>VDFB02281492.1:94722229-94744575 GCA_007258455.2 Sequoia sempervirens | reverse complement strand
AAAGTACAAGTTGTACTTGTACAACTATTATTCTATACAAATCCTTATGATGTATAAATTTTGTATGACTATATAGACTGTGCAAACCCTGACTTTTGTGCCCAAAAAAATTCCCTAAAACTCAAAGTCTCAGATTTTCACAAAATGACATTCGATTCTTGGGTTTTCAACCACTTCAAACATATAATATGCTTTCGGGTCCATTTCTCCAAGATGCACTAATTTTTCTCAAGGCTAGATCCCTCAAATTTTGAATAGTAGTCTATAGATCTAGATCTCTAATACCATGTTGGAGTTGATGATTGAACCTCACAGCTCCCAAAAGTCACCTACAAGTACACAAAAGAGAGATCAAAGCAAGATGATGGTCTCGATAACTTGAAAATTTATATTGATACAATAGCATGAATTAATGATTACAATGAAAGAAGAATTCTTATAAAATAAGAAAATAAAACCCTATATTAGGTTCTGATTAGATTGAGACAAGTTTCATCGTCTAATGCAATGAGAAAAATGTGCTAAATACAACTCAATCTAATAATAAAAAATCAATTCCTAATTTTAGCTTAAGTCATTAAAGTAAAAGGTGTACAATATAATTAATCAATGATTAATTAATTATTAGGTGATGACCTATTTACTCCAACAATCCTTCTTGTCAAACACACTAGAAAGATAAATTTTAAGCTCCCTAATCATCATCATGACATTACCAATAAACAAAATATTATCAACATAGAAGACAATATTAAGAATCTGATCATCAATACATTTTATGTAAACATAATTATCCTCTTTATTATAACAATTGAGCCTATATTATTAAATCCAAGGTGATTATTTCAATTCTATAAATGTTGTTTCAACTTAAAACTAAAATTTATCTCACTTTTCCCTCAAACCAATCCTATGTCCACATAAATGGTTTTGTTCAATATTCTTATTCAAAATTAGTTTTAACATCTATTTTCTCTACTTTAAAATAACAACAAATAAAATATAAAGTAGGTATGTGGAGATAATTTGGTAATGAAAAGAAAATTATACCAAAGAAACAAACTCCCTCTTTTTGAGAGGCATCCCTTAGCCATCAATTTTTTACCTTGTACACTCTAATCATCCATCTACTCTAAATTTATTTTATACTAATTTTTTTTTACCAATTATATTATTAGGTATTTTCTTACACCTCATTTGTCTTTGCTTAAATTGGGCTCATTTAGGTATAATAATGGTGCTTGGAGTGGAAGTGAGGTGTTGTCTCCTCATATTCCACATTTCCTCCTAATTTACATTTTATTATGAATAGATTCATGTAACTTTGTTTTCTCTCTCATTCATTCTCTCATCATTCTCTTGTATATTGATCTAGGTATATATACTTTATATCTTTCTTGATTCTTTTACTTTTTAATTAATGGGTGTATCTAGATAAAAATTATTCCTCTAATCATCAATCATTAGTTATAATTTACCATTATTATTATCACATTTATAACCATTATCCATTATTAATAAATTAATTAAGTAATTTTTAATTATTTAATTAATTTGTACCAATATCTATTTTTAAAATTAAAAATAAAGTCCATGATTATCCTTTTATATCTTCTCCATTAGTTATTCATTCTTCCAATTAGTAACTTCCTCATTTATTTTTCATTTAATTAATTTTATAAAATTCATTATTATCTTTTGATGACTTTGAAATAGAAATTTACCTCATCAATTCTAGTTATCTCCTTCACCTCTCTAAGTTGAATACATAACTAGTTATCTCTCAATCCTTTATCAAATCCTTACCATATTTTTGATCTTTCAAAAACCTATAAATTCCTCATTCCATTCATCATTCACACATTAAGTCTTTTATGCAAGATTACTATTTTTATCATTGAAATATTATCGTTGAAATGAATAAGACAACTGAGAGGGGATGAATTAGTTGTAACAAATTAAACCTCCAAAACCATCGACAGTAATCAAATCCACAAGCATTCACTAAACCCTTATTCTATTAATATGATTAAAAATGAAATGCATATAACAGAAACAAAAATCACAACACCATATACAAAAGAACACTAGATTTATGTGGAAAACCCAATGAGGAAAAACCATGGTGAGGATTAGCTCACAATATAAGTAATAAAAAAACCAATACAAAAGGGCTCACTGCCATAGAAAGAAATACAAGAAGATAGAAGAAGAATGTTACACAGAGAACACTTCTCAATGCAACAAGGGATCCACCACAATTTCTTGCACACTTTCATAGTCTTGCATGAATTATTTTAGATGCCTTCAACTCACTACCTTCAGGAACCCTAACATTAAAATTTGTAGTGCTCTACTCAAATCTGCATCACACACATCACTCAAATCAATCTTTCATCTATCTTGCTTCTTAGTTATTTCTATATCTCAACTCGCAACAAGACTATACATATTTATATCAATCTCAACCTCAAAAACCTTTTCCAATATTGGCAACTAGCCATTATACATACAAATTCAAAATAGATGGCATCTAAACATTCCCATGATGGATAGGAACAAAGGAAACCTATATAAAACATTAATTAGGACCCAAATAGATCCCAAAACATCCCAACATGCTTTCATAAGCTCACATGTAGTGTCAAATAAAAGCTTGGAAAAAACCTGTACAAAACACCATAAACATTATCACACACCTCCTCAAATCAATCCAAAAAATTTGGACAACATAATTCACTTGAACATGATCTAGAATAATCCACAAACTACTTAAGATTCATCAAACACTTCATCCAAGATTGCATCATACAACCAATTCAACTCAAAACAACGGGTAACCCTTATTTGCATACTAATAAGCGAAAATCACTCTGTACTACACAAAATCAAGTAAAACCTTGAATACATAAATATATAAGAATTATAAGAAAATTCCCAAATCTACACAACCTGAATCGAAATAGTGGAGAAATGTGGAGAAAATACATTTCTCCCAAACCATAGAAACCATCACAGAACAATTGGTTCACACACTGGTGAAAATATCTCACACTATACAACAATCCAAAAACCCAAATTCTGAATATAGCCATCTATGACAACATTGAATAACCTGTAAGATCCACACAGACATAACATCAACAAAAAAAAATGTGGAGCATAATATCCGACTACACTATGAACACTTGCACAACACAATTTACTTTGTTTATGAAATTTTCTCAAAAGCACTTGGAAACCAAGTACCAGAGATATAATATTAGCTCATTGCTTCATTCCAAATCATCTTTAGACTCTACAACAAAAAGATAGCTCCATGTACTCACAACACTTCCTCAATGTCTCAACTATACATGCACAATCTGTTTTCCTCTTTTTCACAATTTCCTCAATATCCTCGACATCTTCATCCCCCCATAGTTGACATCAATGACAACACCAGTTAGTAGACTTATTGTTGTCATCAATGACACCTTCATACTTGCAAGTATCTCCCTTTTTCATCGATGGAAACATAAGATGTGAAAATCTACGAAAGACAACACAATAGCTCTGAACACACAAACACACTTTCTTTTCTCCCCCTAAATGATTTGACAATATACACAACTTTCTCCCCTTGACAAGTTGCACTTTTTCACATGATACTTTCTCCCCATTTGACATTAATGGAAATGGATAATTTTTTTTGCATTGTTCTCCCCCTTTGACACTAAACCAAAATACTTGCTCTAAATACTCCCCCTTAGGAGTACACCCAACTAAATCAAAAACTCAATGACACCACATGACACTACCTACTCCCTCTAAGAGGTAGCCACCAACATCAGTCCAAAAAAGAGATATATCCATAGATCCAATGGACTGATGCATCCCCATATGCATCTAGTTCAAGGGAGGAGGGGAAATAACCCCCAAATTCTCTTGGAGATACTCAAAAGTATCTTTAGGAAGATCCTTAGTAAATATATTAGCAATTTGATCCTTTCTAGGTACATACTCAAGCTTCACTTCATTCTCCATAACCTTCTCTCTAAAAAAGTGACACCTAATAGATATATGCTTTGTCCTTGAATGCATCATTGGATTCCCTGAAATGTTAATTGCACTTATATTTTCACAAAAAATAGATATAAGCTTGTCATATAAAACTCTAATATCCTTCAATATTTGTCTCATCCACAAAACCTGTGTATAACATGATGCTACTACAATATACTCAACCTCTGTAGTAGATACAAAAATTGAATCATATTTCTTACTCAACCATGACACCAATCTACATCCAAGAAATAATGCACCACCACTTGTAATTTTCCTATCATCAACACAACTAACCCAATCTGCATCTGTATAAGCATATAATGTGAAATCAATATCCTTAGGATACCACAAGCCATAATCCAGAGTACCTCTTAAGTATCTAAATATCCTCTTCACTACTACAACATGTGTTTCTTTAGGATCTTCTTGAAATATAGCTACAAGAAAAATTGCATGCATGATATCCGGTCTAGTAGCAGTCAAATACAACAGTCCACCAATCATAGATTTGCACTTTCTCTGATCATCCTTAGGAGAATCATTATCTTTGCTCAATTTACAACCAGTCACCATAGGAGTACATACCAGTTTGGAGTCATCCATTCCAAACTTCTTCAACATCTCTTTGACATACTTAGACCATGAAATTAATATTCCTTTATCTGGTTGATTGATTTGTAGCCCAAGAAAGAAATTCATCACCCCAAACATTGACATTTAAAATTATTACACATAGCCTCATTTCCACCAAAGATAATATCATCCAAATATACTACTATCAATATTTTTTCCTCCTCAATTTTAAAGTAAAGATTACTATCTACGATGCCTTTACTGAATCCTTGTTGTAACAGATATCTGTCCAGTCTTGCATACCAAGCTTTGGGAGCTTTCTTCAATCCATATAGTTCCTTATTCAACTTACATACCATATCTGGTTGATTTGACAACTAAAATCCTTTTGGTTGTTCCATGTAAACCTGTTCTTCCAATTCACCATTTAGAAAAAGCAAGGAAGATACATTTTGGTAAGCCTATTGTTGTAACATTTGTAAGCTTTGCTTCTATTAGAATATCCAAGGAAGATACTTTCATTAGTCCTTGTATCAAATTTCCTAAGTTTTCTTCTTCTCTTTTGATGTAACATTTGCTTTCAAATAGTCTAAAGTATTTCATAGTAGGAATCCTTCCATACCATAGCTCATAGGGAGTCTTTGTGCTATTAGCATTAGCTTAAAATCTGTTAAGTATGTAAAAAATAGTATGAATAGCTTCTCTCCAATAGACTTCTGGTATATTTTCCTATTTCATCATATTCCCTGTGGCTTCTTGAATAGTTCTATTTTTCCTTTCAATAACTCCATTCTGTTGAGGAGTTGTAGGGGAAGAAAAATGCCTCTTTCTTCCATGAACTTCACAAAACATGTTAAAATCATTAGAGGTGAATTCACCAACTTTTTCAGACCTCAAACATTTTCTTTTCAAATCCATTTCATTCTCAACCATAGCTTTAAATGCCTTGAATTTGTCTAACATGTCATATTTTTCTCTAAAGAAAAGTGACCCATGTCATTCTAGAATAATCATCAATCAAAAGCATAAAGTACCTGTCACCTTATAGACTTCTTACTCTAGTAGGACCACAAAGATCTATGTGCACTAATTCCAATAGTCTAGTAGCAGATTGTTCCTTTCCCTTGAATCTACTCCTTGTTTGTTTTCCAAATTGATAACTCTCACAAACAACATTGATAGGATTTGTGATTCTAGGTAAATCTCTCACTGCATGAACTGAACTAATTATTTCCAAATTATCAAAATTCATGTGACACATCCTCTGGTTCCATAACCAGCTATCATTAATCTAAGACATAAAGTAATGACCATCAACACCCTTAAGTTGATAGATGTTTTCATCTATTCTCGTACCAGCAACAATCATAGTTCTGGACCCTTTCTATATCTCGCGTGTTTCATCCTTAAACAAAATATTATATTCCTTTCTACACATTTTTCCAACACTCAAAAGGTTATTTCTTAAACCCTTAACATATTAAACAATATTAGTATTATAGTTTCCATCAAAACTGATTGAACCTATTCCACAAATCTTAGCTCCTAAATCATCCCCAAATTTAACTAATCCTCCATCATACTTTCCAAGTTTAACAAACTCACTTTTCTCTTCAATCATGTGATTAGAGTAGCCACTATCAACAACCCAGTAATTATTATCCTCTTTGATATGAAAAGCAGATACCAAAGTACCTTCAACCTTATCCTTCATCTCTGAAACACTTTCCTTCACACAAATTTTAGGGTTAGCAGAACTAGTTTCTTCTTTTATAGCCAAAAAACAAAAATTCATTATCATCAAAATCTCCATAATCAGACTCATCATCAGAAATTCAACTTTCTTCTCTCACATAGTAAGCTTTCTTAATAATTTCCCTTTGTTTTCCTTATTCTTATTGTTTATAGCTCTTTTTGGACATCTTGAAGCATAATGACCTATACCACTGTTGGTTATTTTTTAAGAACCAATTTGATCTTCAGAAATACCTATGGAATTTTCCATTTAGAATGATCAATACTTCTAAAGGGATTGGCCAACGAAAGAATACAAGTTGTAAGACTTCTATTCCTACTCTTCAGGCTCTATGAAACCCAAGAGGGTGATCCCACAATGTATATTCAAGAGTTCACACAATTATAACTAATGCATTGTCAATAACAAATACTTCTCATAAAACTACTCAACATAATGCATCAAAAGAGTTGGCAACTTATTAATCAATGTCCTATATATTGAGCATGAGAAGGTGGAATTTCAACAAAAGACAACTATGGTGGTATCCATTTGAGAGTTTGTAATTTAAAAGTGATTAGCTAATGAATCAACAGAGAAAATGAACCACAAGTATTTTGCATGAACCAGTGCCTTTTATCCCAAGCACGGAGTCAATGTCAACCTATGTGACCTAATAACAACTTAAAAAATAGCACCTATAGTCTTAACAAACCCTACATTACAACATTCCTCTATGAAATCCATGATTATTATTGCTTACAACCATCCTAGCACCCAATTCTTACAAGTTATTAATCTCACCCAAGCATTTACATTAACTCATTGAATCAATAAGCAAGCATGAAATTAAACATCCATTAAGAGACAATAGAGACAAACAAAATAAATCATGGATTAATTTCATTCATAACTCATAGAACACATACAAGGAGAGATAATAGCCATGAAATTGGTATTACTCTATATTGTAATAGTTATACTATTATCAAAATTACATAAATAACACTAAAATCCAAAAGAAACTTAAGAAAAAAACTCTAAAACATGCTTAGTATTATCCTAACAATTTCACAGTGTTAACTCATTTTTTTCAACTAACTAATTGCATTCGGCCTTGAATTCTTTCTTATAGAGATGAAAGAGAAAAAAAGCTTTAGGCCAGGAAGCACACATGTCAAAATTTCATTGGACCGCTACAAAAATATTCCTTTTTCAATTACACTCGAGTCTTCAGGTGGAAAAAATAAACATGAGGCAAAATTGACCTCAACTCATTGTAGAAAATAGGTCCCACCTCTAAAAGGCATAATTTTTTTGTTACAATAGCTTCCAAATATTCACCACATGCTCAAAAAATGTGAACCGTGGGAGAACCAGACAACAAAACTTATGAAGCAATACAAGGAAAACAGATAAAAATTCAAAACTCTTTTAACCATACCAATACCACATGCTACCCATTTCAAATTGAGGAGAGAACAATATTTTACAATGTTTTATCAAAATCCTAATCTATATTGTTTTCAGGCTATGCATTTTTCTTCTCCCATCCATTATTTATCTTGTTCATTATCAATCCCTACACAGATTTATTCTGTGTATTTCTCCAACCAAGTGTTATACTCCTCTTCAGTGGGCCATTTTACATTCAATAAGTTTTTCACTTTAGTAATATACTGAGATTATCTAGAATCAATTAAGACCCTGCCTTCCTTAACAAAGATGTCCATCTTTGTTTCAATCTCCACCATTGTATCAATATTTGGATTTAGCAAGATGTAATCAATGATAGTCAATGCTATCATAGTTGCTATAAGCATCCCTCCCAAATATTTCTTCCAAGTGTCAAATGGTTGCAACTCACCTTTTGGACTCAATATCTGAGGCATACCATGTTCCTCCATTTCCATAAATATCTTCAAATTAGTTTGGAGTTGTACACCTAACTTTCCAAGGAAAGTGGTTACTCATTAACTGAGTTAATGATTTGCAAGACCTCATAAATATTAGTAGGTTCCTCAGGATCATCCTTCATTCTAGGCATCATTTCTCTTAAGGAACTCACCCTAGTAATCCAATTATTCCATTCATTCTTGAAAGCCTCTTGTACCTATAGATACTTTTTATTTTCTTCATGAATATTCGTGTAAGCAACCCAAACATCATCAACCTTTTTGACCAACTTGGTCACCCTATACTTCAATACATCCTCAAAATTTTCATTTTCCACCTTAACAGTTTCAAGCTTGGCCTTCTTGACATTTTCTTTCTCAATAGTCAATTGATTATTCAAATCTTTAATTCTTAAGGCCACAGTCTGCCTATCATGTGTAGAAAAATCTGAGGAAGAAGAGGATGGCAGGGTTATTGTCCTTTTTGACTGAGTAGCCTAAATAGCGGCCCTCATCTTATTTATCTCATCCAAGGACTTATTGCACTCCTTCACTAAAGAATCATATTTTTTCTGAGAAATATGTGCAGTATCCACACTAAGCATTGCAACATGAGCAATTAATTCAGCTACTTGGATAGGAGTTATATTTGTAGCTATTTTGACCACTAAGGAGCCAATAATTTCCTCAATAGGCCTAGCAACATCATGCTTACTAGTATTAGGTGTCATAGACCAAATTGCAAAAGTATGCAAATTTGGACTATATCCAGATCCAAACACTTTATCCTCAAACTTCTCCTTAGATATTGAAGCCTGAGGATCTCTTCTTACTGCATCATATGCTATAGTAGTAGTGATAGTATGTCCCAATAATAACATGATTCCACTATCTATGACAATTTTCTTGGCCTCAGTGGGAATAATAGCTGCAATTTCAGTCCTGATCTTTTCCTCATATGTTTTCTTAGCTTCTTCATGATGAGAAGGTTTGACATTAGCTCAAGCTAGCTCAAGTCTCTCCTTTATCTCTTTACTCCACTGTTGAATCATAAATTCCTAAAATTCTTTGGACTGCACAAATTTATCATCAACAAGGAATTTATCACATTCCCTTATCCTAGGATCATCATCACTTTCTTTATCATATTGCCATTTGACAATTCTTTTAGGGGGAATATCTAAACTATGAGTTTCCTCATTATGAGGAGGGAATTTTTTCTCCACCTCCTCATTTCCTGGCACCTACGCTACCATTTGTTCCTCCCTAACTTCTTGAATTTCTGCAGGCTGCTCTGAGATATCCATACCTTTTTGTTGTTGTTCTAGGAGAACCTGTGCCTTATCAATAGCCTCCTTCACCTTCACCTTAAAATCACCCCTCTGATAATCCCTTAGCATAGTGAAAGCTCTTTCAAGAGGGTCTACAATTACATTATATGGACTTATATAAAAGGAATTCCTCTTGATGATAGTTTCTTCAATGTTCATTATAGCTATCCATTCCTTCTTTCTAGTCACGAAAACCTCATCACTTGTGAAATTCCTCAATACGTAATATTTGTATAAAAATTCATGGCGTATTACTTTTAAGTTTTTATCTCTCCTTCTTCCTCCCACAAATCCTTTCGGATCAAAAATCCTAATCTCATTAATAGGCATTGTAAGATTATTCACCATGATCCCAACCTTTTCATATGCCTCAGGGGCAGTAACTTTGAAGTAAGAAAAAGTACACTGGGGATGCACCACAGTACCCTTCCTGGGCACCTTGAACATCTCATAACCCATAACATCAATTTTCCACATAAGTTCCATAAAGACCAACCTGTCTGAGACATACAAGGGTAAACAATGTGGTGCCACTTTAGCCCCATAGGCTTTAATCATAGTATATTTTGAATGAAGAAACCAATCTACCCAATTATGTGTTGCTCTAGATCCTGGTATATCTTTTGGGCACAAGATATTTTTTATTTAAGTAGAAATCCTCTGAATAGGTGCTACACCCAATGCTTCCAAGATACCGTGTCTTATAACATTAGCAAACAAGATATAATTGGAATTGGAATAGTCCTGATCCCAAATGTATGTCCACATTTGTACTGGAAATACATTATTTTCAGTGTCCCAAAGTCTCAATTCCAACTTCCTTTTCCAATCATAATCACCTTCCCATAAGAGCATATGCATTAGCAGATAATAATGAGGGAAATGTAAAGGGAGCACTTCCTTTTTCAAATTGAGGAAATCCTCATGCATTCAATCAACAACATAATTGACATAAGAAAAACCAATGTTTTGATTATCACCCTATATATCTTCCACCATCACCAATAAATCAGGGGCAATCCTTACCTCAAAATTTTGAGCCAACACTTGGTTGAAGTGATAATAAGTATTCTTGAAATAATCTACAAACTCTTCACACTCAAAAGGCTCAGCATCCTTAGTGGTGTATTTCTCCTTGCTCTTTCTATGTCGAACAAGCAGTCTCTCACTGTATGCAATTTTTTTTTTATCATATTCAACATATAACTTAGTACAACTAAAATTTATAGTATAATTGGGATTTAACCCAAATAATTCAACCATCTTGTCCTTAGTCAATTCTAGGACCACATCACCACTTTCAATCCTGATTGTTTTATCAATGGGATTATAGTGCCTAGCCAATTCCATCATCAGGTCCACCTCTACAAATAAATTTGGCACCACCAACTTTCCAAGGTTCATCCCCCATAAGTAACATGCAGGCTTACTAAAATACCGCTTGTTAAAAGCATACTTGAAAAGTTGCCACCTGCTTTGAGGCTGGGGATTTTCACCAATTTCACCAGCACTATGAATTAACCTGGTGGTCACAAAAACTTGACCTATAGGTATTTTTCCAATTTGTGACCCTCCTTCCTTTACATCTCAAGAGGCCTCTTGCATAAACTTTTTTGTTTCCTTCTTTTCACTTTTGGACCTAGTAGACGTTGTAGGAATATTTAGTGAAGGGTTGGATACTACAAGTGGTTTTGACTTAAACTCAACTAAAACATCCTTAGTTTTAAGGTGTTTAACTCTCTTTTGTTTTAACTTCCTCTCCTACTTAATACTAGATTCACTAGGCGATGGCTCACACATGTTTGCATTGTAGGAGAACTAGGGTTTATAATTTATTACGACCAAAAAGAAAACCTTCACAAGTATGAGAACACAAGGAACCAATTATTGAACAGAACAATCTCCCTAAACTTTACCCAACACTTATCACCAAATCAAAGCTATCAGTAATGGAAAAGCAGAAAATTCTCTGAATTTCGTATTAGCTTTCTAAGTTATTTCACCTCAATACTTTAGCTAGAAAGAGAAATACAATTGGCTTACCTGAGTGAACACTATGCCACACTTGTTACTTGTAGTTTCTGGAGCTTCCCACATAATTTCCTCAGCTTCTGGTATCCTTTATGCTTGCAAGAAAATCCAAGTGCACGACTAACTAGTTATCTACTTTCATTTTATGGCCAAGAGATAGGCATGCTACCATTAATGCTTGATATTAATTTCATCTAAGAGAACTGACAATTAGCCGTTCACATTTAAACCCTGGTCGTTGATCACTCTATTTTTTAAAACTAGATGAATGGTTATCAATTCACCTCACTACTTTCTTTCTTGCTTTATACGATGTCCTCAAGATTCTGCCATGTTGCCTCTTCATGCAATGGTTGTTGCTTATCACCGGTATACCTCATCCTTGACCATTTCTATCAGTGATGCAACCATTCATGCAATAAAATCTCATCCCTTGGATCTATGGCCCACCTTTGATCACGTTCATCTTCCCATCATTCATCGCTAATTGAAACTCTGCACCTTGAGTCCTATTAGTGACATGAGATATAGTGAAGAGATCTAATTATGATAGATGTTCATAATAACATTGTGCATTGCGTATCGCTAATATAGAACTTAGCACTTAAAATATATCCACGATATGCGATGTGAGGGAAATCCATCATATTTCTCATCACTAATTGAAACTTATCATTTCATGACCATCCGCGATGAGTGATGAAAATAAGAACATAAGGTTGGAGGATATCACTTATCACTATTACAATACTCAAGGCTCAAAAGCCATTAGCAATAGGCGATAAATAAATGATATAATGAACATCGCTCATCACACATTGATATCAAGAGCTCCAACAGATATTTGTGATGAGTGATAAAGAAGAAATATCATTCATTGCTTGTTTCCAATTCAGAACATACACTCCTAAAGTAATCAATGATGAGCGATAAAGAAAGATGGCCATCGGGACTTAAGTGAAAACCTTTAGGCACATGCTCATAGGGTATTCTAATGAAGGGGACCCTCTAGGATGATACAATAGAAGGGGCTCAAAACTCCTAAGTCATAAAATACAAAGGATGTAAAGGCCAAAAAGGCCCTTTACTTAACCTTATAAAAATAGGAAACTCAGACCTAGGCATGGGATACCTGTTACCCAACGACAGTGAATGACATAAGATGTTTTTAAAGTAACCAACAATGGGCAACAAGAAGTCAACAGTGAAAAAGAACCCCCAACAGTGAAGGGAAAATAAAACCTAAGCCCTTCAAATATTAGCCAAAATGTGACAAGGCTTTGAGATGGAACATCAAAAAATTGTAGGTTCCATCAGTGGCTCCAGTTGGGGACATTTTTTCCTCAATGAACAGAGTGAGAATCCAAAATCTTTGGTTTCGTAGACCAAAACCAGGGGATAAAACAAAGGGACCGAAACCAAGGGGCTACCCAGACTAGGTAGCAAGACCAAAGTAGACACAACAAAAGAAAACACACCTATATACATAATGTACAAAACCTACAGAGTACATGGAAAAATAACATACTTAGGAGAAGTATGGCTTTAAGAATTTTCCATGTACTGACAGTTCAAAAAGATCACCTATTAAGCTTTGAAGGAAATATGAATCCTCCCCTTGTGTGATGGCTATCAAATAAGGGCCTACCATAATGCTTCAAACTTTCCATGTTTACCCTTATCTTGAGCCCTCGCATTCCAGGCTAACACCATACTATCTACCTCAAATTTTCTAAGAGAAGCTCTCTTATCATGTACACGCTTAACTTGCAATTGCATCTTCATATTTTTAGCATGAAATTCTCTTCTAGTATCATCCAATTGTACCAGATTATTTATTTTGTGATGTATATCATCGCATATCTCTTCATCATACTTCTGCACAAATTTATACATCTTCAGTAGGTTATTTTGTGGCAATCTAGCTTCTAGACCATATACTAAGCCAAATGGTGAATAACTAGTAGCTTTTTTCACAATCACTCTATCTACCCAGAGTGTTAATTTTAGCTTTGAGTCCCATGCCTTTTTGTTCTACTCCATCACTCTCTTGATGATTTTAATCAAGATCTTATTACTAAACTCATCTTGACCTTTTCCTTGAGGATGGTAAGGTGATGAATAAGAAACTTGTATACCATGTCTCTCACAAAATTCCTTGAATTTATCTAACCTGAAATACATAGCATTACTTGAGATAATCTTCTCAGGGACTCCAAATCTAATGAGAATCTTATTCAATAGGAAATCCACCACCACCTTGCTTATTTCTTTCTTCGTGGGTATTGCTTCTACCCATTTTGTGAAATAATCAATGTAAACAAGAATCCATGAGTGGCCTCCACTAGACTTTTCTGGTATTTCTCTGATGATATCAATCCCCCATTGTTGGAAAGGAGCTTGAACTTTCATAGGCCTTAGTGGTAAATTCCCTAAAAATTTCAACTTTCCTGAAAACCTTTGACAAGCATCACAAGTCTTAACAAACTTGTGAGCATCCTTGAAAACAGTAGGCCACCAAAATCCTACTCTTAAAATCTTGTGTTTAGTAGTCTTTTCCATGTAATGGCCACCACACACCCCATTGTTCCTTTCCTGCAAACGTTCTAGTGTCTGCTTTCCATCTACACATTTAAGAAGTACACCATCCAGGCTTCTCCACCATAGTTCATTGTCAATAATCACATATTTGATGGCATGCAATTTCAAGTTTCTCTTGTCATTGTCAGCCACATCAGTAGGGCACTGCAAAGTTTGTAAATACTGGAAAATCCTTCTATATCATCTGCATGTTTGCATATCACAAATAGGTGCAACATCAATCACTTCAGTCTGATTGATCTAGTTAGCTTCCAAATTATCCTTTTCCATTAATTTAGCTAGGCCTTAACCTCTTACTAATTTGGTAATCTAAACATCAATGTTAAATTCTTGGATCCTGTTGATCCATCTACACCTTCTGCCTGTTGTCTCTTTTTGAGTGAAAATATCTTTCACAGTAGCACTTGGTACAAAAGCTATGATAGTAGCTCCCTGTAGGTAAGTCCTAAAATTATTTACAGCTTTTACCAGGGCATATGCTTGTTTCTTAGTAGTATCATATTTCAACTTTGCAACTTGTAAAGAATTGCTAAAAAATGCAATGGGTTGTTCAAAGCCCTCTTCATTTTTCTATAACAAAACAATAGTAATGGTATGAAAAGAGGCAAAAGAGAAAATATGCATTGGTTTGGAGAAATTGGAAGACTTCAAAACTGGAGCTTCTTTGATAGCTTGTTTAATTTTTTTGAAATCGTAACTAGGATGCTCACTCCAAATCATCTTTTCACCCTTCTTCAAAATTTTGGAAATAGATCTTGTAATTTCTGCAAAGTTAGTCACAAACCTTCTTAAAAAAATTATTAGTCCAAAAAATGATTGAATTCCCTTGACATTTTTTGGCCGAGGGATCTTATCTATGACTACCACTCTTCAGGGTCTATCCTTACTCCTTTAGATACAATATTCCCCAACAATTTTCCCTCAATGACACCAAAAGCATATTTCTTTAGATTCAGAGATATCCCATATTCTAATGACTTGACAAATAACTTTTCTAAATGCATACAATTATCTTCTTCTTTTTTAGAGTAAGTAGTCAGGTCATCTTGATATACAACCATAAATAAATCAATAAAATTTGAGAAAGCTACATCCATAGCTCTCTAAAAAGTGGCACCTTCATTTGTTAGGCCAAAAGAAATTTTGGCATAACCATAAGTTCCCCAAGGAGTAGTAAATGCAGTCTTATACTACTTAGACTCCTTTACCTTCACTTGATTATAGCATGAAAAATATTCCATCATTGACACTACCTCACAATCAGTCACCTTCTATAACATAGCTTCCATGTTTGGAAATGGATAATTTTCCTTTAATGAGGACATATTCAAGTTCCTAAAATCAATACACAATCTTATGTCACCATTCTTTTTTCTTACTAGTACCAAATTGGATACCCATGAAGAATGTCTAATGGGTTTTATAATACCAGTGTATCTTAACTTTACCAACTCCTCTTGCATCTTGGGAGCTAAAGTAGGATTAATTGGTCTTTGCTTTTTCCTAAAAGGTTTAGCATTTTCCTTCAAAGGAATCTCATGCTGAAACAATTCCTCTCTGTAAGCTTTCATGTCATTGTATGACCAAGTAAAGACATATCTCTCTTTTTTGAGAAATGAAATTAACATTTCCTTCACCTTTGGCTTCATATTATTTCCTACATAAACTTTCTTAGGGTTATTTTCAGTCCCCAAATTTACTTCCTCTAGGTCCTCTAGGTGAGCAGCAATTGTCTTCACCTTGCTTCTATCTTGACTATCAAAGACCCTTTCAAGAGCTGCAAGGACTTTGTGGATTTTATTTGTCTTTAATTGGATGACCTCTTTTCCAAACACTATGTCCTTTCCATCAATATTCTCAACAAATCCACCAAATTCAATCTCCTGACCTTCATATTCATTAGCACAATTCAAAAAAATTAGAATATTTTCATCATCATTAAAAATCTGCCAGTTGTACACATTGTTAGGGATGGAAGGCTTTTTTTTTATCTCAGCCTTAGAAATTCCTATGAAAGTTATATCATCAAGTATCAATGCAATGTTAGCAAGTAAATTGGCTACTCTATGTTTTCCTCTTTCCATCCAATCAATTCCAAAAGCATCAAACTGTTCAATGGAATCCCATACAACATTTTTGTATTGCTTCAGTCTATTATTCTTCCAGGAATACTTAGCTCTTACTTGGATATCACTAGCTCGGAATCACCAATTACCATTAACTTCTTTATTCCATGCTTCTCAACCAATTTAAATCCCAATAATAAGGCTTCATACTCTGCCACATTATTTGTACAGACAAAAGATAATGTAAAAGAGAACTTATAGGTATTTCCAATAGGTGATACCAATAAAATACCTGCACCAGACCCTTCTTTAGAACTTGCACCATAAAAGTACATTTTCCAAAGTCCATTTTTGTCATATACTCTTAAAATTTTGTTTTCTATAGGTACAGGACATCTATCAACCTCTCTTGGTACTTCTTTTTCCTTAAACTCACTGATATTAGTGTCTGTGAAAAGGATTGTGTCATCTTCAGGAACATGTTCCAGCATATGTGGCACCCTCAGTTCTATCATTACTTGAAAATCCTTGCCATCAATGAGGAATGTGGCATAAGACATGTCACACTACATACTTCCTCCCATTGATGCACTCCATTTCCAAGATAGCAGCATTCAATAATTAGGTGGGATATCTACTACTACCACACTCATTTTGAATTCTTTTTCAAGGTAGGCTTCCAACCTGTAGGGAAGTTCATTTATCACACCTATGACAGGGACTTCTCTTGCATCCATGACATAACACCTTCCATGAGTGTTGTCAAATTTCAACCCTAGTGCATCCATAATTTTAGCTGGCATGATATTGTTGGATGCTCCAGAGTCAATAATACAATTCTTTATAAAATTTCCCCCAACCACCAGGGTAAGGAAAAATGGATCTATCTTATCAGGACAAGTATTCACATAATTTCCTAGGAAAATATGGGGAATCTCAGTAATTACTCCCTCAACTTCCTTAGCTTCCTTATCCTTTTCACTCAATTTGGGTGGAGTGAGCACCACTAAATCATTGCAGGTCATAGCAACACCATTAATAAGGGCAACACCATTAATAAGGGCTACTACCTTTTTTTATGTTCCTCTATTCTCATCATTTCAAGAAAAGGCACATATACTTTAACTTGGATAAGTAATTGAAACATATCAACAGGAGTATACTTGGGTAGTTCAATTGGGAGCATACCTTGTTCATTGTTGCTATCCTTCTATTGATTTTTTATTTCCTTATTCTTTTGCTTAGCATCCTCCCTTGTGACTTCAAGATTTTGCTTCTGTATCTTCATCTTCTCAGTAGGAAATTTAGGTCCTTGAATAACTTTTGGTGTTTCTGCTTTCTTAGCCCAAATTTTATCTCCCCTACCTTCTTTAGCTTTGACTGCTCCCATTTTTCTATCAGGCTCATGTTCTTTTCCCTTGGAATTACGCTCCTTGATGAAGAGACAAGTAGGACTTCCTTGTTCGCCTCCAAGGGTTCTATTCCTCAAATGATAAGAACTTCTAGCTTGGGTGGCCAAGACTGCAGTATATTTTGTAATCTCCTCTTCTGAGGGTCTTCTTAGTGAAACACCATCTTCTAATGCTTCCAAATTGTAAACCTCAACATCACTATTGGCATCCTCATCAGAGAGAACTTGCTGATGATATGCACTAGTAACTTGCCTTTGATTATCTACATCCACTTCATAAGAGTCTTCATTAGAAGAGCATTCACTATCGGCAACATCAGAATCACCCATAATCATAAGCACATCACCATCCTCCTCATTTTTCTGGTCATAGTCCTCACACATTTCATCCTCTACTTCAACCATCTATGCTACTACATATTGCTGAGAAGAATGTGGCATTTGGAAAATCATGGACCAAGGGGTATCTTCAAAAAAAATTCCTGAATTCTTTTGCAATGGGTTTGGAGGAACTTTATTCTGGGTGCTTCTCTGATGATTTAGAATAGGCTTCCCATTATACCAATTGGTATTATATGGGTGGTCTTGTAACCTAGGAGCTCTTTCATTCCTTTGATAATTTTTTGGTTGAGCCTTCTCTTGTTTTAGAATTTTATCACTTATAGTCTTCATAAAATTATCAATCTTATCTTCCAGAGTTCCCCCTTTTGCACCTGAACTCTTATCTTCCTTTTTTGAAGTTTTGAAGAGTTTTGGATCATCTCTCCTTCCAACTTTACTAGTTCCTTTGCTAATATTTTCAATATGCTCCATCATCTTAAAATATTCCCTTAATGACTGAGGATTCTTATTGAGCAAGTGGTAACTCATTTTTGCATCAAAAGAATTGAAGTAGTTTACCAAACATACATGATCATTTAATTATAGATGAGGAGGCAACCTCTTCCTAGCCTTTTGGAACCTTGCATTGAACTCAACAACAGATTTGTTAGAACCATTAGCAATATTATTAAATTCATTCAACAGAAATATTGAATCATTCTTGTCACCATATTTCTCTCTAAAAATCCTCTTGAATTCTTCTGAGGAACCAATGCTCTCAGTAGGAAAACTTCTATACCACTCTTGAGCATCTTCAGTGAGAGGCTACATAAAAAAATTCATCATGACATCTTCTGCCTCTACTTCAAAATCATCCACAACATTATCAAATTCCTTGAGATGATCTTCACCACTCAAGGTGTTGTTACCTGAGAATCTGACCAAGACAGGTTGGAAATATTTAGGGAAAGGATTTGGGTAGCCAAGTATTTCAGTGAAACATAATTGTTGGTATCTATCTACTTGGAGTTGCCTCCTAGTATGTTGATCCCTATGAAAATATCTTTTCTTGTCATCTATTTTACTATCAGAGTGGCTACTATCTTTACCCTTTCCACTTTCACCATCACCTCCCCCTTTCTTACTTCATCATCCTCAAAATAAGAATTATTCTTTTTTTTTCCTCCACCACCACCTCTACTAGGAGTGTGTTCATCAGACTTCTTCTTTTGTGACTCATTATTAGCATGTCCAGAACATGAAGACTCTAGAGTACCTAAGGACATTTTTAGAAAGGAAATCTTGCTAGCCATCTTTGCATTAGAAGCTATTATTTCATCTTTCTTCAAATCTTCTTGCAGCTTTTCATTCTGCAATTGTAATTTCAATAGCTTAGGATTTGGAGGTGCAGTGGATGGAGTTGGATCAACTTTGGCCTTATGTGTGGGGATTTCAGCAGATGAGGTATTGGTATTAGAATTGGTATTGAAGGTAGTTTTCTTGGGTTGGTCAATGGTTTTCTTCCCATGATCTATGAATGATGTCTTCTTAGCATTAACAGGAGGATCTGAGGCTCTAATAGTTGAAACAGATGTAGTGTAAGTATCATTAGCTAAGGTTCCCATCGATATTGTTGCTTCAATAATATCATTGATCATCTTAGAAGCAAATCTAAAAAGGTTTTCCTCAAAGGTCTTATGCCTAGTGGCATCTTCCTTCATTTTCTCCAAATTTTGTTTCCTAGCATCTCTCTCAAGCTGCTTAGCCCTAATCCTATCTTCCCTTTCTTTTAACGCCCTCATTATATTTTCTTCTTCTTCTTGGAGCCTTAGTTCTTCTTCTATATCCTTCATGTCTTTATCTATATCTTCATCATTTTCTAGAACATCTCCAGGCTCACTTGGGGTAGGAGTATAGTAGGGTCGGTCAATGGGATCTTCCTCAAGAGAAAAATGGACATGTTCATTAGGAGGTTCACCTCTCGGCTTAAATTTTTTTCCATTAAAAATGGAACTAATTCCAGGGGTTAAAGGCTTTGAAAACTTCTTATTCTTTCCCCAAAAATCCCACCTATCCTCCTTTCTTGAAATATTAAGCTCATTATCAAACACTTATTCAACTGGGAAACTTCCTTGGTCTATGTTGGACCCTTGAACTTCATGTGCCTCTTCATGGATACTAGTACTACTTACATCAATATTGAAAGTAGGATATGCATCAGCAGGGGAATTGACAGACTTACTTGATTCAGAGCATTTCCTGACCCATTCGGGTTGATTCTCTTTTGTAGTCTCAGATTCTTCCTTCTACTCATGGTGCTTCTTCGCATAATTTTTGGTCTTCCTCATGACATCAAATATAGAAAAATATTTATTCTTATCTTCCTTTGGAGAACTAATCTTTATATTGGTATTAGAGAACTCAGAGTTGCCACCCAGAACACTGGCAAATAGAAAGTGATTGCACTTTGATTTTGTACTTGTTGTAACTTCAGAAAAGACCTTAAACATTACCCAACACAAGGTGGCAGAATGGAACAAGACCTAATGCATAAGACTCAATATGATGGGACCTAATGCAACATAATTTAAACCGATTATTCTTGAAATAGTAAAGAATATCATAACAAAAAACTAACTCTGACTGTACTGGATCTAAACTAGAGACTTTGAACTTAGCTAGTCCCAAGTAGAGTCGCCAATCTGTTGCTTATTTTTTAAGAACCAATATGATCTCTAGAAATACCTATGGACTCTATTGTTTCCAATGATCAGTACTTCTAAAGGGATTGGCCAATGAAAGAATAGAAGATGCAACACTTCTATTCCTACTCTTTGGGCTCTATGAAACCCGGGAGGGTGATCCCACAATGTATATTCAAGATTTCACATAATTATAACTAATAAAATGTCATTAACAAATACTTCTCATAAAACTACTCAACATAATGCATCAAACAAGTTGGAAACTCATTAATCAATGTCCTATATATTGAGCATGATAAGGTGGAATTTCAACACAAGACAACTATAGTAGTATCCATTTGAGAGTTTGTAATTTAAAAGTGATTAGCTGATGAATTAACACATAAATTGAACCACAAGTATTTTGCACAAACCAGTGCCTTTTATCCCAAGCACAAAGTCAATATCAACCTATGTGACCTAATAACAACTTAAACAATAATACCTATAGTCTTAAAAAACCCTACATTACAACATTCCTCTATGAAATCCATGATTATTACTGCTTACAACCATCCTAGCACCTAGTTCTTACAAGTTATTAATCTCACCCAAGCATTTACATTAACTCATTGAATCAATAAGCAAGCATGAAATTAAACATCCATTGAGAGACAATAGAGACAAATGAAAGAAATCCTAGATTACTTTCATTCACAACTCATAGAACGCATACAAAGAGAGACAACAGCCATGAAATTGGTATTACTATGTATTGTATTTGCTATACTGTTATCAAAATTACATACATAACATTGAAATCCAAAAGAAACTTAAGAAAATAATTCTAAAACATGCTTAGTATTATCCTGACAATTTCATAGTGTTTGTAACTAAGGGTAAATTTTTGGATTAGATTCATCAATCAAGCATATAAAATAAACCCAAAGCAATTACAAAACACAATGGAAGTTAAAACAAAGAACGATTATACCTCTAAACCGCCGAGTCTTCCATGATTCACTTTTGTAACACCTTCTAGCTTGCTGGTTGACATGTTGCCCTCAAATTCAACATGCGAGCAATCTAAAATAAAATTCTAAGTCCTACACCAAGCTTTGAAGGATTTGATAAATGCCTAAATGCCTATGACTATGACAATACAATTGAAATGCCTATGTCTAAATATGCCAAGACTAAATGAAATAAGATGACAGATGTTGCAATGTCTCTAGAATCTATGTGCGTCTAATGTCTAAAATATTGCCTAATGCAAAAATGAGAGGAAAATGACATTTTATTGAAAATTCCATTTTGAACGGACGGATGAGATTGATCTTTGACAGAGACCTAAAATCAGAGGTCCAGATTAAATTTGATAATCCCTAATCAGGGTTAGGGAAAAATCCTTAAGTGAGCAGTCAAGATTTCATCTAAGAATATCGAATCGGCGGTGGAGAATAAATGAAATAATTAATTTAGAAAATAAAGATTTTCGAAAATCAAGAGGATAAAGACTGCCTGATTTGTCAGATTCAAAAAATCAAGAAGATAAGAGTTGAACTGAAGATCAGATTTGGAAAATCAAGAATCTGCCCGATTACTTGATTTTTAGAAGAAAGCTACCAATTTGAATTCAAATATATGGATT
>VDFB02281492.1:94181003-94722129 GCA_007258455.2 Sequoia sempervirens | reverse complement strand
TCTTGTTGAGGATATAAATTTAACTCCATCCGAGACCTAAAAGCAAGTAGAGTAAATGTATTGGAGGCATAAGGAATCAAATATGCAAATAGGAGGATGGATAAATATTGGAATCAAATCAAATATATCTTTGGGAAGTTCTAAGTGTAGCCTATTTGACTTAGAAGGGTTTGAGGTTATATTTTTGATTGGGTGATTATGTTTGAGTAGAATCCAATTGTAGGACATGTGATGTGAGTTTGGTTGGGGTTGGAACACTTGGTCAGGATCAAAATTCGTATGGATTCTTTTGTGGGTTTTAAAAAGGGATTATTGAGTCAATTTTTTTGATTTTTGAACAAGAATAGACCCCTAGGACCTATACCTATGGGTTTGGAACCTTTTTGACATGTGAACTTGTCCTTGGAGTGTGAAAAGACCTCTCAAAAGTCCACATTCATGAATATGACGAATTCAAAAAGTATTGGGGCTTGGGAAAAGTGATTTGTCACTCTCAACTTCCCACTCCCCAAAAGTTGTTGGAATTGGCACAAGACTCACACATGTGTGAGCACTTTGTGGGAAAGAGTGTAGGTTTGGAGGATTCCTATATATCTCAAGAAGATGGAAGATTTGGGCATTGCCAACTTCTCCTTTTGGAGAACTTGTGAAGTGAAGAAAAGGAGAGAGTCAAGGATGGAAGAATAGGAGTTCAAAGGAGAGCAGCTTGTAGAGAGATAAGTCTTTTTTCCATTTCTTATTCTTTGTACTGGTAGAGATAGCTTGATCTATACATTGAATCATGAGTAAGATTTTTTAAGGGATATATTAGAGTAATGTGTTGTATAATGAGCAATCTTGTTATAGCACTAAGCTCTCACCATTGAATTACAATGGTGTATAATGTATTTCTTGCTCAGGGGTATGGCTAGAGCCCACGAGGCTCCATGACGCCATTACGATAGGGTGGAGAGGAAGACCTTGTTCATGAGTTTGTAAGTCATTTGCTTCCTCAAATATTGTGATAATATTGTAATTCTAAAAGATGGGATTCATGTTTTAGCAAGTCTTATTCCTTTGTTTGTGGTCATTGTATTTCTTTTTAATACTATTGCAATATTAAAAGTTAGTATTTTGTTTTAGAAGGAAATTATAGGAAAAGAGCAAGCCTTATTCTGTTGTATGGTGTTTATTGTGTTTCTCAAAACTAGTTGTAATCTAGAAAACTAGTGATTGTTGTAACATAGAAGAAGAGAGATTCACACAAGACAGTTTGATAAGTAATATTTATGAATATGAAATTTTATGATTTTGAAACTATAAACCAAAGGGGAAAGAATCAGTGCCACCCTAAACAACGTGAAGAACACCCAAGTGCACCTCCTCCCTCCATGAGAAGGGCTCGGCCTCCACCATAGGCTGCTCCTCCTTAGTTGTGCATGAGAAAATCACTGATTGGTCTTATCTTATAAAATGCTACCTCTTAGTGAATCACTTTTTCATATTTCTGATTTCACAGTTAAATAAGCTCTCTGTAAATAATAGTTTTTATATTATTCATCGAAGTGAAATTGTTTCAAATGTATCTTTCCATAAAATAATAATAAAATAAAATAAAATGTTTGTTTTACATCAAGTACTCATTCATTATGAACATGCCCATAATATGAAATTGTTATTCTACCTTTAAAAGTAAAATGCGATTTATATTGCAAGTAATTATTCATTCTGAATCTATTGAAAATAAAAAAAATATAAACATCATTCTGTTCATTTTTATTTATTTATTTTTGTTTAGTTTAATAATAATAATAATAATAATAATATTCTGTTCAAACCATACATAAACATCATTCTGTTTTCTTTCTATTTTTTGGTTTCTTTCTGACTGTGATGATTTTATTACCTCCCACTAAACATCCAATATAGTGCAATAGGATAAAGACAATATTGGAAAGATTAAACCCCATCTTACTTGAATCATCGTATACCATTAGGAAGGGAATAGTAGTTTTCTATGCACATAAATATTATACTCTCTGCGAAGGTTCTAAAACATTTGACGTTATTATTAGTTGAAGCAGTATTTTCTTTATAAAAGGAAAGTCATCGATTTTTGCTGAGTTAGATGAATAAGTGTTTGTGATAGCATAACACAGAAAATAATTCAATATCAGTGACAAAAACAAAATGACAGAGGTTATTAAACAGTTGCTCCTGAGGATTTTTTAGGATTTTAAGACTATTAGATTGATTCAGTATATCGATCCTAGTATATACCTTGTATGACGTGAAACATCCAGTGGGGATAGGGGCCATCCTCATGCTGAAAAACTTGTTAATACAGTCTTTCTTAAGCTTAGCATAGTCAATGCATCATTTCATTTACTATTTCTGATTTAGGACCTTGCAGATTTAGATTTCCCCAGATTTAGTATTGTAATAGGATTACCTTAACCAATGGAAAATAAATAAATAAATATGCACATAAATTTTAAAAGCTTCATTTAAAAATATATAAATATATAGACCTATACACATATCAGCGTACGTTCTGCATCACCTCCCCCTTCACAACAAAGTAACAAAAAAAAAGGGATCCAGCCTCCAATCTTACTGCTTGCAGTTGCATCTCTCCCTTCGACCTTCACTCAGTTGGCTTGGCTGCCGCCGCCTCTGCACAGTAAGAGAGTGTGAGAGATAAATCAAGAGAACACATCTTAGGGTTGCAACTTTTAACTTCCATTTTCCTTATATCTCTTGCAAGCGGTAAGACTGCCATATTAGGGTTTCAAAATGTAGCAGATTAGGGTAGAATGGGAGGGAGATATCCAATAATATCCTTCTGATTTATGCATGGAAGTGGTGCTCATCATTTGAAATGGATGCCAAAATAAATTAAACTTGTTTAAACTTACGTGCTCTACACTAAAAAAATTAAACCTATGCTTAATCGCCTTCCCATATTCATTGCCACGTCGCCCAAATCTTGGACACGGTTTTGTGTTCAATATGCGTACATATTTCACTATGTGGAAGAAGGGAAATAGGGCTATCAAATCGGATATGCTACTATAAAGTGTTCCCTTAGATAAAGACAAAAGTATTAATATGCATTCTTAAGAATAATCAGCATGTATGGTCTTTCATTTTTATTGCTTGCAAAGAAAACACTCGAGTAAATCTTAAAGGAATGATATGCCAAAGTTAGGAAGTGGGTTACGTGGCTTAAAAGAAAAAAAAAGAAAAGAGAAGCATAGTATCATTTAAATAAATAATAATAATGTATTGCTTAGCATTCTAAAAATTTCTAAAACCATAGCATTTAGGATTATCCACGTGGCTCTCAAGCTTTAAGATCTCCTTAATAAAGGGATAGAGAATATACCCCCACACTTTAGATAAAAAAAAAAAAAACATATAAATATAAAAACAAGAAACATTCAAGTAGGTTTTACAAGAGAGAAAATAAGAGTTAAAGAGGAGGGCCACGTAGCTTATAGATTTAGAGGGAAAAAGTAAAAAGTAGTGAATTTAAAATAGGAGTTAGGAGATTAGATGGCTTTAATCATTTTGGTTATTATGGTTTTCTTATTAGCTTTTAGAATAGAGGTTTAAGTTATTGATTGGTATATAAGTAATAATTAGGCATGTAATGATTCTTCAAAAGTAAGAACTATTATTATAAGTATAAATATAAATATACAATTTCATATATTTACATATTTAATATGTAAATAAATTTTATTTCTTTTTGGGTGTTAGGCTTAAGCATGAACTTCAAGAGTATCATTGACAATCTCTATATATAGTTAGGAAAATTAAATGTTATAATGGAAGAATATGGCCATCAATAATGGTAATAGTGATTGTATATTCAACATAACTGGTAAGATTAACACTCATATTAATGGCATTAAAATTAGGTTCAAAATAACACCATTATTAAGAAAAGTGGTACTACTACATGTTTTATAGAATTGGCAAACATAATTTCAATATCACTATAAAAAAAGGGCTATTAACTTTGAATGCTACCTTTAACTAGTTATAGCAATGGGTATGATTAATCTATTGATCATAATAAGATTAATGTGGCCAGTATTATAGTCGTAGAGGGAGTAATAATTTGAATACTAAACTAGTGGAAAATCATATCATTTATGGGATTAATAATCTTGTGGGTGACACCAATGAAGGTGTTAACGTTATAAGTTCAATAAATTTAGTATTAAGGTTATATGGATGACAATATTAAAGTAACACTGTAATAACAATTCAAGTAACATTAGTGACAATAGTGGTCAATATGAGTATTAATCCTAAACATTTAATGAGGATAATGGTAAATCTAGTCTTGCCACATCCCCATGGGAATAAATTTAATTGATAGTGTTCTCAAGGCAACATAGTTACACCTTCATGAGTTATTGCTAATATGTGGAGTGATATTATCATATAAGTGGAATAGTCAAGCTCCATATGCATTGATGAATGTTAAGTTGTCCTAATTGTCCTATTAATGTAGTCATTTGAAGTTAAGATATAATGTGTTCTCTTTTAACATAGTATAGTGTTTACATTTAAAAATAAAATAAAATAAAAATAGTCGTGCTTTTGCCCTAGTCTAAAAATGGGCATTACAATCAACTATTACTGGAGCACTAGGCTCCACCTTCTTTCCTTTCCTTTAACTACAATTGTGGTAGTAGGCAAGTGCTGCCACAATAATGGGTTACACTTTTTGGGACATCCTGATTTTTTCCTAAAATCACATATTTTTAGAAAATATAATGATTTAAGCCTTTAAAGGTTTCATTTAAATGATTTTAATTAAATAGGGTTTGATCAAACCCCCTTAGATCAAACCCCATTGGATAGAACCCCATTAGTTTTGAACCATACCTATAATGGAGTCTCTTCTACACCTATCAAAATGCTAACCACTTTTGATTTACCATTTGGGTGATCAAATGAGTTCATTTAAAATTTATGTTTAGTAAGTATGTAGCCCTTATTATAAGCTTCCCAAAAAGTATAATTTTAAATATATTTAATTTGGTTATTATATTTATTTTTAATTTCTTGTGAATTTAGGTTTTTCAATGAACATTAAGTTCTTTGTTTCACACATACGAAAAAATAGGAAAATAGAGAAAAAAATTAAAAAATACATGTGCACTAGTTATTGATGTCCTTATTCCAACAAAAAAAGTGATGCAGTCTAAAGTATGCCTCTTTTCAAATTATAATTACTCTGACTTGGAAAATTAATTAAAAAATATATATGTAACAAAAAATTATAAAAAAATATCGATGCACTAGATATTGGTTTGAAAAATTTGTATTTTAAAAGTTAGAATTGTATCATTTCTATTAAAAAAATTATATGGTCTGAAGTAAACATCACTTTTTCAAAATGTTGTTTAGTAGAAAAAATAAGTTATTAAAAATTACATAAAAGGATTCACAATTTATTTATTTATTTTTATTTTTTAAATATACTTAGAATCTACACAAAAAATCTCACAAATCACTAGTTTGATTCATCTTCAAATTCTTTATGGTTTAGTTGTTCTAGGTGTAAGAAAGTGAAGATATGGTGAAAAATGTTGATTTCAACATCAAGTTTGGCCAAAAAGTGTAACCCATTATTGTGGGATCACCCAGACAATGTAGAGGAAGGTGTGGAAGCTAATCTTCTTGATCTATGGAGTCTAGTGGACTCACCGACTATCTTGGCTTTCCTTTCTGTTGCAACTTCTCTTAATCTATCAACTTCTTCTTTGGAAATACCATGCCTTGCAAAGAGTTGTTCAACTTGTTTGTTTACCCTTTTGGTTCTAGCATGTACAAAGGTTTCCAAGTATACTTCCTTTGATTTCTCCTCGTATGTACCATGTCTAGGTAGAGAGGGGTCTTTAGGACTACTTAACAATATTTTAATGTATCTCTCAACCTCTTTCTCATCAATCTCATATCCCAGAGGTTCAATCCATATTGTTTTGGGCTCTACTACCTCTATTATGCATTCATCAGTGGATACCAGAAAGGTTATATCATTTGCATACCTCTCCACCAAACTCTTAGGGATTCTCTCTTTCATACATGTTCATTTGAAATACTACAAAAAATGTAGTCAATGCATTAGCTTGGGCATTATAATCTCTAATGTTGTGTAAGTAATCAAAAATTTGGTATGCTACTATTTTTCTTCTGTCCCACACAATGTTTCTACTTCTGGGTAGCTCTCTTAGAAATTAGAAAAGCAAGCAAACAATCAGTGTTCCAAACTTGAAAGCATATTTCTTTGTTTTGGTTTGATGCAATTTCTCTAGAAGTTGATGTTGAATTAACTCACACAAATCATAATCCTACCCATTTACTACCATTTCATGAGCAACATATATTGTAGTTTCATATATTGATTTCTCTTTGTTTTGGAAGTAGATTTTGTGGCCGATCATGATAGATGCATATTTCACTGCAAGATTGATGATTGGTTTGGTTTTTAATGCTCTCCTGTCAAATGTGGCACCTGTTAACTACATAACCACATCATTCTTCACTAACTTCAACACCGGTATGGGTCCAATATCACATAATCCAGTCACAACCTTAATTACATTCTTAGAGATTAATCTAGGCATATCATTCCATACGAATTTGTCATGCATTTTTCTTAGAGCTATCCTCACATACTTTGCATCTAAATTATTGCTAAAGTTAGGAAACCAGTTCCATATGTCTAGCTTCTTTCGCACTAGGTTTATATGCTCTGGTTTTACCAACAATTCATCTCCAATTAACTCTTTGGACAATTGATCCTTAAGAATTTGGTGATCATATTCTTCCAATTTTCTGCAAATATAAGTCCTAGTATCTTTAGTGGGAGAAACCTTGATTGGGATCTTTGAAAATGCACCCTAAAGGTCATTATTGAAAACTTTCCATGAAAACCTCTTAAATTTCATTCTAGGTCTTTCAGAGATCTCAACTATGGTTGGTATAGCCATTATAACCTCAATTATACCTTCAAATACTTGTAAAATCACTTCTAATACAAACCCACAAATAATATACAACAATAAATACCTTTTTTTATGCTTAGCAGGAACTAGGGTTTGAACCAATTCACTTAGAATTGCCTTTAGTCACTTCTCAATTCATTCTTCTTTAATTAAAAATGAAAAAGTGACTTAAAATGGCTAGGGATTTTGTTGAACATCCGAAATACTGAGAGGGGGTGGTAAATCAGTATTCCATAAAACCATACTAACATCCATTAAAACATTATCTTAATTCTAACTGAATAAGTAGGAAGAAACATAAAAACAAGTTAATGCAACCATACACATGAACACCAGGATTTTTACGTGGAAAACCCAAAAAGGGAAAAACCACGGTGAGGGTTAACTCACAATATATTATATTCGGATACAAAATATTACAGGGCTCACTGCCAGGACTCAATGTCCTTGAAAAGGCTCACTACCTGAGTACAAAAGATGGCTAACCACCAAGATACAAAGATTGTGGTTCACTGCCAAAAGATTGAACACAAAATAATCAAAAATTTCTTTGTCGGAACCATATATGATTTAATCATTTTATCCACATAGTGCATTATACCAAGTTGGCTATCATCCATAAAACATAATTAGTCTTCATAATATATTTCATATGCTAAGTCAGGCAAGACTATAACAAAATTCTCCAAACCAACAAATAAACCTCAAAGAAAAAACCTTTTGGATCTGAGAACACATTAATTTCCCATCTTTATACAAAGTCTCCCATAGAGTATTCCAAGCAAGGAACAATAGTAGAATACAGAGTTAAACTTTGTCAAAGATAACTTTTTGCTCATAAAAAAAGATGTCTCAAGATCCAAGATATAGTTGTCTGAATGAGTCAAGAAAATATGGTTAAGAGATTAAAGTCATATTAGATCTTTTAGTGAATTTTGAACTCAAATACCAACACACTAATCCATCACAGAGGAGTATTATCGACAGAGAACAACTTCTAGTAAAACAAGTAGACTTCCCATATAGTTATCACCATGTTGAAATCAATGACAACATACAAACAACCAACAAAAACCATCCATACTTCATGCTCATGTTGCTAGGATCCCAAAAATCTCCCCCTTTGGCATTGATGGCAACATGCATGACAAAAAAATTTTCCAGTATATCACAACTGAATACTCCCCCTATAAAAAATGTTCTTCACAATTTTTTTTTCCTTTGTCTCTCTATCTCTCCATCTTTCTATCTCTTTATCTCTCCCCCTTTGACATCATTGACAAAGGAAGGGGTCTGGTATATATGTATATATGCATCAAAGTGTAACCAAAAAGATATGAACACAAAATTGATTTTACCTAAACAAGAACCTTTAAGACTCTCTAGAATAACCTTCCACGATGCTTTACCTTCTTCCCATGAACCTTTTGCACTAACAAGAGTCTTGTAAAATAGCTCTAGCTTAGTTAAGGACTCTACACCATCTAATAAATTATTGGGACTAATATTAATCTCTAATAATTCACCAATACAACCAAGAGCACTAGAAACAAAAGTATGTCTAAGTTTAATTACGTCTCTAAGTGCCACAAACTTCTTGATAACATCTATCCTTTGATCCTAAAGAGAAAATGATTTGTGTTGAAGCTGCACAATATAGGACCACCTATATGTATCTTTTTGAGTGCTCATTTAGGACTCACTCATCCTTATCTCATTTCTTATATCTAGTATACTGTCAGACCAATCCATGAAAAAAGAAAGTAGTTCTTGTGCCTCTTCTTCACAACCTTGTACACTCTCCAATTCCTTCATCACTTGACCATGTGCATTCACACATTTTTCCTTAATATCTTCCAAATTTCCTTCAACATACCCAATTCTAGTAGGCACTTCAAGTCCAGAGATGTAGACCTTTAAAGAATCAATCATAGATTCTCCACAAAAAAAATAGATGAATCAAAATTAGCACTAGGAATAATCTTCTGCAATTCTTCCAAAACTCTTCGAATATCTATTCTTTCATGCTCATGTTCAAGCTCACTTCCTTTTGCAACTTCTTTCTTAACAACACTCTTCCTTTTCTTCCCTGTTATGTTCAAGCTTTCAGATGTACCTTCTACATCGATATTCTTAGAGCTTTCCAAAATAATTTTAGCATAATTATCAACTTCAACCTCTGACACTTCATAATCCAACTTAGATATCTAGACTAACCTTGATTCAACTGCTGCAATGTGACAAAAATATGTAGACACCAGGAAATTGATGCTTTTGGATTACCTTTCAACAACACTAACTGGAATCCTAAACCTTCTATTCATCTTCATTTGAAATGTTCCAAAGAATGCAGCAAGGGTAGTATCTTCTACATCTGAACTACCAAGATTTATCATGAAGTTCTTGATTTGATAGGAAATAGGCTTTGTATTTAACCATTCTATCCTTTCTATTACCAATAATTCTTTCAAAAAGTAAAAAAGAAAATAGACAACCAAATTTCCATACTAGAATGTATTCTTCTTACTCTTCTTTATTTCCTTTAAACTCTTCAAAAGATGTATGTGAAGTAATTCACACAAGTCATAATCCATACCTCTTTTAACCATATCAACACTAGTATGTACAACAATAGTAGAAACTGTAAGGTCATTATTATGAATACAAAATTTGTGATTGATGACCAGAGCAACATACCTTATTACTAAATTAACAATTGATCTCAAATCAATCTATTCCCCTTCAAAATTTTCACCGGTAACCTCAATTATTTCTTTCTCATCCATAGCCTTCAGTTTGGGAACTGGTCTGAAGGAACACAAACCATTTACAACTTTAATAGCTTCTCTAGTAATCAAATGTGCCTCATTAATCAACAAAGATTCATCATGAATTCTACTCAACACTATTCAAATATACTTCTTCTCAAATTAAAACAAGGGAACTTTTCTCCAAACATCCAACTTCTTCTCAACTAATAATCTGTAGGCATCATGGTTCTCTTTCAATTCACTTTCCCAAAGCATACTCAACTGAACTGATGACATCTCTTCTTACTATAAACAAATGCATAGATATATTTTGTGAAAACACTCTTAGAGGGATGCAAGAGAATGCACCAATACAATCTTCCAACACATTCGTCAAATATCTCTTCAACCTAACTTGCACTTTATCCACACTATTCACAACCTTTGAATTATGCATAGCAATAAAAATGAAAGTTTGTGCAAACAGGAATACCTCTGTAAATGCCATGAGAAATGTATAGAAATCTTGCTTCTAGAGCTCACTTCAAATCTGCTTGATCTCTCCTTCAAACCCTAAAAAATTGAATTTCTCTCTAAACTTCCTTTGCACGCTTCTCTGAAAATACATAAGCTTTTAGAATTATCTAAATTTATTCCTTCCATTCTGAATGATTTTTCAATAAATTCTTTGACTTGCAAGTAGATTTCCTCAAAAATTGTGTAGGCCTCCATTTTTGGAAATTTTGTAGACTTCATCCTTCACACATGTGACTGAGAAAATACCTTAATTTCATTACCGTATTAAATATAATTCTGTCATGATATGACACAAGTACTGATGAGGGGGTTTATTAGATTTTCTGATAATTTCTCCCCCTTAACCACTGCTTTTACTTAGAAATTGACAAGAGTATCTACACCAGAGGTCAGCATAGATAAGACTGATGATTCCTTTCTCCAAATCCTTTTCATTTCCTTTCTTGCTTCTTTTGGATCAATGATTTGATCATTCTTCTTCACCGGATATATATTTTTCTTTCTTCTATTGTTATTACTAGGGTGTTCCAGATTTTTGCACTTACAACAAACAACATTCTTCTTTCCATTTTTCCTTTTATTCAACAAACTAAATTCATGTCCAATCTTCTTACTCTTAGAACACTTGTCGAAGAATGATAAAGAATTATTTATTTTACTCTTGAAGTCATTTTCCTTATGACAAAATTTTTTGTAGGAATAACAAACACCATTGAAAGATAAATACCTTTTAGCATCATGTCGCTTGAAAGGAGTTTTTCTGGGATTACTTCTTAGATCCTTATTTATTCCATATTTGCACTGAGTCTTTTTACTAGTCAATTGATTCACTTTAGAACTCTGACCTTTCTCAAACCCTAAACCACTCTTATTCATTTCCAATCTTTGAGAGGTAATTAATTCATCAAGCATCGCTGAGTATATCTTAAATTTTTCTTCAAAACTTCTTGCCTTTTCCCAATTAGATCTATTGATTTCTGCTTCTTCTTCTAGCTTTATGCATTCATCCATCTTTCTTTGAATTTCAATTTCCTAACATTCTTTAGTTCTTTTCTTCTCATCCAATTGTTGTAGCAGACTAGAGATAATTTCTTCTTCCTCAACCAATAGATCACATGCTTCAATACTTTTATTTTGCAACTTTTCAATGTACTCATTTTCTTTCATCAACTTGTCCTTCAAATCCTTCACTTCTTCTGAATATTTGATAGAGACTTCTTCTAGAGGAAAAAAAATCTTATACTCAAATTCCAGGACCTTCCTTAAGTTGTTAGGCTTCTTCCAAGGAACCAAGCTCTGATACCAATTGTTGAACATCTAGAATACTGAGAGGTGGAGTGAATCAGTATTCCATAAAACCATACTAATATCCATTTAAACATTATCTTAATTTTGACTGAATCAGTAGGAAAGAACATAAAAATAAGTCAATGCAGCCATACACATGAACACCATGATTTTTACATGGAAAACCCAAAAAGGGAAAAACCACGATGAGGGTTAACCCACAATATATTATATCTGGATACAAAATATTATATCTCACTATCAAGAGTCGCTATCCTTGAAAAGGCTTACTTCCTGAGTACAAAAGATGGCTAACCACCAAGATACAAAGATAGTGGCTCACTACCAAAAGATTGAACTGATAGAATACATCTTTAATGTGTAGGGTTCAGTTCCACTGAAGCTTAGAATAAGAAGTACTACCTTACACAGTAGTCACTCAAAAGAACTACACTAATCACAACTAATAAAGAATTTTGACTCAAATCTTCACACACCTTATCCTCTTCACGTTTCACATTCACTCCATGTATCCACTACCACTGCTCATGCTTATCCCATTCCTCCTCCTCTCACTTATTCCTCAAAAAAATTATATATATATATACAAGTATAGCCTTATTCATCAATTAGGTCGACCTAATTAGATGAACGCAAAATAATCAAAACTTTATTTTTCGGCACCATATATAATTTAATCATTTTATCCACGTAGTGCATTATACCAAGTTGGCTATCATCCATAAAACATAATTAGCCTTCATAATACATTGCATATGTTGAGTCAACCAAGACTAGAACACAATTCTCCAAACCAACAAATAAACCTCAAAGAAAACACCTTATAGATAACTCTATCAGAGATAACTTTCTGCTCACAACAAAAGACGTCTCAAGATCTAGGATATAGCTATTTGAATGAGTCAAGAAAACATGGTTAATAGATTAGATTCATATCAAATCTTTTGGTGAATTCTGAACTCAAATACCAACAAACTAATCCATCACACAAGAGTATTACTGGCAGAGAAAAACCTTCGGTAAACCAAGTAGACTTCTCATATAGTTATCACCATGTTGACATCAATGACAATATAGGAACAACCAACAAAAACCATCCATACTTCATGCACATGTTGCAAGGATCCCAATAGATTTCACTTTATACATTATCAATCTACCCTAATTTTTGCATTTAATGCTTCAAGTTTCCAAAAAAAAAGATGGAAAACACTTCATTGAATCACTAAAAACCCTAAATTGCTCCATAATTCTTCCAATTTGCATATTTTCTTATGCTTTCTTTTCCAATGGATCAAGAATATCATTTTACATCATATATCTTTATGACAATGCTTGAAACCTCATGATTCTAGGGGTTAGATTTTTCTCTTACTACTCCCCCTAAGCTTTGGCATGGGCTTAGTTTTCAAAAAAAATATTTGCACTAGATGGAGGTATAGATGCATTTGATTCATCCTTGTTCTTAGGTTCCTCTTTCTTCTTCCAAATCTTTTCCCTTTCCTTCTTAACTTCAATAGGATCAACTTTCTTTGCTGGTTTATTCCTCAATTTTGGGTTAGACTGTCTTCCACTCTTACTCCTACAAAGTCTTGAAATGTGTCCATGTTTGTTGTAGGTGTAGCATACAACCATTTTTTGATCAAACTGACTTCTATTCATTCTTGATCTGCATTGGTTAGCCTTGTGTCCAAATATATTGCATGTATAATAATAGCCATTAAAGGATTGAAACATTCTACCAAAATTAGATCTATTCATCATCTGAATTCTACACTCTGTAGCTCTATGCCCAAATTTCTTATATGCAAAACATTTTCTAGAAAAGGATCCAACATTTTGATTCATTCTACTTCTACATTCTACAACCTTATGTCCAAATTTATTGCATGAAAAACAAATTCCTTTGAAATATGGGAACCTTTGAGCATTTGGTTGTCTGATAGGAGGTCTTCTAGTATTGTTTCTCTGATTCTTGAACTATCTATTATTGCCTTGAGTCTACTTTTGATTGTTGACCTTGTTAGGTATTTTATTTGTCTTCAAACTTTGTCCTTCTCCAAGTCCCAAACCACCTTTATCCTTAGAGGATTTCTAAATTGCAATTAGTTCATTAAGCATTGTAGTACTTATTTTGAATTTGTCCTCATGAGCTCTTGCTTTCTTCAAATCTAATCTTAAGGTTACCACCTCTTGTTCAGGCTTTGTACATTCATCAATCTTGCTTAGTATCTTAACATTCAAACAATCTTCAATTATTTCTCTTCTTTTCTTCCACTTGCACTTTTAGTTTGGTAATATCTTGATTTTCCTTCTTCAACTGTTCATTAAATTCTCTGTCTTTCTCTAAACTTCTTGATTTATTCTCTCAACTTTTTGACACATCCATTTGTTTCCCCTAGACATTCTTTCAAAATTTTGTTCTCACTTTCAACACTTTCAAGATCTTCAAGAGCAACTTTGAGTTCTTCTTTGTCAAACATGTAGTCATCTTCTTCATATTCAATTACAAAAATTTCTTTTAGAGGAATAAGATACATTTTATCAACCATGTGTTCAACCTTCAAGATCTTCTTGAAGTTTTTAGGCTTTTTAAAAGGAACTAAGCTCTTATAGCAATTTTTGAACACCTAGAATACTGAGAGTGGGGGTGAATTAGTATTTTATTAACCCATTTAGTCATAATCCAACCAATAATCAAAACATATCTAGTTGTAGCTATGAATGATAATTTTAGTTTATTTTAAATAGAATAAAATAATAAAATAGAATAAAATAATAAAATAGAACAAAATAATAAAATAGAATAAATTAATAAATAGGTAAGGATTGAAATATTTTTATTTATTGCAGGAGATGGTGGGGGTTTGATTGTTTAGCAGGAGATGGTGTGGTGTCCTTTCCTTGGGTGAGGGTTAGGGTGGTGTCCCTTTTTGAAGGAGGGTAAAAAGGTCCCTTACCCATATTTCCCTTCCTTCCAGGCCTACGATCCCCCATAGGGAGGGGCTTACCCTAAAACCACCCCCAAGTGTAGGGTCGGCAACAACCCAATTATGGGGTGGTATTTCTCCAATCAGGTGCTTAACCCCAAATTTGGGGTTAGACCCACCCCCTTCAAAAGTGAAAATGCCCTTTCCTGGTCCTATATCCCACATTTTTTATCATCGCTAGTTATACCCCATTATGGGGTTAAAACTATGTATTTGTCCCTATATAAACCACCTAATAAAGAGCCGCCTACCACCACACCTCAGGATCCAGCCCTTAACCCGCCCTTCACCCAAGGGGTACCCTCAATTACCATCACAAAGGATACGATGGGGTTTACTTTGTTATTGAACACCAAGATTTTTATGTGGAAAACCCAAAAAGGGAAAAAACACGGTGAGGATTAGCTCACAATATATTATAACTAGTTATAAGATATTATAGGGCTCACTACCAGGACTCACTATCCTTATAAGGCTCACAACCAAAAATAGATAGAAGAAAAAAGGGGCTACACAACCAAAATGTGAACTGATGGAAGATGCACCTTCCTTGTGTTGAATTTAGTTCCAATAAAGCTCTGATTACAAAATATTGCTCAGCTCAACAATCACTCAACATCCACTAGAGTTCTACCTTTTTCTTAATCTTACACATATAAATTCACAAGTTTCCACTTTATCAGATTTCACATTCATACCCTTTCATACTTCACACACCATCTAATTGAAGACTGTTCCACATATATACCCTATTACATCCACATACATCAATTGCGTCATCCTAATTAGATGTAGCCCAATTTCAATTCAAAACCACTTTGTTGGCTTCACACTTGAAAACAGAACTTCTTCGTTCTTGCTAAAAAAAATGAAATACTTGAATTTAGGTCAGCATGGATCTAAGATAGATCCCCTTAACATCGACAATGCGTATTAATCTTTACAACACAATTTCAAGGATTATATCGACAAGGAATTGGCCCTAATCACAAGATAAGCCAACCTCACCAACATCAATCATTCATACGAACTTATAAGCACACACCATCTGGAATCTATGTGGTACTGACACCTATAAACCATTTCCCAAAATTGTAGAGTCTAAATCTAAACACCAAAGGAATGTGAACTAGATAACTCATATCATCTTGCATAGTCTAAGCAAGAACACTGTATGTCGATCTATTGTCATTTGTAAATTTCAATCTGATCAACCAAAATTGATGAAATATCGAACATAAAAACATTTAGTAGTCCTGAATAACATACTATAACCACATAATTCAAACTTCTAATATGAACAATTTCAGACCAAATTACCAGATCAAGGTGTCACTAAAACTGTTTACTGAATTAGACAAAAACTATTACCAAGCAATGTTGGCATCATTGACAACACATCAAAAGGTTCCTTCTTCATTATTTTAATATATGTCCATTTACCTGAAGACTCAATTGGAAGATGAAAAGAGGATAGAAGAAGTTTTGATAGAAAGGTTGCTAACAAGAGATAAGGATTGTGAAAAAATTGAAGAAAAGATTGTGTCATTAAGGAAAGATCTTGAAAAGACAAATAATCAATTAAAGTTGAAGTTTGGGAAGAGCACTAAGATCTTGGATAAAATAATAGAAATTCAAAGATCATTGTATATCAAAGCTAATATTGAATTTACTAGTATGTATAAGAATAAAGTGACTAAGAAGCCTATAAAGTCAGTTCTTGAGAGTTTGGAAGAGAATGGCTTTAGAAGTTCAAATTCTAAACAAGTTGTGGCAATAAATGAAAGAAATATGATGAATGATGGTTTCATCCAAGTGCACAGAGAGAATAGAAGATCCAGAAGATAAGCTCTTCAAGACAACAAGGATATAATACCAGGTTCAATCATTCTTTTTTATGTTACTATTTTAATTGCAATCATTTTGGTCATAAGGATATGAATTGTACAAAGGCTTTGGCAAGAAGAAATAATATTATTAGTGGAAATGCATTTACACTATTATATAATTTCAATATTATTTGTCACAAATACAACAGTTTTGGACATATTTCTAGAAACTATAGAAGCAATTTTGTGAGTCCTCCTATACTAGATACAAAAGGAAATAACTCAATATGTCAAAGTAATGAAAAAAATAGGTTTGGAAGAAGAAACCAAAGGGACAAAGATTAGATAATTCCATGGTGGTGTAGACTACATTACATGCCCAAAAGGACAAGGATCTATGTGTCATTAATAGTGGTTGTTCAAGTCATATGACTAGAGACAAGAGAACATTCATACAGTTCAAGAAGTCTGATGGAGTTGTAACCCTTGGTAAAAATTTTGTTGCTAAGATTACTATTAAAGTTATTTTGAGTCTTGATGCTAGAATGGAAAAAACTACTAATAAGATAGTTTTAGAAGGAACCAAGAATGGTAGTGATGTTTTTCATCTCAGTGAGGTGAATGGACAAAACTTCTTTTCCATGAAAAGAGAAGAGAGTTGGCTCTAAGACAGAAGATTGGGACAACAATTTTGATGATCTTGTGAGGATTAGTTCAAAAGAAATGTTAAGAGATGTCCCAAAGATCAAGAAGCCTCTATCTACTAGTTACAAACCATGCCATGAGGGAAAATAGACAAGGAATAAATTTCCTACTAAGGAATATTCTACAACAAAGTCATTAGAATTGATTCATATGGATCTATACAGACCAATGAGGACAAAGAGCATTCAAGGTGACAAGTATTTTATGATGCTTATTGATGATTGTTTTAGAATGACTTGGATTAATTTTCTAAAAGAAAAATCAAAATATATTGATAAGTTTAAATTATTTAAGGCTATGGCTAAGATTGAAATCAAAAGAACAATCAAGTTCTCAAGATCAAATAGAGGTGGAGAGTTCACTTCTAATAGGTATGATGAATTCTATGAGTTGCATGGGATCTAGAGATAATTTTCTACTCCTAGAACTCTAGAACATAATGGAGTAGCTAAGAGGGAGAATCATACTATACAAGATATGGCCAAAACAATGTTAAGCCAAGAAAATTTGTCAGGTATGTATTGGAGAGAACCAATTCAGATATTAGCTTACATTATGAATAGAGCTCAAATAAGACCAAATACTACCAAAACACCATATGAACTATGGAAAGGAAGACCATCTTTTGTTATACATCTCAAAATATTGGGAATCAATTGCTACATCAAGAGGAATGAACAAAATTTGAGTAATTTTGATTCTAGATTTGATGAAGGTATTTTTCTTAGTTATTAAATGACAAGCAAGGCATATCAATGTTATAACAAAATATTGAAAAGGATTGTGGAAAGTGTTGATGTAAGTATTAATGAAACAATATAGTCTACTAATACTCCAAATGAAGAAGATAATATAGATCTAATCCATAGAAGTGATGAAGACTCAAAAAATGACTTAGAGAATATAGTTTCAAACACTCTATCTAGATATGTTTAGAAGCACCATTCTAAAGATCAAATCATAGGAGATAAGAACAATAGAGTTTAGACATGGAGAATAATTGAGAAATAAAATGAATAAGAACTGAACCAAGTTCCTATGTGGAGGCAAGCAAAGAGAAAGGCCTGTTAGATTCCATGGGGGAAGAATTTACTAAGATTAAGAAAAATAAAACTTGGGAACTAGTTTTGAGACCTAAATATAATAATATCATTGGTACAAAATCGGTGTTTAGAAATAATTTGAATGGAGATGGAAAAGTGATCTAGGACAATGCCAAACTTGTGTACAAAGGATATGCTCAAGTTGAGGAAATTTATTTTGAGGATATATTTTCTTCGATAGCAAGGTTAGAAGAAATCATAACATTTTTGGCCTTACCAGCATTCAAAAATTTCAAGGTATATTGAATGGATGCCAAATTTGCATTTTTGAATGGATAATTAGAAGAGAAAGTCTACATTGAACAACTAAAAAGATTCCAATATTCAGATAAATTAGATTTTATGTGCAAACTAAAGAAATCTATTTAAGGACTCAAATAGGCTCCTAGAGAATGGTATTCTAGATTAGATAAATATATGTAATAACAAGGTTTCAGGAGAGGTAGTGCAGATAGCAACTTATGCATAAAAACAAATGGTGATCAATTACCAATTATTGTTGTTTATATTGATGATATTATCGTTGGTTGTAGAAGTGATGCTACATGAAAAGGGTTATGGGATGTAATGCAAAATGAGTTTGAAATGTCAATGTTTGGTGAGTTGTCTTTCTTTCTTGGTTTATAAATTTCTCATTTAGAAAAAGGTATACTCATTTCTTAGAACAAGTACATAAAAGATATGTTGAGCAAGTTTAAAATGGAAGAATACAAACTGGTAAGTACACCTATGGCTACTTGGTGTAAATTGAGTAAGGATGATGAATTTTCTCTGATAAATCAGACCTTTTATAGGTCAATGATTGGTAGTTTGTTCTATGTAACTACATCCAAACCAAATATTATACAAGCAGTAGGAATGATAGCTATATTTTAGAAAACACCTAAGGAAAATCATGTCAAGGTAGTAAAAATTATATTTAGATATATGAATATTAGAATAGATTTTTTCTTGTGGTATCTTAAGAGTGAAAACTTCACATTAACTGCATACATAGATGTAGATTGGGCTAGAAGCATAAATGACTAGAAATGTACAAGTGGTGGAGCTTTCTTTCTTGGTGAAAGTCTTGTATCCTAGTTAAGTAAGAAGAATGATTTAGTATCTCTATCTAAAAAAAAGTGAAGTACATCAAAGTAGCTTCATATTGCACTCAAGTATTATTGATGAAGCAGAACCTCAAGGAGATGAAAATAGAGATTGATGAACCCATTTCCATTCTTTGTGACAATACTAGTGCTATAAATATTTCTAATAATTCAATGATGATTTCAAGGACAAAGCATATTTCAATTAAGTATCATTTTCTAATAGAGAAGATTGTAGAGACATAAATGAAGTTGGAATATATTGAGACTAAGGAGAAAATTGCAAACATTTTCATAAAACCTCTTCCCAAGGAGACTTTTGAGTATCTCTAGTAGAAATTTGGAGTGGTTTCTCCCTCCTCTTGAATCAAGAAGAAGTACAAGTCGAGGGGGATTATTGACTCCCTTCTGCAAGAATTCTTAGTGGCCTTGCAAAATGTTTGATAAACTAGAGATGACATAGGGGGAGAAAGATGCTCTAAATGAAAAAGATGAATGAATCTAGAGGAATTCCAATTGATAGGATTTTTGACCTTTTCCATTCATGACAAAGGGGGAGAGAGGAATCCAAAATACTATATCTTTCAAAATCTCAGGAACTCTAGTTGTATCACATAGGGGGAGTTCAAAATTAATTTTGTTGGTGTGCTAAGAACATTTTTTTATTTTCTATCAATGAAACAGGGGGAGATTGCTAAACATAAGTTATCATTGATGTCAAAGGAGTGATGCCAATAGATCGATCAGAATTAAGTATAATTACTTTTGTTATGTTTGAGATTTTGAAATTAGGAAATATTATTGTCAAAGCATTTGAAATTAGGGAGTACTATGATCAGTTGCAAAATGTTAATGTTATCATATCTTCTACAATTGTTAGAAGTATCTTGGAAGTGTTTGCAGAAGTATTATGTGGATTGCTACTCATGCACTATATTATATTGTAAGTGTTTTTCTCCACATTCTACCATAGTTAAATGCTACGGCTTGTTGTTTGGACCTAAAGTAAAGCTACTTATGTTCTATTAGATTCTATAATTTCAAAGGTTGAGCTTTAGTAGAAAAAATTATATGTAATAGAGTATTGTCTATGTTGGCTAACTAACTATGAACAATGCATGAGTTTTTGCACTAGATAATGGAAGCATGCAGCAGCTAGAGGAAGTGTGCAAAGATGAAATAGGACTAGTTTAAGACCTCAAAAGGAAGTTCATAACATCATCTACTATTGGTAAAAATAAAATTGATTTAGGACTGAGATAGATGGGAAGATAGAGAGGGTGAATCAAGTCTTAGAGGATATGCTATGTATGTCTATTGTTGGGAGGAGTACTTGTATTTATTTGAGTTTTCCTACAATAATGGGAATCATAATTCCTTCGGAATGCCACCTTTTCAGGAATTATATGGAAGATCGTGTAGGAATCCATTGAGTTTGGATCAGATAGATGGTAGGGTGGCTATTGGTCTAGAGATGGTACATGATATGGAGCCACAGGTGGTCTTGATTAGGAATTTTCTATAGGAGGCACAAGATCATTCCTAGGGGAGGAGGATGTGAGCCCTACTATTTAATACACCCTATTTGGTTATATTTTGATCCAAGCATTTTTTGATACTTTATGTGTATTAGACTGTTTTAGATGATCATGGATATTGGATGCTATGTTTTTTCTTGTTTATGATGCTTATGGCGATTAGATGCATTTTATATTTTCTTTATTTACTATATTCATGTTTATCTGGTTATCATGGTAAGAATGGATGTGTTTTTGATATAGAATTGATAAGATGTTAAATTTGAATTAGGTGATGATGTGATATATTTATAACAATAACATGGTTAGTCATAAATTGATAGAATAAATTGTGGATATTGATATTTCAAATTTGTTGATTTTAGGATTTGATTATGTTGATTGCATACATATGAAATTGTTTATTTAAATATTGATAATCATGTATTGAATATATTAAAATTTGGCTTCAAGTGTGCAATTACATGCCCATGGCCAATGAGAACGAAGGTAACCAAGGGTACCCTACTATGCTAAGCCATGTAAAACCAACTATGGTCCATTTGGATGGACCATAGTCTCATATGTGTTGTATTTTATTTTGTGATGAAAAAATTTAATGTTTAATCATGTTCTTATGTTTTAGAAGTCAATTAGGCTTATGATAGGGATTTTGGGACATTTGAATTAATTTTTATTATTTTGTAATTTAATTTTTTTTGTGGGTTTAAAGGGGTGTTTTAAGTCCTTAAATTGGGTTAATTGATCCTTATTTAACCCCTAGGGTGATTACCTATGGGTTAGGGGTCAAATCAAGCCCATATCTTTAAGATTTCTCAAGTTATGACTCTTCTTAATTGGCCATTAAGAAGGGTGGCGAATTTGGGGAAAAGGTTGGAGTGTTTGCTTCAAAATCTCATTTATGAGATATAAGAGCTCTTGTTGAATGTTGAACACTCTTTGGATCTTCACTTCCCCAAGAGTTCTTGTGACACCCTTTCGTTTTGTTATGTTTTTCTTGATAGCTCAGATACTTTGTTGGACCTTATTTTATGTTATGGTTGTTCTATCGTTGACAGTGGAGCGATGATAGACTATATGGATGTGATGATACATTATATGCATGGTGATTATGTTTAATATGTTTTATGTTTGCATAGATGCTTAGTTGTGATGACATTGCTATATATGCTTATTGTAGTTTAATTGATATATTATCTTGTCAGTTGATGTGACATTGTATTGGTGAAGAGAATGGTATTGCATCACTCGCTTGCGAGTGCCTTGTGATTTCCACGATTTTTTCTTCACGGTGTGTATAAATTATTATCTGTATACATGTACGACTTTTACTTTTGTTGTAGGTTTGTAAGTACAGGACAACAACTTCACCTAGTTTCACAGATCTGAGCATGTCCACTACTCAACAGTAATGATTGAGAGATAGTAATGAGCTACCTAGTCAAACCTTTACCTTAGCACAGTGTGTCATCAGTTCGTATGTTGGTCATGTTTCTTATCAATGTTGGTCTTGGTATTTTATTTATCATGCAAGTTTAAATTGTAAGGATTAAATTATATGTTGTGATTAAGTATTTAATTAATATGGAGATTTTATTACAAATTAATTAATTTAATTTAAGTTATAATATTAAGTAATTTTAATTATTAAATTAATTAGGAATTAAAATAAATAAGTTATTTAATTGTAATTAGATTAAATAAATTGTTTTAATTTTAAATGCATATTTGGGAAAAGATCTTGGAAATATCTTGGTTTGTTAAAATAAGAGATATTTGTTGTGTGAGCTAGAAGTTAGAAGGATTTTTTTCTTATTGTCTTAAAATTGATTTATGGAGAGATGGATTGAAATTGGGAAAATGGGAAAAAAAATGAGTTTTTTTGCAAATGGTAGAATTGTTTGAGGTTTGAGGAAATTGTTAATGTTAGAAGCTTTCTGATCATTTTAGGAAACTAGTTTTATTGACTTCTTGGTTCTGGATTATTTCTATTCTCTAGGAAGTGGCAATTCTTCTGGAGGAAGCTTTGGCAAAGTTGGAGATTAAAGGGAAACTTGGCATCAAACTTCGATCAACAATTCTTCTAGAACAAGTTCTTTATGGTTTTGTGAATTAAAATTGAAAATGTTATTTAATTTTATTGTATTGAAAATTGGAAAAGATTAGAAGAGGATTTATTTTATTTTAGAAGCTTTTATTTTTTAAAGAAATTGTCTTGATTGTTACAGCCTCTATAGAAAACAAATTAGATCCTTTGTGTAAATTGATTATTTGAAATATATTTATACAAAAAGAAATTATAGATAAATTTTAGAGCCTCTGTGAAAATGGAATTGAAACTGTACGAATTTGTAATCCTCTCTATCAAGTTTATTATTCTTCTGATAAATTTTCATGAAAGATTTAGATCTATGTAGGAAATAATTTTTAAACAATAGAAAATTCAAAAGAAAACAATAGAGGAATTAGAAAACCTCTTAGAATTGAAAATGAAATCTTCTAATAAATTTGAGGAAATTGAAATCCTCTGGTAGATTTGTGAAAATTGGAAACCTCTGGTTAATTTGTAAACTTTTTCCTCTAGAATTTTTTTTGTGAATAACTTCTTGTAGGTAAAATAAAAAATAAAAAAAATAGAAGAGAGAGAGAGTCACTAAATTAATCATAACTAAATATTTACGAACTGGTTATGGCTGAATTTTTTATATGTTTTAAAAGACTTGGTGGCACACCTTTAGTAAAAATTTCAAAGAAACCCAAATCCAAAACAAAAGTTATTAAAGTCGTAACAGAGTGGTTTTATGTTTAGTATTGTTTGAAATTTGTAAATTAATATATATATGTAATTAATTTTATATTTTGAATATTATAAATTATTTTTAAATAATTAAATAATATATTTAAATATATATTTATTTAATTGGTTATTTTCTTATTATAATTGCATGCAAATGCATAAGTGGTTATTTTAAAATGAATATTATATTGTTAGTTAGTGCATGCAAATCACCAATAGATGTTTTATAATAAAATAATTTTATTCAAAAGATTGAGATTATTATTTATATGTATTTGTGAAATTTGAGTTAATAACTAGTTTTAATTTCTTTATGGTTTGTAAACGGAAGTATATATTTTAATATAAGCATGCAAATGCATGAGCTAATATATCTTAAAATAAAATGACTTAGGAGGGAAAGTTGATTTATATTTAAATAAATATTATGTTATTAAAACGTTTAATGTACAAGTAGAGGATTTTATAATGCAATGGCTGTAATAGAGAAATTGATTTTATTATTATATGAATCTATGAAATTTGAAGTTAAATAAATAGTTTTATTTTATTTTCTTATTATTGCAAATGAAATTATATTTACTTTGAATAATTGCATGTGATGAGTTATTGATTCAATTTGGATTTAAGAAATTCAAGTATTATATTATTTAAATGTCTGAATTGTTTAAGTTGTGTTCTTTTCTATTCATGTTTGTGTGACGGGGTTTTATAGTTCTCATACATGTTTAAGAACTTGTGGAGAGATGTTTCCATAAGGATGAAAGAGAGTGAAATGTGTCACTTTCTCATACAAGAGATTCTTATCCTTGTTCTCTATTTCAATCCTTTGGGGAAAGCCAAAGGAAGGGTTCTTTTCTTGGAAGAATTTTTGGATTTGTCTTGGAAGGGAAGTTTTGGCTTGGATTTTGGGAAGTTTTAAAAATGAATTTCTTGGAAGAAGAGGAATTGGAACCCATCCTCAATCCTTCTCCATTTGATCTTGGATTTGAGGTAGGCGTCATTCTACTTATGTGTATGTTATTCTCTTTTGTATAAAAATGTGAAAATATTGTTGTGATAAATGTTTTATATGTTTAATGTGTCCTTGCATATATGTGTGCATTCGGTTGGGGTTGTATGAGGATAGCCTCACCCAATTTGGGAAGAGAATCCTTTGTAGGGGATATGAAGTAGTAGGAACCTCTATGGGGAGTTGATTCCTCCTTTGAGAAGGAGAGGCTAAAGGTTATGAGTACCAAATTTTATATGATGGTATGTTGTGTATGGAGATTGGTAATATGGATGGTGTGTTGTATGTGAATTCTTGGTGAATTGGGTTGCTTCAAAAGGAAGAAAAAAAAAGTGATTTTTTTTATTTTTCTTGTGCATTAGTCTCCCCATATGAAAGTGTAGTCCACCTCTATCCCCACTATTATATTCTTGTATAATTCTTGTGTATAGGTGTAATCTCGGATGGGTGTATCTTGCTTGTGTTTTATTTGTTTTGAATGGCTTGTTGGTGTTATTTTTTGTGTGTACTTGGTTGCTTGATTACCTCCTAGCTTGGGGTTGGTTGGTTTTCCAACCTAAGGTTAGGAGGTGAGCACACCCTATTAGCCATTAAATTTTTTTTATCTTGAGTAGACTTGCAGGTTTTCATTGGAGTATTGGATTGAAGCATCTATGTGTCACCTTGTGCAGGAAAATAAAGAATCTTTGTTTTATAATCTTTAAGTGAAATCTACCATGTTTGGGAAGATGGAAAAGTTTTGAAAGACTATTGTAGATGAACTTGTGTGATCTGTTATAGTTGTATATATATATAACTGTCATGTTTAATTATTTCTAATAAAGGACAAACTACTACTTTATGTTGAGTAAAAAGGACCAAAACATGTATGTATGAAAGAAATGAATGTGATGAAAATACTTATTATTTTTCCCTTCTCTCCTTTCTGCAACAAAAAAATCCTCCTTTGAAAGAGTTATTTCTTTATTCTAACTATCTTTTAGAATAGAGCTAAAAGAAAATATACTATACATTTATTATCAGCTTGTATTTTGTACACATTGTTGTTTTTCTTCTAGTACTAGAGTAAAAAAAACCTACATAAAGAGAGAAAAAAAATATAGTTGTTAAGCAATAGTGATCAAATTTACATAAAATGTGTACATAACTTTTTTTTTATAATATAGGATGTACCAAGCTTGTTTTGGCTATAGAATAAATAAGTAAAATATCATTATATTCTTCTATTGAAAGAGTGCATGCTATACTTTATCTAAGGGGAGATTTGTATTCTATTCCAAATGCCAACAACTATAAACAATTTTTGAAGAGAAATGAAATGTTTTTTTATATTGGCTTTCCATGAAAATAATAACCTCCTATTCAAAATATAAATAATGGGGCTGATGCAAGAAGTTGGGTACACAAAAAGCTCAAAACGTGGAAATGTTTTTGTTGTTTTTCAGAATTTGTCACACTTAGATTGAAAATTTGAGGCACTTACACAATGAATCTTAAAAAAAGTTAGTAATAAGAAATCTAGAATTTTGAATCTAGTTTCCAAATATGTAAATTATTAAAATACCCAAATTATAGAAATTAAATTTTGATAGGGATCTATAAAAACCACTTTTTAAAAGTCCCTGTTTTTTTACCATACCAAGCAGGTGTACGAACAACACTTTTTGACCCAAATAAAATTATTTTGATAATTCCTTTTGGGAAAAGAGAGCTAACAACATGAAGTTTGATGTGGATTTTTTTTTGTAATTTTTGTTGAATTTTTTTTTTATTAAATTTTTATTGGCCTTAATTAATGTTTTTTAAAATCAACATGTACGAACAACATAATTGGACCTAAACAAAACATTTTTTTACTCTTTTTTTTTCATTGTGTAGAGAATTGTCTGAAGTTTGATGCCATATAATTTTTTTTACAATAAACTTAACCAATAAAAAGTTATTAAAAAACCAAAAAAACCTGATATTTCAAGATTAAGGACTAGTTTGCTTAGAAATTAATTAAAAAATAGAAAACATAATCCAATCTTAACAAAAGTTATATATTTAGAAAGTAGACAAATTGTGTTCTCTAATGGGTTTTAATTTTATAGATTCATTTAGAAAAAAAGTCCATCAGCTATGTTGTCAAAGTTGGACATTCTTCTTCAATTTGCCTTATTTTTTAGTTGCAGGTCAAAGGCTAAGGCTTGGATTGCCAAGCCTTTCCCAAGTTTAAAACCAAGGCTGGATGTGGTGTGGAAATTCAATTTTTAAATAACTCATACGCGTTATAGAAATGCGTATGCGTTATTCAAATGAAACGCATACGCGTTTCATAACGCATACATGTTACCCATTGACCTGTTTATTTTTAAAAAATAAATACCTTCGCAAAACGTATACACATTTCGAGTGTGGAAATTCAATTTTTAAATAATGCGTATGCATTAAAAAAATGTGTACGCGTTATTCAAATGAAACATGTACACATTTCATAATGCATATGTGTTACCCATTGACCCGTTTATTTTAAAAAAATAAATACCTTTGCAAAACGCGTACGCGTTTTATAATGCGTACGCATTTTATAATGCGTACGCATTTCTGGTTCGCATACCCGTAGTTGACCGCGCGTACGTGTTTGGATTCTGACTCAGGTACCCGATCTGTAACGCATACACATTTTTTAGATAACGCGTACACGTTTCCTTCGAAACTTTTTGTTTTGCCCGAAATTTCCCCTTTTTGTGTACTCAACTTCTTGCTTTTACCCAATGTTTCACTATTTTAGAATAAAGGAATGTATTATTCAGATGGGGATTATATTGTTTTTAAAAAACAAAGAACCATATTTCTAGTTTTATTAAAACTATGCAATAGTCTTTATTTACTTTTATTTTTCTTTCGTTGTTCTTCGGTTCATGCAAATCTGTCAAGAAAAGCTTCAAAGTAATGACTATTCTACAAAATTAGATCAAATTTCTTTTCAAAATTTCCCTATACATGTGAATTAGGGAGATTAGTTTCATCATCTAAGTCCTATCTAGCTAAGGAAAAAGAGATGATTGGTATTCCTTCATAATCCTAAGTTAACTCTGGCATCCACTTGTAGCTCTCCCTTGAGTGCTACCATTTCTGAGCATGCCTCCCTTGAAGTTCTTAACTTTTGCAAAATAATGAAACACACCACATAGTGGGGAATAGGGTTGCAAGCATTTTTTAACAAATAAAAATAAGAAGAAACTGTTGAGAACCTACAATTAAAATAATACTCCCAACAATGTTGTTGAAAGGAAAGATAAAATATCATACTTGACTTAATCTTAGGTTTAAGCAATCTAAAACTTTCTCATCGTTGGATCTCCACTTTGGGTGGGATAAGAGAATTTTAGAATGTAGTTGAAAGAACCTACTAGAAAATTTTGGGCATTAAACATGGGTTTTATTATTCTCATTAGTCTAACAGCTAGCCATAAACTCCGCACCACCATTATAGTGTGGAAATTGGGTATCTAGCTATGCCAACCCGAGTAATGTGTTAAAAGTAAATAGGTAAGCATAAATAAATAAGTAAAATGAAGGAGGAGAAATTCTGGTTGAATTAACAATATAATTAATAAGATTGAGCGAGGTAATAGCAATGACTAATGTTAGTGAAATTAATGTAACACATTTTAATTTATAATTTATATGGTCAATATCGATATTTACGTGTGGCTTACATAAATGTTGATAGTATTGATAACTTAAACAAGCATAAATCTTATTAATAAAATAAATAGAATAACATTAATATTACTTTACATTAATATTAATATCCTTTAGATTTACATTAGAAAAATTAGTATCAAGTGATTTAATATAAAAAAAAAGCTATTCAATATAAGTATAGTAGTTGCAAGTTTATAAATTTATGTTTAAATTAAGAAATCAAGTGATGTGTTAGGGAATACTATTAATATGTTTAATCACTTCCAGTTTGGGCATTATCTTTCCTCGATGTCAAGTATCTTATTCGCATTTATTCTTGTTACTAGCATATGGTACCCATTTTGCATGAGAACAATAGTCTGAATGTTATCTAGCTCTATGTTATTAAAATTCTAGCTTTCCAACTAGGTGTGCAGATTTATATTAACCCATACATGACAATATTTTTAAGGTATCAATAAGTAGTTTTATAAAAAACATTGCAGCTTTTACCTTAACAATCTTATCACATCATAGAATAGTTAGCCCTTAGGGTTCCCATTTAACTCAATCACAACCGATATATATGATGTTGTCTCAATTCATTATTCTTTCCACAGTAGGTTGGGTGACTAACTTATTCTGAACCAAAGCCTTAATAAATTCCAAATGTTGAATTTCTTTTGTGTTTAAAATCTAAAAAGGAGGTCCCTTATAAGGCATAATCCTAAAAAGTTATACAAATTAAAATATACTCTTTAAAAAAAAAGAAAAGTTCTCAAGTGTAAGAAAGAAAAGGAGTCATGGTATTTTCTTAAAGACTTAGGTTTTTATTTATTTATTTTAATATGATATTTATAAAGTAAGATAAAAAAAATTATATGTATAGCTTTCGTTTTTTATCATGATGTGTATATATAATAATTTTAATTTAGATATTTGTTTTATCTTTATATTCTTATAATATCTTATTTATTTAATTTTTAAGTGTCAAATTTTTTAAAAGAAATATATTGGGATAATTTAATGGTATTATAGATAAAATAATTATTCGTCAATAAAATTTATTTAGGAGTAATAAAATTTAGTTTTGGAGAATCTAATGTGAACCACATTTGTATTAATTCTTATATGAACATTTAATTTATTACATCATTAATACTATGGTAAAATAATGATAATATCATTAGGGTTAGTAATAATATTATCACCAAAACAAAAGTTAATCTCACGATGGATTAATAATACTTAAATTTTAGTGTGGAGCATGTCATCAAGGTGAGATTAGACATTGATGGTCCATAAAAATTACTTGGAACCTAGCATAACCTTAACCTAAGTCTTTGAGTGATCTTGTCCTTGGTTTAAGGGTGTGCATTATGGATTTCACGCACTCGAATTCATTTCCTTCCTTTACACCACTCTCGAGTGACATATCACTAATGATGATGGTCATACATCACCATGTGATATGTATAGAATGGTACCATGCATGCGTATAGTTAACTATGTTAATGTTTTATAATGTTTTTCAAAAAAATATAGTTGTTTTTTTTCCCTTCGTGTAAATTTTAGGGAATGAAAGCATTCCACAACAGATGATTATTATGTTGTGTGTATTTGACGAAGTGTTTGAGGATGTCAAAAGTGTATGCACTGCAAGTGGCAAGTGATTTGGTGGTCCGTCTGTCGATTTGTGGATGAATAGCTGGTCATTCAATTTTTTCTTCACCAATTTTGTTGTGCGGTGCTAACCTAAGGGTTTTGGGGTCGTGTGAAGTTGAATAATGAAAGGAGCAAAATCATGGGAGTAATTATAGGTCATGTAGATCTATTTTGGTGAAAAACATTTTTTTTTCTTCTGCAAGGTATGTAGGTTGGAGTTTTGAGTTGATAGGTTATGGTGTTACACATTTCATCTAATTAGGTGAACCTAATTGATGATATGAGTGTTTGTGGAATATATACATATATATAGAATGCCAATTTAGTGTGTGTAAGGTGGTATGTGGTGAAAAATGTGAAGTGAAGTGTGAAGATGTGATGTAGATATTTTTTGTGAGATGTTATGTAGAGTGAAGTGTGAAAGGTGATAGTGGTGAAGTATGAAGTGTATAAAGTCAGTTTTTCTAAGCTTAATTGGAACGTAGCTTCAACATGTTGCAAATGTATTATTAACAATTCAAAATTTAGTAGTGATATATTCTTCTATTCTCTTTTCTATTCTAGATAGTGATTCCTTTGGGTAGTGAGCCCTTGGAAGTAATCCTTTCTTTCTAGATAGTGAGTCCTTGGAGAGTGAGCCCTCCAATATGTAATCCATTGTAACTAGTTATAATATATTGTGAGATAATCATCACCATTGTTTTTCCATTCCTAGGGTTTTCCATGTAAATCTAGTGTTCTTATATTTCTTGTTTTGGTGCATGCTTCAATTATTCTTTTCCATTTCTACAAGTTTGAAGAGATTCTTTTAATGTATGTTTAAGTTGTTTAAATTAATGAATTTCAGTGAATATTGATTCACCCTCCTCTTAGTATTTTGGGTGTTCAAAAAATTGTAACATTGAAAAAAATGTCTTCAAACCTCCTTCAGTCCTCTTCAAGCCTGAAACCTAGACATTTAAAGATAAGGAAAGGGTTGTCCCATTTAGGGAATTTCCTCAACCAAACCCCATGTTAGTGTTTCCACTTCTACAATGGCGATGTCAATGATAACGGGATAAAAGATAGGAAGGAATGATGAAATCACAAAGTGTTGCAACTCAACACCCTTCAATGGCTTCCTTGAGGGACTAAAGTCATACACATCACCTCAAGGTCTCAGATCTTGCTTGGAGACCTACAACAAGGGTTAGCCTTCACAAACAATGATAACATAAACACGTATAAAATCACATAATATTTGACATGATGTTAGGATCTTAAGTTATTACAATAAAGCTCTGAAATATTTTTCTTGACTTGCTTGATAGAGCTCTTAATGTTCACTTATTGCTAGATAATTTCACTTAGATTTAAAATGATGCAATAACTAGGACTCTAGGAAAATTCCCTGCCAACAATTCATCATCGAAAAATTTTGCCAACAATTCACCACCAAAACATTTACCATCATGAAAAATTCACCTCATGGAAAATTCAACACCAACAATTCACTATCACAGATAATTCATCGCCTATACAATTAGAAATTTTGATTTATAATAATAAAAATGAAAACATTTTTTCAATATATTTTATTTTATTCTATCAAACCAAATATACAACAATATCAGTCTTCTATTATTGTACTATTGGAAATTATTCATTTGTAAAAAAAATCTCAAGGTCTTAGAAATATGTATTAAAAAATATTAATGTGGTGAGTTATTCGTGGCGGTGAATTGCTAGTGGTGAATTTTCCAAGAGGTAAACTTGTCATGGTAGTGAATTTTCTAGAGGTGAATTTTTTGGTGGTGAATTGTTGGCAGTGAATTTTCCTAAAGCCAATAACTAGGTATTTATAGGTATTTCTCTAATTTCCTAAAAATTAAATCTCAATAGCCGACATTTACAAATGGAATTTTGAATGTTAAAATATCAACACTGACATAGTCAAAATTGGTCCCAGACAAAATAGGGGGACCTATATGCCCAACGACATACAGGTTCTGGCCCTATTTTCCAAGACATTATCAGGGGAAAAATATCAATTGGATACATTTGTTCAATGCTTGCAATTTCTTAGAAAATGGTGCAAATGGGCCCCCAAAAGCATTATTTAGGAAATTAGGTGCTTAATTAGGCTCAATAATTTAGGGGGGACAAAACATAGTGTGAAATTGTCAAGGGTGACAATTTATGATGCTACATTTAATCCCCACTTTAGTGAGAATATGAACATATGCTCAGACTCACACTGAAGTAGAAAATTTATGTCAAGAGGGGTTTGATTGTCCAAATGTTGAGGAGATAGGATGACTACTTGGATCTAGGGGAGTGCACAAGCCCCCAAGATCTAAAATCCCATGGAAAACCAACATAAGTACAAAGTAACACATTTGTATGATATGTAGAAAGACAACATACAAAAACATACATGCTGAAAACACAAAGCATACATGACATAACATATATATGATAGTAAAATGAACACAAAAAATGTAAACATAATGCAAACACAAAGAATACACTCAAAAAGATACATAACAAAACACGAGGTTAGTACTAAAGGGATTTGAGTTGATAGGGAAAAGAGACCCTAGTCTTAAATTATCTCAAATACCAAACATCATCCATCGAATAAATGTTAGACAAGAGGATACCCTCATAAGGAATAGCAAGTTGTGTTATGCCACATCACCCATGAGCTACATAGATCTACTAGCTAGAAAGTTACATTATGCTAGGTGTTCATGCAATATGATGGGTTTCACAAGGATAGCAAGTTGTGTTATGCTAAACACTCATAAAAAATATGGGTTCACTAGGATGCAAGTTGTGTTATGCTAGTTGGCCATGTTAAAAGGGGTGCTCAAGTTCCTAACTGAACAAGCTCCATTATGCTAAATCCAAACTATCTTGCAAAATATTGCTTTAGGGAATGCATAAAACTCACCTCGGGGGGTGCATAAAGTTTAATGTCATGGGGGATGAGCAAAAATCACCTCAGGAGGTGCATAAAGTTTAATGTCATGGGGGATGAGAAAAAATCACCTCAAAGGGTGCATAAACTCAATTAAGGAGGAACACAAACAATGACAAGGTAAGGAAAAAACCTTAAGGGGTGTTATATCAACACCACCACAAAAGGTAATTTACAAAAACAACAAAGAGGCTTTGCTCAATACATGAAATTTCACACCTTAGGGAATATCATATATGATGCCACCACCAAGAGAGGACTAGTCATGGAATAACAAACTCACATCTTAGGGAATACTAGCCATATCATTACCACCAAGGGGAATGTTATATGCCAAGAAAGGTCACACACTTAGGGGACATCAAGCCCAATATCAACACAAAGGAGACACTTCACATAAAGCAAGAAGGCCACAATTTGATTGACAAGGTCACACTTCCTAGGAGACATATGTTATCATCACTAAGAAGGAACCATTTCTTATACAAAAAATGAGTAGGGGACTATATGCCCCCCCTTAAAACGCTAGTGTACTTGCTACACTAACATTTTAAGGAGACACAAAGTGATCACTTGCTAGAAGGAATGCACGTGACATAAGGCTACCTAACCCATTTCCCCTTAGTTTAGGGAAAATGGTGAGCCAAAATGGATTATGATATGCTACTCCTTGTAAGATAAAATATGATTGCATAAAGCCAAGTTTATATCCCCATGCATGGTAGTGAGTATGTCATGGTACTACAACTAATACATGGTAAGGGGCATCAACTAATATTATTTTTCATGATTAAGTGAAGTTCTTTTTGATGTTTTTTTTATTTTTGAAGGATAATAGCCAAGACCTCTTAGCATTTCTTATGTGTTGGTCTCGATGGGGACATAGATACCTTATTCTTTTACACCACATCATTTTCCACTAGTACAAAAACAACAATAAACTACTGGAAAAACTACTAAAAATTGCTTATAAATGACTAAACATGGTCATGTGACCATTAGTAGTTTACTTCCAATCATTTATAACATGACCAGAGTGATGACTAAACCATTTTTAGTCATTTATTGGTTGTTTTGATTGATCGATTTGGTAGTATATTTAGTCATTGATTTAGACAATTATTGTTGTAATTTGGTCACTTATTTAGTCATTTTTTATTCATTGATATATTTAGTCATTGATTTAGTCATTGATTGTTGTAATCTGGTCACTTTAGTCATTTTTATTCACTGATTTATGTCCATTGGTAGTTTATTTAGTCATTAATTTTAATCATCATTTTAATCAATTTGGTAGCATATTTAGTCATTTTTATTTCACAAGTCATATATTTAGTCATATTTATTCATTGTTCACTGATTTATATTAGTTGGTAGTATATTTAGTCAATTTCATTATTACTTGACATCAATTAGTAGTATATTTAGTTATTTTAACTAACTGATACTTGAGGATTTAAACATAAAACATAAAAATACACATTAATCATCAATTGCACACAATAAGACAACCATTGAGAAGAAAGAATTGGTGAACTTTATTAGTAAAAGAAAAGGTTTTCTAGTTATAGCTTAAAAATAGAGTATTACAATTTTTATTTTCAGTCACACGATTGAAAATCTGAGTTACAATATTGCACATAAATGACTGCAAGAAAGAAACTTCTCCAAAAAACTTCTGCAATGATGGAAATGCATGCTTGGAGCCCCTCAATGTGAGCACATGCCCCTTTCATCTCTTAAAACTTCTACAACATGGGAAATCTTCCTGGAGCAAGCTGTAACATGTAGAATCCAAGAAGGAGAGTGTTGATCATGTCCCATATATGAAGCTCTCTCATTCAATGCAGTCAACAATAACCCAACTAGAATATTTCCTCATTTATATGCAATGTTCCATCTAATATGAGCAACAGGGTTTTCCTTTTCTGCCATGAATGAAGTTGTGCCTCAATACAACCAACAAAATTACTATTAGTCTCAATTCAGAAAGAATAAAAGTGCATTGTATATTGCAAGTTTACAAAAGTAATTCCAAACATAGTAGAAAGATAAATCAATTAAAAAATTGTAGCAGACATATCACATCCATAGACATGGGAGAGCTATGCAAAATTGGAGAAATTGGCTTGGAAAATTAATGAAGGTAGTAGGGCATTTCCAGATTCAAGACTTTTACTTAATGCTATGGAATAGAAGAAAAAATAATCATTTATCTGCCACCATAGTGAAAAGTTAGCAATTGCATTTGGTTTGTTAAACATGGCCCTTGGTACAACTATTAAAGTTGTTAAGAACCTTTGAGTATGTTCTAATTTTCACACTGCATCTAAATTCATCTCCAAGATTGTTGCAAGAGATTATTTTGAGAGATGTGAACCATTTCCATCATTTTAAATAGGGACAATGTTCTTGTGGAGGATATTGGTGATGCTAAATGAAACAATCTAAAAGTAGACTTGCACTATAATAATGTGCACTACACTAGATATCCAGTAATAGCGAAGGGACATCCATCAAAGCATAAAAATTGGAATTTTTTTGTCATATGTTGTAGTTACAAGTGTCCTGCTAGACATACATAAAAATGTGGAAGCATAGACAAGGCAAGCGAACTATTTCAAAAAATGCCTCAAAGAAATATGATATCATTGAATGTAATGATTGAAGGATATGTTCAAAATGGGTTTTTCTAAAAATTCCTTAGAAAATTTTAAGAAAATGAAACCAGTGGGTGTAAAGCCCAACTCCTGAACCTTTGAAAGCTTCCTTCTTACCTGTGTGTGCAAATTGGAGCTTTGGATGAGGATATGAACATTCATCAAAATCATATTTGGAAGTGGTTTTCTATCAGATATTGTAGTTGCAAGCTGCACTTCAGATCACCAAAGCCTTCATAAACCTTCTACACAACCACCACAACATCACACAGTTGTTGTTGGGCCTTCATGGTGATACGAGGAAAGCTCCCTACATCACTGCAAAGGCCCAACAATAGTCGTGCGGTGTTGTGGTGGTTGTGCAGAAGGTTTTGTGAAGGATTTGGTGATCTAAAGTGGAACTTGCAACTACAATATCTAATAAAAATCCACTTCCAAATATGCTTATGACTTAATGAGAAATAATCACTCATATAACTAGTTAGTTGGAAGAAAACAGGGAGATAACACGAGTGCTTAGTTAGCAATAACAATATTGAAAGAACCTTCCTTGAATGTTGGTTCTTCATTTTGTGCTACAAGAAGTTGGATTCTATGGATATCAAGTCTCAAAATTCTACTCTAAAATTGTGCCTTGTGACATTGAACATGCTACATCACATTACACATTCAAGCAGAGTAGATGACAATTTATTCCATTAGCAAATGAGGGGAGCCTTCTGATAAGTGGACAAGCTATTATAAAGATCCCACAAATACTGATATGAGCTCTTGAGGAGTGACCTAGGAAGAATAAGAGCAAGGATTTTGTCCTTTCAAGGTTCTTACTGTGTGAATATTATCATAAATGTGTATTTTGAAACTGTGGAAAAAAAGATGTGTATATAATCATAAAGAAGCCAATGTGTATTTTGAAGTAGCTTATGGTATTTTGCATAGGTGTAGACATTCTTTGTAAGGCTTAGTTTTGGGTGGGAAAAAATATTTCATGGCATACCTTCTTCCTAATTATGGAAAACCATTAAAAAGACACATTTAGGTTGCAAAATATAAGACAAATATACTCTTAGTCATTGCTTCTCTAGGTGGCATGGAATTAGGTGGATACTGTAGACTAGAGTACATTATACGCTATCTTATGTACTAAGGAAACTTGTGTCAAGATCTTAGCAGATAAATGATTCTTTTACTATCAAAACATTATACCTTCCATTCTCAGTGTATCTACTGTCATACCTCTCACTAAGACTATTATTTAATTGACACTATTATCCTACTGCCTTTGCAAAAGAGCTCTGTTTAAAGGAATCTTGACTACATATTATGCAAAAAAAAACTCTATAAGTGCAATAAGACATTTGCAAGACAAAATATGAATTCACTAAAACATTACTGTCTAAGCAACATAATATCTTCAAATGAAGGAGCATTGTAACTATGACTAAGAAAATGTTGTGTAGGCATTGTTAGCACTGAGAAATGAAGAAGATAACACATTGAATTAGGTGAATGAGATCACTGAAAGGAATATCATTGTTAGAGAGTTGCAAACTATGAATTTTCCTCTATCCTATAGGACTGAGAAAGGAATAACACTATCAAACAATGATTGAATCATAACAAACAATCTAAAAATAATGAAAGTTATTGTCAAATGGTGACAAAGATTTATCCTCTAAGTCATTTTCACATGGTGATTGAGAACACAGTGAGTAAGAAGTAAAAAAACACTGGATCATAGCACTACAAAATGGTCATGAGTTATGCAATGAACTTCACTATTCTTTTGATCACAAAGGAGATCAAGATAATAACCAACATATTGATGTGCATAGATAATGTTCATAGAGTGAAAAATTCCTTACAAAGCAATTACCACAATAGAGTTTGAGGTGAATTGCACCTTCTCTTTTATGTTGATATTATGTTCTAACATGTAGTTAATTTTTTGTAGCATAGCAGATAGGATAAATAGTTGTTCATATACCATTGTTTCAAATTCAAAATTGCTAGCTCTTTCATAATTGTTTGCTTCATTTATTTGATCTAAGACAACTGATTGTATAGAAGATGCTCTTAAAATCATAGTAAAATCCTTTATTCCGGGAAGACTATTCAGAATCTTCCCATCATAACAATGAACAAAAGCATCAACCATTAACCCGAACTTTACAAGAGTTTCATCAAATTTTACTTTTCCGCTATCTTTTCCGTTCTGAATTTTATTCCCAATTTCATCCATGAAAAAACTTCCTTAGCCTATAGATCCTAATGTTAGACATAACTTTACCAGGTGTCAGGGATAGCTTTGATATTTTACCCAAGCAACAATTGACAAAATTCAACCTTACCAGATACAATGTGTTAAAAATCTCTTTGAAGTCATTCTGGAAAAGAGTTCCTGAGAGTATAATGTGTAGTTTTGAATTAACCTTTTTGCATGAATTCCATATCTTTGATCAACTATTTTGAGCTTGACGACCTTCATCAAGAATGAGCAAAATTGTGATCTCTAAAGTAGTTTTCCAATATGCTTAGCCTCTTCATGAAGGCTCACATTTGTCTCACAAGTGGGTGGCATAGAAGAAAAAGTGTGCTTGTTATTGGCTACAATATTTTTGTATACCTAACTTGTGAGACAAATGTGAGCCTTCCTAAAGGGGCTAAGCATATTGGAAAATTTCTTTTGGAGAGCCCAAGTCTAATTGTTCTTGATGAAGATCATCAAGCTCAAAATATTCGATCAAAGATATGGAATTCATGCAAAAAGGTTAATTCAAAACTATGCATTATACTCTCAAGAACTTTTTTCTATAATAACTTCAAAGAGCTTTTCAACACATTGTATTTGGTAAGGCCAATTTTTTTCAATTGTTGCTTGGGTAAAAACTCAAAGCTATCCTTGACACCCGGTAAAGTTATGGCTAACAACAAGATCTACAGGCTAAGGAAGTTCTACATGGATGAAATTGGGAATAAAATTCAGAATGGAAAAGAGAGTGGAAAAGTAGAATTTGATGAAACTCTTGCAAAGTCTAGGTTAATGCTTGATACTTTTGTTCATTGTTATGATGTGAAGATTTTGAATAGTCTTTTCGAAATAAAGGATTTAACTGTGATTTTGAGAGCATCTTCTATACACCAGGATTTCTTAGATCAAATAAATGAAGCAAACAATTGTGAAAGAACCAATAATTTTGAATTTGAAACAATGATGTCTTATGTATAGACTCCCCCTGTGATTTTCTCCTAGAATAAGGTATAACAATTTTGAATTAGAAACAATGGTATATGAGCTATTTAGCCTATTTGTTATGCTACAACAATTAACTACATGTTAGAACATATCCATATCAACATAAAATATGCTTTGAGTATGACAATACCTGGGTTTTGGTGTTTCTAGACGAAACCTATAGTGGACAAGTGTAGTCTCCATCTGAAGGAACCATCTTCAGAGCTCTTCCCTGAAATGAGGGTTGAAAATATTAGAAGAAAAGAAATACCATAATTCTAAAGTAACAATTTGTATCAATCCAAATGTCAGAAAGTATAATTAAAAAGACAAATCCTTACAATTGAACCTCAAATTAGACCAAGTATAATTATGATTTTATCTTTAGAATGTAGGAACTTTCTTTGTTGCAGCTTCACAACCTCAAATTAGATCTCTAATTGGACCAATAGATTTATGATTTTATCTTTAGAATGTAGGAACTTCCTCTTTCCAATATTATTGACCTCAAATTGGATATGAAATTAGACCTACAGATTTATGATTTTATCTTTAGAAAATGGGAAATTCCTTTGTTCAATATTCATGACCTCAAATTGGATCTAAAATTGGACCAACAAATTTATGATTTCCTCTGTCCATTGACATTTGTATACCTATACTCAGGTTCTGCTTTTGAGAAAAAATACTTGGAAGTGTTTCAAACCGACTCAAGGTACTCTCCAACCTGGTTATGTCACTGATAGCAATCCAAGTTTTTCTGAATTGTCCATACTCGAATGTCACAATCTATTCTTCCTACGCATAAAAATGCCACATATTAACTCCTTCTAAATAATACATTTAATCATCATAAAACCATAATTAGTAAATCATTTCAATTTCATAAAGAATCTAATGTCATTTACTATTAGAAGAATGAAGAAGAATAGCCATCTCTATAGTTTTGTGTTGTCATCGATGTCACCATGTTGTGATTGCAAGTTTAAGTCAGTGCTTGATCTAGTATTTTGGTTTGGTATCTAAACTAGTATTCAAGCTACATACTCTGGTATTCTAGTCTGCAATCCTCCACAGTTGGCAATTGCTGCTTATGGTTTTTGGAAACAATTTATGGATGTTGAAGGCATGCATGTTAAAAATTTCTAGTGATTTGATGCTCATACAACATATTGACATTATTTTGTTGATTTCTTTTGGCAATGAAGTCTATTTATGGCTGACTTCTTGAGTTAGTCATGATATGGTGAATTGATTTTGTTATGCAAATATATGTGTGACCTATCTTAGGTCCATGCCAACATGATGTAGCATATTAAGCATTTAAATTTCCACCTAGGAATATTTTTGAATGCTTGTAACCGATAGGTTGGTATTTTTGATAAACAAGGAAATGCATCTAATTAGGCCAACCTAATTGATGCTTGCAGGTGAATCAAGTATATATATTGGACAGGGTTGAAGATTAAGAGTGTGTGTGGGTAATCAATGAAGCATTAGAGAATTCAAAAGTGAAGATGAGTGAAAATGATGAAGTGTGTTAAGCCATGTTGATGGTGTTTTCTACAAAACAACAACTCAAACAGAATATGGAAATCCTATCCCTCTTGAAAGGTAAATCTCTATCGGTAAGCTTCAAGAGATAACCCCAAGGTCTCTAATGTTAGGTCTTGAAAAATGTAGTGAAACTACTCAGAGATAATGTGAAATTGTTGGTAATCACAAAGGGACCTTACAAACAAATGCTAGATCATTTAACTTATCAGATTTTGCAATATGTTGATACTTTAAATCCTAAATCTAACCCAGATAATAAAAGAAATAGAAAAAGACAAGGGCTTAGAGAAATCCTAAGATTAAAATTACTCCTAATACCAATAATGCAAATGATGAAACACTTGAAATGGACCAATCCCTCAAAACTAATTTCTACTTAACCCATATTTATTCTGCAATCTTATAGAAACAGTGCAATCTTCTAAGGAATTGAGATTTTCATATCATGAGACATTCATCCAAACCAACCCTAATTTTGCAATTGAAATGAATAAATACTCACAATTGAACTTGGCACATAAATATAAGGTATAGGCTAACTTTACACAACAACTCACAATCAGCCAGTTGCTAAAAGTATGGACCAGGGACTGCTGCAAACACTTCAAGCATCAAACCACAAAAACCATTGAATCACATTTAACTCTAAATCTAACATTTATATCTAATTTTCTCAAAGCAATCTTGAAGATAGAATAGCAAGAACCATGCAAGATAAATCAACACAAGAAAGAGCACCAAAGAACAATGTCTTTACTTATATTGAATCAGCCAAATGTTGCAACAATTCCAGCATTCAGTATTACAACACTTTCTTTCAAAATGCACTAAATCCTAGCTCTAACTCTTTCTCTATCACTTAGCTTCCTCCAAAATCTAACCCTTACAAATGAGGCAAAATGCCCTATTTATAGAAAATTCATGCTAGGTTGGCCCAATTAGGGTTACAAAAAGGTCTGCCAAAATAGGTCGGCCTAGAAGCTTCCTTGAATAAAATAATATTTTTTTGCATTTAATACTTAAGGCTTTTTCTAGGTCGGCTATATAATTCCAGGCCTCAATCCATTCCTTTACTTTATAAATTTCATCCTTAGAAAGGAAATCCAACCTCTCCAGCTCATTCTTGGGAAACTGTAGAATTTCATTATTGGTTGTCTCATTAATATTCTTGCAATCTGTGATAACCTGTGAAATATGCTCCAAAAAATTAGAAGCATTATTGTATATCTTCAAGATTTGCACAATTTCCTCATCTCCTCTGCTACTGACATCTTGCAACCAATTATGAGTACACTGTATAGAGGATTTCATTTTTTCAATTTCATCAACTACCTCCTTAGGCAATAGTCCTTCTGGAAATCTTCCCTCACTACCCATGGTTTGTAGAGGCTTCATCAAATGCTACACATATCTGTATACATCATCCAACCTCTGTTTCAACTTCTCCTTTTCTTCTATCTCCTTGTCCAATCTCCTCAAGATGGCCTGGGAGGATTATTTAAATTCTTCCTTCTCTTGATCTTTACTTGTATGTCCCAAGTTGATGGTTTGTACCTTGTAATATGAGGGTCTGACCTCATCCTTGAACTTGTCTGAAGGAGGGACTACTACATGAACCACCCTATTATTGAATTCATCACTTGTAATTGTAGACATCATCTTGGCTCTTTTCCTCTATTTAGGCTGTCCAAACTACTCCAATAGTTTGTTCCAACTTGGTGTTTCTTCTTGTACAATGATTGGCCTTTTGCTCAGTCTCTTTTCCAGCCAATCTGGAGTTGTAGGTGCCTCAATTGCTACTTCCTTTTCAAGACTATCTACCACATTTTCAGCCTCTAGTTGATCTTCTTGTATTCCTTTGTCCTGATTGGGGATGTCAACAACTTCCTCTTCTTTATCAGCTTCCTCCCCAGGAGTGCTTTGAGTTTCATCCAATACTACCTTCTCAGGAGACCTTGAAGCTCTTCCCTGTACAACTTCTAACTCTATGTTTTTTCTCTTAGCTCCTAAAGTTGATTGGTTCATTTCCTTAACAAATTCTCTCCACTCTCCATTGTCAGGGGTAGAGATGTCATCTTCTTCGTTCAATTGTTCAGGGTTGTTTGATATGTTTCTTTCCTCTAAAAGTGCCTCTTCATCAATTTGCACATCTTGGTGAGAATGTGGAGAAGGAATGGGGGAATTATTTCCTATAGCTGCTCTCTTTTCAAGATTATTCATAGGTGCCTCTTCATCTAGCAGCTCTTCCTCCACTACCTTTTCTTGCTCTATTTGTGTAGCCTTTTTCTTTGGAGAATGTGTCCTCACATAAAATTGGAGCTTCTCCCCAGAACTTTCTAACTCAATCACTTTTTTTGCTGAAGGGGAATCTGTAGTAGCTTCATTGTTCATAACCTTTGTAGCTTTCTGCCTCTTAGTCATTATTCTTCTCTTTCTTACTGGTTGTGAGGTCTCCCCTGTTTCAACATGAGTACTTGCTTAGGGAACCTTCTTTGTTTTCCCTTGGCTCCTAGTTCTTCTTTTTATTTACACTATCTCTTGGATGACCCCCTCATCATTATGCTCAGTGGCCTCATCTTGTTTATTAACTTCAACTTCCTCTTCATCATGGGATTCCATATCTCCCATTAGATCATAGGTGAATTTGACACCACCATCTACTTCCAATTCCAATACTTTATGCTTGACCCATAGTCTAGAATACTTCTTGACTGGTTCTGTGAGCTGATTTAGATTTGTTACCTCCTCCTCAAACCAATTAATTGGAGGAAAAGGCTTATTCTTATAGGGCTCATAATCATGATGCTAAAGGAGATCTGCTTCATCATCTTCCACCTCGTCTAGTACTTCCATAGTCCTGTACAATCTGATTAACTTCAAAGGTATTCTAGAAAATCTTCTCCTGATAACTTCCCACTCATCTCTACAATTATCCCAATAATCTTCAATATGGTCTATATGCCTGAAATTCCTATTTTCTTGCTTGGAAGCCTTTCCATAGGGATCAAAATTACCTCTATTGGTATGGGAATATAACTCAAATCGAGTCATCTCTTTCTTTGAATGTTGGGAACTCTAACTAGAGGGGAAGGATTCTAGTAATCCTACTCTCAATGGGAATTCTGATCCCAATCCTTTCTTCTTTATGTTTCCTCTCTGTAGGAACTCCTCAAAGCCAACCATCTGTTTAGTCAATTCCAAAAGGATGAGCTTGTTGGTGGGATATCTTGGTAACCTAAGAGGAACGACTGGTGATCCTTGTACTCTAATATATGTGAACCTCTAGAATTGAATAAACTATTGACCATAATTCTTTATCAGATCTATAGCATCTATAGAGATCCTCATGTGAAGGGAATCTTGTAACAATCTAGGAATGTACATGAAGAAGGTATCATTGGCCCTTCTATAATTTGATGTTTTATGTTGCAACTGGGGATACACCTCCCATATTCTATCCTACCCCAAGACTCTTTTACAACTGAGACCTTTGTATTTGTTTTTATGGGCCAGCATATACACCAAATATGAAGTCATGGTGAACTTGTTGGTCTCCTGCACACTTCTCAATTGAGCATCTATATTATGGTTGATGATCCTTGCCCAATGGTAATGCTTTTTGGCAATAATCTGAGTAATAGGGTGGAACATCCAAGGCTGGAATATGTGTGCTTCATCCACTCCCATGACTCTACCCAGGAGAGTTATGATATCATTGTACGCTTGCTTGAAATCACTCCTATGTAGTTGCTTGGGAAATTTTGAATAATGTGGTTTTGGCTTCAAGATCCAAGCATTGTTCATTATTTCCAAGGATCTATTTGGGTCTTCCTCATAGAATTTGGTAAACTCGCCATTGTTTATCTCTTCAATCAACTTGTGATGGGAGGAAATGTTGAAAACCTTTGCAATAGATTATTCTATCAGATTTGTCATCACTCTTCCTTGAGGACCAACAATTATCCTTATCCTTGAATCACAATACCTTACACATTCCAAAACTAAATTTGGACATGGTTTTGTGGGTGGAAAACCTGTTGCTTGTACAATTCCTATATGGGTGATCTTTTGTGTGAGCTCAATAGGTGCCTTCCCAAACATTCTTTGGTGGAATTCATCATAATCTATGTGGCCCATGTTGGTGTCTGCAATCCTCGACCATGTGGAGGAAATATACTGGCCTACACTGTTCAAAGACACCCATAGTCATGTCAGGACATGCCATGTGTGTCAGACTGCGGCCGCCAGAGAGAAGTATGCAGAGCTCCCACTCCAGTCGGTCTTTGAGGTAAAACCTTTTGCATAATGGGGAATGGACTTTATAGGTCCCATTAATTCGCCTTCCTCTGCAGGACACAGGTATATCCTTACTGTCACTGATTATTTTACAAGATGGACTGAGGCCCTTGCTTGCAAACAATGTACTTCAGAGGTAGTAATTAACTTCATCGAATCAGGTATTCTCAATCGTTTTGGATGTCCTATGTCTTTAGTTTGTGATAATGGTCCTAAATTTTCATCGTTAAAGTTTTCTAATTGGGCTTTCGACCACGAGATTATCATTAAATTTGCATCCAACTATTACCCTCAGGGTAATGGTTTAGGTAAGTCATCCAACAAAAACCTCCTGACTATTATTCGCAAATTGTTAGAAAGAAATCTGAAGGACTGGCATACCCAACTTAGATTTTCTCTTTGGACAGATCACACCAGACATAAGACTTCCATAGGGATATCGCCCTACCACTTGGTTTATGGATTAGAGCCTGCGTTTCCCATACAGTTAAATATCCTCACCTTGCAGTTCATTAATGAATATTATGATGAGGGAAAAAAACGTGAGGCAAGGCTTGCTGAATTGTTGCACCTTGAGGAAAAGAGAAATGAAGCCCTGGAAAACTTTGTTAAACATCAAGGGGTAGTCAAGAGATGGTTTGATAAAAGAGCCAAGATTAAAGCTTTTACAATTCCTAACTTGGTTCTTTACTAGGATAAAGCCCATGACCGGAAGGGAAAGCATGGAAAATTTGATAAACTTTGGCTTGGCCCTTACCAGATTTCAGAAATTCTTAGAGAAAATGCTTTCTGTTTGAAAACTCTCACTGGAGAGGATATCCCATTGCCTATCAATGGGCAGTATTTGAAGCATTATTTCCATTCTTGAGCTATTTTCAGCTCTTGTCTTGTACATAGTTAGATTAGATTCCCTTTTTGTTTTGTTTACTTTGCTTTGCATTGGTTAGAGTAGGTTTCCCTTTCTGGTTTGCTTTTGCTTTCTTTCTTTTGCTTGTGCTCTTTCTTTGGGGGTTTTTCTATTTTCACCTGGATGTGTTGCACCTACATGGCCAATTTATCATTAGCTGGAATTGTTCTAAGTATTTGTTGGTGGATTGTGGTCTTGTATCTTGAAAGGATGGTTGAAGTCTTTGCTATTACCAACAGTCTCAATGTTTGATTTATTGAGGATAGGTCACTGGTTTTGATTTGAATTTGAAGTATTCTAAAAATCTTATATCCCTCATATATCTTAAAAAATCCTTATGTTACAATAGGAATCCTTGTGAAGTTTTTTCGGGTGAAAAATCTTGTTTCTACTTCAGCACCACTGTGGTTCTCAGCCCTGAGTGTGAACTTTGTTGTTCAAAAGTTGAAATGAAAGTGACATATAAAGAATATCAAAAGACAGAAAAATGAAATATTGAATATCAAAAGAATAAATTCAACTCATCAGGGGTACCTGAATATCTCTATCGGGGCTATGGACGCCTGGCTGGTAGTAGAGCTATGTTCAAGAGAGTCACAATGATAACCTCGTTGGGGCTATGGATGCCTAACTGGTAGCGAGGCCCTATCCTGGTTGCTTTTGAAGTTAGAATCCTTATGTAGCCTGACTTAACTGAGCTTGGTTTCTGTAGTAGCTTAAGGAGCGCAATGAACTCGAATGCACACACTTGGATTTTCAGTTTATGGAAGGTTTTGATCTACCCTTTGGTTCTAATTCTATAAATCTTCGCATTTTGACTTGTTTGTTTGATGGTGAGACTGAAACCAGAGATTCTGGGTTCTCGATTCCTGTTCGTCATCAAATGCTCTAGAGCATTTTCCCAGCAGAAGTTGCCATTTGTTGTGCAATTTTCACACACATGCCCCATTGGAAGCAGGGACCCTCTTTCGCTTCGGTTTTGGTGTTTTGGTCCTTTCATTTTGAGGTTTTTTCTTACTTAGGCACGTGCTTAAATGTTTACTTTGATTGCCTAAGTGCTTCCCCTGGTTATTCGTTGAAAATCCTAAGTTCTGGATAAAGTTTGGGTTTTTACCCGGATTCAGGATTTTCTGAGTTGGTCGGATTTTCCCGGATCCCGTTTGGACTCCTGCTGGACCTTATTGTTTGAGGATTTTTGGTACTCGTGGATTTCTATGTGGGCTAGATTTTCCCAAATTCCACCCTGTCGTCGGCTTCTCGGGTTCTCTGGCTGTCTTATCGATGGCATTAATTTCTTCGTACGTGCTTTGAAGGGTGTTTCTTAACTGGATTTTCGAGGTCTTTTGTGCTATCATGCTTATTGCTTGCCATCATTTGAGTTGAGGAGTGTTTTCTTGGGAGTGTTTGATCCAATTTGGAGCTGTTGAGTTTGAATTGATCGATTTGTTGGTGTTTTCTTTGACGCTTTTGTGCCCCTGCTCTTTTTGGACACCTTTCTCCTTGTATTTGCTGGTTCTGGGATCGATTTGCACTTTACCATGGTATGTTTGATTGCCCTACTTTGTATTGATGATTGCAAATAACATTTTGAAGTTATAAATCCTATTTGGGTTTGATTTTTTGCATTATTTGGATGTTCTCATGACTAGGGTTTCGTGGTAATTGTTTGATTTATGGTTTTCCAAGCAAGTACTGAGTTCGTCTATTTGTTCACCTTGTGAGGAGTCGTGCTTTAGAAATTGTGAGTTGTCCCTAGTAGGATTTTCGGGCAGTTGAAAGTTTTAAGTCTGAGCTCGCCTGTGCTTTAATGGCGGATTAGTGGGGTTTAAACCTAGGGCATTGCCAGTCATTTTTAGTTCACTCTCAATCAGGCCTAGAACGCAAAGAAAATCTTCTGAAGGTCCATCCCTGACTTGCTCTAATTTTAAATGTTTGAAATTCATGATTGATTCGGTGTTTGGGGTTAAGTCGTGACTTTGAGTCGCAGTGCGGGATTTTTCATCCCTCCGAGATAATCCATCCCTTCCAGATTTCCTTCGCTGTGATCCTCCGAAGTTGGGGAGATGTTATATCGGTCATCCTGCATTTCACCGAAACCTTCTTAGGTTCATATTTGATCATCGAGACAATGTAATTCTTACGCCGAAAAGTCTTTATGTCGGCAAGACAAACCCTCATCGCCAAGAGGTCATAACGACCTTCATTCATCTTACCGATAATATCTTCTATCGCTGAGACTTCCATCTTTTGGCGAGACCTTTCACCGAATATATTCTGTTCTTGTCGAGTGCCCTTCAAAGTCGGGAAGACTCTGTCTATTCGGAGAGACCTTTCGGCGAGCTCACTACTCTTGTCGAGATCTTCACTTTCGACGAGACTCCTAATGGTTGCCAGGACTTTATAACGAAGCCCTCCCATCTTGGCAAGCTCAGATCTTTCGGAGAGATCACATGTTGTCAGCTAGAGGTTATACCGATGAGCCCCTTTGTCGGCAAAACATCAAGTAGTCGCTGGGACCTTTGGCCGAATTCAAACTTAGCACCAAGACATCCATTTGCTTCACTGTGACTTCCCCTCATCGGCGAGACGTTACACTGAAATCCCTCCTTCTAGCGCCAATCCTGTTGATTGTGTTTTCTGCACAACAACAACTCAGAAAAAATATAATATCCTATCTCTCTTGAAAGGTAAATCTCTATCAGCAAGCCTCAAGAGATAACCCCAAGGTCTCTAATGTCAGGTCTTGACAATGCATAAACAACTCAATGATAAAATGTGACAATGTTGGTAATCACAATGGGATTCTTCTGAAGGTTCATGAAATGCTGAGTCGGAATAGGGATAATAGGGAAGGGAGCTAATGATAGGCTGCAACGCGATTTGTGCTTCCCTATTATCTTCTCGTGTGTTGGTTCGACTGCATTGTGGATCCCTGGCCGACTTGGATGGAACATGCGCTTAATGCTTGTTTGACCGGTTTTGAGCTCCTCTTGGCCGGGTTGTTGTGCCATTAATACTATGAAACTTTTGCTGGGCCGACGAGTTTTCTGGGGATTCTATATATTTGGCATTTCGCCTCATGTGTAAGGGTTAGAAAGTTCATTAATAATTTAGAAGACAGGAGTAGAATAGAGCAAGGTAGTTAGAAGCAAGTAGAGCAGGTTAGCAAGTAGTTGCTCTCAAGCAAATATTGTAACAAAAGTTGGAATTGTTGCTACTGTGGATAATTCAAATGAAAATAATGACATTGTGATTTGGTGCCATACTTGTATTCTCTTGTCTTGCATGGTTCTTGTTATTCTATCTTTAAAATATCTTTGAGGAGGTAAATATTTAGATTAGATTTGATTCAATAATGCTTGTGATTTGATACTTGAATGTTGCAGCAATCTCTCAGTCCATACTTTTCGCAACCAACTGATTGTTAGTTGCTTTGCAAAGTTAGCCTGTACTATCATATTTGTTGTGCTTAAGTTCGATTGTGAGGGATTATTTGTTTCAACTGCAATAGGGTTGTTTAAATGAATGCTTACAATTTGAAAATCTTAACACCTTAGAATATGGCACTATTTCTATAAGATTACATATTTATCTGGGTCAAGTAGAGATCGGTTTTGAGGGATTGGTTCATTTCGAGTGTTGGTCACTTTCATTGTTAATCTTAGGTTTAGTATCAAGTTAGAAATCTCTTTGAAACCCTTATCTTTTGCTATTTCTTTGGTTATTGGGTTAGATCTTGGACCGCAATATCATTATATTGTTAGACCTAATAAAATCGATTCATTATTTTGCTTGTAGTAAGGTCCCATTGTGATTACCAACATTGTCACATTTTATCACTGAGTTGTTTATGCATTGTCAAGACCTAACATTAGAGACCTTGGGGTTATCTCTTGAGGCTTGCTGATAGAGATTTACCTTTCAAGAGAGATAGGATATTATATTCTGTCTGAGTTGTTGCTGTGCAGAAAACACCATCAACAGGATGTATCTGCTATTGTTTATTCAAATGGTTAGAAAGAGGAGTTAATAAGTATTTTAGGTGAGAGGATTGTATATTTCTCAGGAAAGGATGATAAGCTGATAAATAGGCACCATCAAAATCAGGAACCTATACTGTCAAAATAGGATATAAATCAATAATGAATCAAGGGGAAGGTATTAAGCCACAAAGAGCTTTATCCTTTTGTTGGGATTCTTCAGTACTTCCAAAGGCTAGATGTTTCTCATGGCTAGCCATTAAAAGGCGAGTTTTGACAAGTGATAGGCTCCTCAAACTTGGGATTGCAACTCAATTTAAATGTGTCCTCTGTGATGATGACATGGAAGAGGTAAATCACCTTTTTATTCATTTCCCTTTTGCATCTCATTGTTGGTATTTTATTAAAGAGACACTAAGTTGGTATGCTCCACTATCAAAAAATTTGTGGGATTTATTCTCAAGTTTGCCAGTGTTGCACAAGTTTACATTGTTTGCTTGCATATGGAGAGTGATTCCTTCTATTTTTTTATGGATCATGTAATCAATGGAAAATTAGATCATTAGCTTATTAGATAATAAACATCAAAAATCCAAAGAGGCTATCAAGAACAATGGAAAATTAAAACAAAGAATGATTATACCTTCCTCTCCTTCCATGCTTCACCTTCATAGCACCTTCTAGTTTGCAGTAAATCGAATGAGGCCCTCAGATTTCAAATGAGCAACCTAATGTAATGTCAAAGTCCTATGCAAATGTTGAAGGATTTGATAGAATAATGCCTATGTCTATGACAATATGATAAAATGAAAATAATCACTACTAATGCCAAATGACTATAATTCCTATATTAAAAATGAAGTTGCCAGATCCCGACATTATGAGCAAAATTGTCTTTTATAGAAAACACAATTTTGAGTGGACGGATGAGATTGAATTCTAAGAAAGACCTAGAATGAGAGGTCCGAATTAAATCTAAGAATCCCTAATTAGGGTTAGGGAAAATTCATTAATCGAACAGTCAAAATAATATCTCAGATAATCGGATCGACAGTGGAGAATAAATGAGGAAATTAATTAAAGAAATAAAGATTTTCGAAAAATCAAGAAGATAAGATTTGGACTAAAGATTCAATTTGGAAAATCAAGAATCTGCCCGATTACTTGATTTTTGGAAGATTAGTTACTATTTTGAATTAAATTAATTCAAAATAATGATTTTGTGAGATAATAAATAATCTTTTTCAGATTATTTATCAAAATGGACTAACAGTTAAGATTGAGACGACATTTTAAATAATTTAATTTATTTAAAATGAGAAGAATATTAATTGGCAATTAAATAATTAAATTTAATTATTTAATTTAGCAGATAAGACTAATTAATTAAATAAATCAATCAATTTATTTAATTAAGACAATTTGATATATTAAATAAATAAATGTAATTCATTTATTTAATAATCGAAAAAATTAAATCACGAGAAATTAAGAAATTTATTTAATTAAGGAAGACTTAGACAATTAATGGCGTTAATAAATAAATAAAATTTATTTATTTAATAATCATGAAGAATAAATGACATGAATTAATTAAATAATTATGAATTATTTAATCAATAGTCGAATGTGGACCAAGGACATAATTAAATGTCATAATTATGCTAGGACGAAAGTGGTAAAAATGAAGCTTGTAGGCCTAGGTCATTTTTAGGTGTCTACAGATCATTTGGTGGGAAAGGAACATAAATTTTTTTAGAAATGAAAGATTAAAAATTGATCAAGTATTGGAGAAATTGGAGTCCTCAATATCATAAATATCAAATGTGTATGTCCTTAAGAATAAGCACATTGGTTGTTTGTTCACAGATTGGGACTCCAAGTTGATGCAAAGGTGGAATAAGATTGTTCTTCCATTCAAGGGAATTTTACACTAAAATCCAAGTTCTAAAATTGATAGAAGAAAAATTCATTGGATACCACCTATAGAAAGTTAATTCAAGCTAAATTTTGATGGTGCTTTACGTGGGAATCTAGGTTTGTCAGGGGCGGGGATTGCTATTAGAAATCACAATGGACTCCTAATCTTAGCAAAGTCAGTTAAACTTCTGAAAGAAACAAATAACGTTGTAGAAGCACAAGGTTTACTTCATGGCTTGTAGTTAGCTTTTGTATTGCAATTAAAAGACTTGGAAATTGAAGGTGATTCATTAATTATTGTTAATGCTTGTAAGGAAAAAAAATATTTTGTTGGAAAATTAGATAAGTGCTACAACAGGTATGGTCCTTGATGGCTAAGTTTAGATCTATGCAAATAAAACATACTTATAGGGAGGGTAATCTGGTGGTAGATAAACTTGCAAATATTAGGTGTGAACAAATTCAGGAAGAGCAAATTTATGGAAGTAATATGAAAAATATACCAGAGGATTTAAAAATTGTTATTCAAAAGGAAATGTCTATTAGCTAAACATGTGGGGGGATAATTGGTATATTATTCTATATACCAAGGAAATATTGGTATATGAAACTTTTAAATTTTAAAAGTGTTGTACTTATCAAGGATCCAAAATAGGAACGTGCTTGAGAGGTGTGCTAAAATTAGTAGCATATCTGGAGATGTCTAAAGTGCTAAGTTATTAGTATTCTTAGTCTTCACATGTTTTCCTACAAAAAGTCATCATTTCTCATGGACATCAACAGCCAAGTTATTGTTTTCAATGTGTGTGAATGTTTGATCCTCAATCAAATTCCAGGTTGTTCAGTACAAGCCAAGTGTAAATTGCTAAATATTTCCAATACAAAGGAAGTGTGAATGGCTTGTTTTTGGTCCTGTTGAAATAAGTGAGATATATTCCAAGTGTAAGAGGCAGAACATTTACATGTTTGAGAGGTGTGCTAAAAATAGTAACATATCTGGGAATCTCTAAAAGTGCTAAGTTGTCGGTATTCTTAGTCTACTCATGTTAACATACAAAAGGTCATCATTGTGCATGTACATCGACAACCAGTTTATTGTTTTCAATGTGTGAAAATGTTTGATCCTCAATTGAATTCCAGATTGTTCAGTACAATCCAAGTGTAAATAGCAGAACAGTTCTAGTACAATACAAGTGTAATTGGTAGAACGAAATTCTAAATGGCATCTATTTGGTCTTGTTGAAGTAAGGGAGATATATTCCAAGTGTAAGAGGCATAACACTTCCAGTACAAAGCAACTATAATCAGCTGAATGGATGTCTGAATGGCATGTGTTTGATTTTGTTGAAGCAAAGGAGATATAATATGCTACATGAATAAAGGAGATTTGGCACAAATTTATCAAAATATCCTATAGGAAGTATCTCAATGACCACAATGAAGGTATGTATTTTTATTAACAAGTGTCGACATTTTGCAGGATTGATAATTTGGAGGCATCTGTCATGACATGGAGTTGATTCAAAAGAGGGATATGATGCCTTCGCATGTGTCAGATTCTATTCTACCCCTTTTAAAAAAAATAAAAATTGAGATCCACTACTATTAAAAGCATGGCAGTGTTTTCATTTTGCAAAGGAAGAAGTAAATGGTTGGCATAATTTTAGTGTCACGAGCAGCATGGCGTAATGTTTGAATTTTTCTTGTGGGTGTTCAAGGCCAAGTGACGCTGAATTTTGTTGGCTTCAATTCGCGGGTGATCAAGCTCAGTTACACAGAGTTGGTGGCTTCGATTCGAGGGTTTGTGTCCTAGTATGATTTATGTTCAAGAAAAGCAATAAAATTTTTTTATCATCATTGTTAAACATTCTTGTTTTCAATGGATTCCAAATCATTCCATTATTCTCCAGAACAATTTGAGAAAGTACTTAAAAAAATTAAGCACTCTGTTGAGGAATTGTTGAGAAAATCTATTATGTGAAGAAATTTTGCTACCAGAATATATATCTTTAAAGAGATTTTAAAACATAACTATCCCATTCAGCTCTTCTAGGTAGTGTGTTTTGCATCAACCGTTGTGCTTGTGTTGCATCATGGAGTTCATGCCACGTAAAAATAGAGCTCATTTTCCCATACAGGAATGAGAGGTGTCATTCTCCAAAGCACTGGAAAGAGATCAACTATCACATATTTTCAAGACTGATTGTCTACCAGTTTATAAGTTTTTGGAAACTTTAATTGGTGATGACATCCTGCTTCCCGCACCTTAGAGGTTAATTCTTCCTTTAGAACTAGTATCAATTTTTGTATCAAATGTGCTAGACCTGAATCCAAACTATCAGGATATGGTTAAACTGGAAAATAAAATTATCAAGTATTTTTGTAGGATAATGCTTTGTTGAAGAGTGTATAGAAATATAATTTTTGGAAGGGAGAAGCATATGTGGGTGGGATCTTCCCAAGGAATTATTTGTATTATAAGGAATGATATAGAAATATCTACATTGCAATGAAATTATCATTGGAGAATAATTCATCAAGCTACCTATACAAAGCATTAGCACATCATCATTTTGAAGTAGGGGATGATATGGTAAGGACCTTCAAGTAAAAGTACCATGCATTATCATTTCTACTGACACATCATTTCCATCATGAAGTTAGCACCAACAAACAAGTGGAAAATCAAAAAGAGGTGGATTCTGCAGAGTCTCAAGTTGCACAAAGAATTTTGAATGCACATCAAGTCAGGGAAAAACTACTAGTTCTGGATATGAACATCACTGCAAATTCTCATTAAACTCCTCCATCACATTTGATCATGCACAAAGGGGAAGGGGTGGAAGGCTCATCTGTTGGAAATGCTTGATGCAAGATCTTTTTGAAAGCTGCTATTTGAAAATTTTGAAAGAAGATATTATATAGATAGTTTTCAAATATAGAAAAATGTTGGTGTAAAAACAAGATCATTATGGGATCAGCTATTTTATATCTATCATGATGATTACATATAGGCTTCTCTAGATTTGATTATAGTCTTCAAAACTTTACTATTGTAATTTGTTACTTTATTGTATTAATATATTTGGTCAGCTTATCGCTTTTTATTCAAAAAAAAAACATTGTTTACAAGGCAGCCATAACTGTCGATTACAAGATCAACACAAAAGTGATTCAAAATCACTATCACTGCTAGTGATAGGTTCCTCCTAATCACTTAAGTTAGAGGGAATAAGCCTATAATCGAGAGCTGGAATGTGAATTTTCTTAGGAGCTACCAGTTCACTCTTAATACTCATAGGATTTCCCAGGCTGATTTTGTTCCTCCTCTAAAAGATAATCCAAACTTTCATTTCCCTAGCCACCTGTGGGTTATCTACCTGACCAGGGTCTGAGCGGGTAGGAAGCTCCTCTAGCAACTGCCACAACTGTGCTCCCTCCAATCCTAACTAATCCGATTTCTGGCCTCTGCCTCCTAAGTTGTTCTGAGAACCCTGTTGTTCCTCATTTTCAAGCTCATGGGAACTTGGAGACGAAGTACTTTGGCAGTTAGCTCTGTGGCCACCACCATGGTCTCTACCTCGACCTTGCCCTTGACCTCTAGGAATCCTACACACACCACCAAGGAAAAGTCACAATGATTAAGCAAGGGTGGCAGAACAAAAACAATGCAAGCTCAAGAGTCAAAATATACGACAAAATTTACACCCTTTCATAATATAAAACACAATTTAACACATCATAAGCACAAAATTCCAAGTTAAAACACACTTTTTCCACATACACACACAAACTTACATCACCGGAAGTCACATCACAAGAGAACACAAAGGTCCATAATGCATCCTCGATAGGAAGAATATCAGTGCATTGCACACTACACCAAGGGTCTTATCCTTTCCACCAGTTTTTTGCACCATTGAACCAACACCACCTAGGGACCGACTCGAATTGCTAAGCGAGAATGATAAGAGGTTGAAAACCTAAACTCAAGAGACTAAACACAAGGTTAACATAATGGGCTCAATTAACCTAGAGCACCCAATGTTTATAAACCTGGCTTTGATACCAAGCTATAATGTTTTGTCAAATGAACCCCAAAGGACAACAAAACTAACAAATACAACACAATTTTTTTTTTGAAAGTAAAACATTACGTAAGACGATCATAAGCATACATTACATGGAATGAAATTATACAAATACAATATCAACCTGTGTCCTCTAAGGTACATGTGATGACATTACAATTCAAAAACCCATTCCAAAATGATAATTAACGAATCCCAAAATTTCAAGATAAAACCATAATATAGGATAAGTGAACCATGTGCATACATCCATCAAATAAAATAATTAGAAACATCCATATATGAATCACATGATACAATCAATAATATCCATTCAGTACATTGATCAACTCATAATGTACATATACATCAATATGAAGTTACATCATTTCAGGATTACATATGCCCATTAGTGCTTCTCGGCACATAGTGGGAATGATACAGTAAACACAAGAGTATTACATAAATAAACATGGTACAACTAAACTGTGGCGAAGATCAAGATCATTTGCAACAACATGAACTCCAAAGTTTGCGAACATTGTTTGGGAACCCAATGGGGTGCAAAGCATGTTCCACCCGACCACGTGGACCCGAAGACCCACCCCCCATGCTACGAAATGACAAGAAAGACCCATGACCAAGAATAGTCAAGCGAAAGACTACAAGACTTGCCATACAAGAACATAGTTAACAAAAACATCAAAATGATTATTTACAAGTTGATTGCTTCTAGAGGTACCCAAAGGGATACTATAGGAGAGTGTCATTGTTTGGCCCTAGTATGGGTTATCCTGGCTGCCTCTCACTAGGCGTTGAACCCCATCTATGGTTATCCTAGATGCCTCACACTAGGTGTCATCCCTATAAGGTGACACATGCGGGACCACTAACCTTTCATGAGGACAAGGTAGTGATCTTGCTGACTATAGCCTTCTCAGCCCATCCTTAATCTACAAAAGCACTAACGGCATGGGTGAGGCATCTTATTTATCTTTTTTAGTGTGATCCTACCCAGACCCACTAGTTAATTTTATTAGGTTATCACTTATTAAACCAACTCTTTCATGGGTTATCAAGGTTTCCCCTTTGTGCATCAACCCCCATGGAGAGCCACTCTCCCTAATAGTACTGAAACAACCTCATGATAGCAAGGGGTGTACCAAAACACATAAAGCACTAAAACCATAGAAACCAGTGCATATGCGATGCATGAACCATCTCGCTCAAAAGCCATAACAATAGGCAAAAAAAAAATACAAGGTAAGACACACAAAGCTCAAATTTAGAAATAAGTTTAATGAATCATAAAGGTCCAACCATGGAAAGTCAACATAAATCAAGTTTCTCCATTGCATCTAGAAGCCTAAAATCCAACTTCCCATAACTACCAAATTGAGGATATCTCAAACACTATGGGTTCCCAACCATCACAAAATATAACTACAAGAAATTCATTGCATAAAGTCTCCTCAATCAAAATTAACACAAAAGGAAGACTCACATCAAGGAATCACAGAATGACTATATAACTTTCATAATAACAAATCAACAAGAGTAGAATAAAGGAGGCAATATCATAACGAGATCCTCAACCTCACTTAAAGCTAACATAGTCAACTACAATTACTAATAGTAAGTTATCCAATAGGGCATCCAAGGGAGACCTCAATTTTCTCCACACACGATACCCTAACAGACTAACAAAATGGCTCATAAACCATTTAAACCAATTCAACAACCACAACAAACATAGTAACCAACAATTTAAAAGATTATCAACTTCATGCAAAATCAACCATAGTAACCAATAGTAAAATTAATCAACAATAAATCCAAAGGTGACAAGACTGCACATCATACACATAATAACATTTATGCCATGATTTCAAACTGAATATTGCAAATGAGATCGACATTAAAGTAAGCTATCAAACTAAAAGATTGTATATCGATATTTCAAGAAAAATCTATCATCTACAAAGCAATTATCCCAAACCCTAGTATTAAAGATTCACTATGCAACAATGCTATAAGGGTTATACAAAAGTAAAGTTCACAAAGATCATTTACGGTGTACCCTACCACTACATTTGGCAATACTCTAACTACTTTGCAGTGATCACTAATTCAACTAACTATTAATAAGTTATACAACCAATAGATAAATATCCAACTATCAAAGGGAAATGATATTACTATCTCAAACTCTATCTTAAACACTAATTTCTTTAATGAAATAGAACACAATTAGAGAAATAAAAATATTTAATTAGCACAATTTCAATTTCAACTATTCCACTAACTCCCTTATAATATCACTTACGTTTAGCTATCAATTGGTTCTATTTAATTAAAGAATGCTTAAATCTTTTCAAATACCTAAATAAAACTAACATAACCACTAACATTCTCCAACCCCTACATAATCCTGTTTATGCCATTAACTTGTAAAACTTTGAACAATCACTTATATATTGATAATACACAAATGAATGCATATGAGTGCATATATATAAATTTATTTTACTTATTCTTTCCCAATTACTCACTTGAATAAATAGAATTATTTTACTAAATAACCTTCTAGGCCTTCCTAAAACATTCCCTCTTAATCAATAACCCTTATGGAAGATCATTTTGTATATATTTATTATGGACATATACTTGACCTAAGAGCAACTTATAAGCAAAGCATTTTCAATGACCTGTTCACTAACTGGGTGTTGTCATAATAGTGGTTTACAATTCCTGAGAGGAATGAATTTTAGCTGAAATCACATATTTTTAGAAAATATAATGATTTAAGCCTTAAAAAGTTTCATTTTAAGGATTCCAATTGAAGAGGGTTTGATCAAATCACCTTAGATCAAACCCCTTGGATAGAACCTCGCTAGTTTTAAACCATACCTATAAATGCATCTCCTTTACACCTATCAAAATGCTGATAAAAAATCACTTTTGATTTAGCTTTGGGGATCAAATGAATTCATTTAAAATTTATTTCAAATGATTGTTATTCCTCAGAATAATCTATCCAATGAATATAATTTTAATATGTTTTGGTTTTGTTATGTATTTGTTTTTCTTTATTAAACATAGGTTTTTCATCGAAAATGAATTTCTTTGTTCTTCACATGTGGAAAAATAGAAGATCCAAAAAAATTGAAAATATGAGTGCCAGATATTGAAGTCCTTGATCCAACAAAAAAAAATAAAATTTTGACATATACAAAAAAGTTATGCTATAACGGTCGCATTGTGTCTGAATTGTAATTTGTTTGACTTTGAAACTTGATTAAGGAAAAATATTCAATAAAAAACTATCTAACCAAGTGGAAGCACTAGATATCAGAGTTACAAATCTAAATTTGAAAGAATTAGAATTTTATCCTTCATGGAAAAAAAGTTATACGTTATATGGTGTCGTCACTTTTTAAAAATATTGTCTTCTAAAAAAATCAATTTTCATGGGAGATAGAAAAAGAAGTGAAATTTGATTCCAAAAATTTTGAAAAAAATATTTTTAGAATCTACAGACAAAATTTGATGAGACTCTAGTTTGCACCATCTTCAAATTCCTCACAGTTTAGCCGCTATAGGTGCCCGAATGTGAAGATTCAGTTAAAAATAATAATTTTAGTGTCCAGTTTGGCCAAAAATTGTAAACCACTATTATGGGATCACCCTAACTCCATAGGCCTTTATTGATCGTATAGAATAAAAGATGAATCAAAGTACTAGAAAACAACTACAAATCTATTAGATTTCACAAAATTTATCAAGCGATGTTGTAAAGTGAAAACCACTCAATATCAAAAGTTTACTAATTGTTGTCCAAGGTGAAAATTGACAATAGTAATTTAACCAAGTTATGGTAATGAAAAAATTATTTATTTGTTAACTCACCTAACTACATACTAAATCATGGTTCTAAATTAGATTACCCAACGTACTTGTTGAAGGGAATTAACTAGTCTTTAATAATCTGCCCGACCCAAATACTTTTAACCCTTTTAACTATTCAAAACATTTCCTCTTTAATCTTTAATTATAAACAAAATAGATATATATTTAAAAATTCATTTCTACACAACAATTTTCTCCTAAATAATCAATCACATATCAGTTTTATGTTCAAAATAATACCATTTATATGATTAAGAAGCTATATAATCTTAAACTACAAAATGCCTAATTATTCATCTAAAACCTAAACGAATTGCTCATAATAATAATTTAATACACAATCTATTCAAACAAATTTTCTTTAATCAAGATCAAACTCATAATTTAAACATACATATGTATTACACACATATATTAAATTAAAGATGCTGTTGTAAGTAACCAAAATAACAAATATTTACATTACATTTATTTGCTATTTTCTACAATGCATGGAAGCCAAACAAAACACATTATATAAATTTTACACACATAATATATATATATCAATCTTCTAAATAAGAAAAGAAAGCATATTGGTTAAGCATTATCCTAACTGTTGTTTACAATAGTAAATTCAAATGAAACAAAAAATAATGAACACAAGCAATTATCATTAAGTAGAAATAAGGGTCGATATTAGAACAAGCATTAGCACCAATACTAAAGTCCTCAGCCTATTGGTTTAATTATAAAATCGAAGGTAGTATTTATAGATTCTATAGAAAGTAAAAAAAAAGGACATAGCCTTTCAATGTTTGAACACCATATAGGTGAATTCATGAATAAAAGAAACAACAGAAACCTTTAAAGCTCTGTAAAAACTTTAAAAAAAAACACCACTCAATTAGAGATTTAGAAGGATCTGTGTCATTTGAAGAAGGCAGCTAAAAGCCCAGCTGCAAAATTTTGTGACAAAATTTGAATAGAAGGAAGAGGGGTGACTGGTTGGCTTCAATCTGCTTATATGAATTAAGAGCTTGCAAAATCAAAAGCAATAAGAATTCTTACAGAGCCCAAAGAGGAGATAGGGAAAGAAAGAAACGCGCCAGTTGGGGTTATAGACAAGCAACTAGAGGAAAAGAATAAAACATGCACTTGCAGACCATAAACGATGCTCTTCTATATGTTGGCTCCACGAAGTATGGCCAAAACAAAAATAAACTAACATGATATTGCTAGTCATGTACATCTCCAAAATTGACTAGTTGTAGCATAGACATCGATTGGACAAGAATCGACTCAAATTCGAAAAGACATGAATGGATTTCACTAAATTTCAGTTTCAAGGAGTAACTTATCAATCAACTAAGAAATCAATTATCTAAGTACATTGAATAGCAGAAACCAACCTGGAATGCAACGTACATTGACAGAGATGACGAGCTAAGTTAATTCCTCTATCCAAAATAGCTTCTTCCAAAATTCTCTCAGCTGTAATATCTTTTAACTTTTTACCCAGAAAAGATTACCTAGAAAGATTACGTAGAAAAATCTCCCCCTACCAAAACAAATCCCATCTTAAATTAACGAAATCCTCTTTTGTTTTTGAAAAAAAAACCCAAGACAGATGGAAAGTTTCCAAATTTTTTTTTTTTTCAATTTCCATTTGCATGCTCATTCACCCATCATTTTCTCCTTTCTCCACTTTCCACCTGTTGGTAAATCCTTACACTTTTATTTACTTTAGAAACCTAACTCTTTCCGCATTTAAATCTAAGGATAACAATTTTTTCACCGTTACTTATTATTTTATCATTCAAATATTAAATCGCCCTATTTAAATTTAATAACCATAATTATTAACCACAAATGCTTTTATAAACGTAATTCACTTAATTACTTTTCCCTGAAATTTATCGTTATCCAATTAAAATATCCATTTAAAAAAAATCCAATTTGATATTTTATTCAATACATTATTATCCACTATTTTTAAATTTAAAATTAAACATCATTAATAAGTGGAATAATAATCCATTATATTAAATCTAAATTAAGCATTATTTATAAATGCAAATTTATGTTTTCATTAACATATTTATCTTAATAAAGTAATAATATAAGTTATCAAATCCTTATAACCTTCAAATTAAATTAATAATTAATAAATAACATTCTCTTAATAATTTAATAATTTAATTATTTATTAATAACCATATACTTTATATTATCTTAATTTCCAAATTTATTTGAATCACATCATAACCAATTTTAATTTAAGTTACCTTGTAAATCAATTTAAATTGATTACTCAAGGCTAACCTTAATAATTACTTTTATTGCATAATTCTGAAATCAAATTAAGTAATATAATCACGAAGTTAGGAAGACATCTCAAATAAACAACTCACTTGCATGTCACGAAGGGCCAAAAGCAGAGGTGCACTACATTATACATTCGGTTTTGGAACTACTTTATATTGTGAGTTAATCCTCATCGTGGTTTTTCCCTCATTTGGTTTTCCATGTAAAATCCGGTGTTCTTTGTGTTGATTTTACTTTATGTTATTTGTGTTTCATGCTCATACTTAATAACAAAATAGTGTGGTTGTGGAATTGATAAGTGTTTAAGTTTTAAGTTTGAATTTTGTGACAACTGATTCACCCCTCCCTCTCAGTTGTCCCATTCCTTTTAACATTTACTATATAAAAAAAAGTTGGATAAATCACAAAAAAATCATGAAGCCTCCTAAATGTAGCTTAAAGAAAGTTTGCAGGATGGGTTTCAACATAAGAATATTTCTACTATAGCTCTCAATGAATGTATTATAAGCAGAAAAAAAAATTATTCACACTCAAAGTAATGCAGTCAAAAATTTATTCCAAAAGTATGTTAGCAAGACTTAACTTAAAATAGAATATTTTTTTCTTGGTTTCTTTTAACAATATGCCACATGGAAATGAAATAATCACTAAGAAAGCCTAACAATAAAAAAGAAGAAGGAAATATTCAAGAAAGGAAATTCCAATATACTATTGTGTATTGGTGACAAAGGAACTTATATGAGAATGGCTTGCATACAAATCCCTACCATTGAATTTCCATCCATCCAAAGAGAAAATAGGCAATGTAAGGATTTGAGCAATATAAGTCCAAAGGGTTATTTTGTAATGGTAATGGAATCACCATAAGAGCACAACCGAGGAACAAATTCTTGTGACTATAATTATGTGATCCATAACTCTATTGGTCATGTGGCATAGTTTTGCTATAACAAATACATGAAGCATTCATGTGTGACCCAAGTTTAATGTGGCTATGTTGTGATAGAAATGGAGTCACTCATATGAGCACAATTCATGTACAAATTAATCACTATCATCACAATTAGGTGTCAATCATCATTGGGTGCATTCAGGTTGACTCAAGTATAACAGGTAACATTGTAATGATAGCATGATCCAAGAGTGATTACCTCTTGCAGCAATAAAGAGCCTATAACTCTGGTTGTATGCAAAGTGGTTGTTTTATATCAATTATGTAGTGCATTGAAGCACAACCCATGTTTAATGGGCTATTCTAGAGAGTGATCAAGATTTTTTAAACCTTATGAATGTTACTTAAAAGGACTATGCAAGGGCAGTGATCATATAGAAATGATAAGGTTTTTTTAATGTCAAAAGACAATGAATACTTAGAATGAATCCAATGATGAATGAGGACAAGAAGTTTGCATATGATTCATCACCGTGATAGTGTCAAGTGTAAGCTACATGGACAACTCTTAGATATACCTCTGATTATGAGAGGTTCATGAAGACATGAAAGCAAAGTTTTGAATAGGATAGTGCTCTATTAAATACAGTCATGTTACAAATGGAAAAGGCTTTCACCATGAAGCTCTCCTTGAGCATTCAATAGTGGTAGACCTATTAACAAAGGGAAATGATTTTTGTATAAACATTTATAAAAAGGTAGATTGTAGATAATAAAATATGGTTATAAGACATAAAAGATGATAGTCGTTTCCAATGGATATAAGGGAAATCCATATGCAGAAGATACTCTCTATGACTGTAATAAATAGGACAAGTACCATGAAGCTAAGGAAAAATCAAGTAGGGATAGTTACTATAACCAATGGATAGTGACAAAATTTTATGAGGATAATTATCTCATACATCATAGTAAATATGATCTTAGTCATAGTTAAAGCTAGCATAAGTGGATATCAAGTAATTGCATTGAGATTGACCTCATTGAAATAGGATAGTTATGGATATCAATATTTATAAGACATGAAAGGACAAAGCACAATTATCTTGAAGACTTTTAAACTACCATCTTCAGATATGAATGATAGTCATGAAAGATCAATCATGAAGGATTCATGGGACAATTATGGCCACATGACAATGGGTGATAAGGGAGATCTAAAACACTTGTTTATTTAGGTAGAAAAGGATGGATAAGAAAAAGAGAAGATATAGTCATGATAATTTAGATAAATAAAACATGTAGTGGTAGGTTACTTTTGAATACCCACATCAAACCCTAATGAGATTTTTCTTGATAATTTGTTTTCAAATGAATAGATTTGAGGATAAAACCTCGCAGATTGTTAGTAACTAGAGGAAAAAACTCCTAGTTTGTAAATGGCCAAGGATGAAAACCTATTGGCCAAAGAAGTGATTCTCACCCATAGGTCGTGGTTGAATTTTAATGGTGGTCGACATTGGTGATATCAAGATAGTAAAACATACATATTTCCATTTATTCATCATTATTTTCCTTACAATGAGATACATATTGCCATTCATAACTAGAAAAACTCCTCATAACTAGTAAAACCCATTGACACTTCAATAATGAGACTAATGTCATGTCTTAAAAATATCATGGCTTGTGATCTTACCAAAAGATCTACATTATGATATAAAAGTATCACCTATGAAGCTGGTTGTTTTCCTAATAAGAGCTTTGACTTCCTATTTTTGGCTTATGATAGGGATAAAACCTTCATGAGGAGACAAGCAAGCTCTTCCTCAAAACTTCAAACAAAACTAAAAACCCTAACAACATAGAGTATACCTAGCAATATGTGAGGATGAAGGATTCAAAGAAAACCTTGAATATTACTCAGTGTGGGGATGATCTTTCCTAAAAACCTTGGATAATCTCCCCATGCATGCATGCAACATGTCTTCAAACCCTTGTGAATCTCTCTAGTGTGAATGAATCCAAATCCAACAAAGAAATGTTTCTTTAGATCAAACTCAACATGCTTTATCCCAAATCTTCTCAACAACGTGGATAGATGTTGGTGCAACCAACTAGTGGTTCTACACCATGCCCTCAAAAAATATTTGGACTTCTTCCAACCAAAAAAATCAAAAACCCCCAACCTTCCTCTTGTTATGTGGCTCAATAGACACAAGGAATGAAAATTCTCTTTTTCATTGTTTGGCACCCAAAATAAAACTTAGTCAAAATTATCTTTTTCATCATTTGGCGCCCAGAAAAAACTTAGTCTTTCACTTTCTTTTTCATTACTTTCCACTTTATTTTCCACCCAATGATCAAATTAGTGACTTACGATGATTAAATTAGTCATTTATTTAGTCAAACAATGACTAGAATTTAATCATTTTTAGTTGTTGTGACTAAAAGTTCTAGTCATGTAGTCATTTATTTTACAAATTCTAATAGTGTTCCATTTTAACTAAATTGTTCAACATTTCATAACCTCCTCCATAAATGGCTTCCATTTCTTTCAAAGAAGGTGGTTTCTCATAATCAGTTTCATCATAAGTGGATGTATGATTTGTGTTTTCCTCATTGCTAGAAGTTCTAGATTGAATAATTTTTATGACTCAGTAATAGATTATGTTGATATCATTGCGGCTTCTTTCTATTTCTTTTATTTTGATTGTGTAATCTTGTATTCCCCCATGTATGTAGGTGTGAAATCTACGATCCCAAATCATTGTCCAAATTTTTTTTCATAGATGAGAGACACTCATCTTTGTCTTTAATTTGCAAGGGTTCTACTTTTGTAGTTGGTGCCAATTTTCTAAGAGGATTCTTCATTCCTATTTTATTTTGTAAACAATTTTTAGATTTTCGATCATCTTTTATCCTATAAACCTTATTGTTGTAAGTGTATTTGACGAATTGATGAAGTGTTTAAGGAACTCCTTTATTTTCATGAATCTATGGTCTACCCAAAATGAGATTGTATGAAAGTTCATGGGGCATGATATAGATGGGAGTTTGTAATTTAACCTTACCAACTTTAATACATAATGTTATCACAACAAGTAGTTATTTTCCCACATTATCAAAACCACAGATGGCTACATTATTTGGTTGAATTTTAGTCTCGTCTTATCTAATTCTATCCAAAATATTTACACTATAAACATTAAGCCTCAAACCATTGTCAGTAAGGGTACGCCTAATTCCAACCTTGTTAATAACATCCAATAGCATCAAAGCATTATTTTGTTTTTACATTTCTAAAGGAGATAATTCACTTTGATGAAAGACAATATCCACATACCCAAATTCATACCTTCAATCAAGGTTGCTACATCAATTGGTTGCACACTAGGAGGGATAAAAAAATTTTGCAAAGCATTTTGAACCATACCATGATAAATAGGTGATGTATAAATTAAATCTCATAAGAATATCTTAGTAGGAGTATTACGAAGTTGCTCCATAATATCATACTCCTTTCCACCATGTTGAGGTAAACGAGAGACACTAGGTAAAATAGGTTGTGGGAGTGGGATCGATAAAGGAATGACTTGTGTTTGTCTTGGTTGCTTGTTATTCCTTATATTATATGTATGATCAACTATGTGATAACTTGGTTGCTATGACACATGATTACTAGTAAGTTATTTTGTGAAGCTTAGGATATGGCCATAAGGTTTAGGAAGTCCTCTAATAAGAGGCGACTTAGGAGGTCCATTGATTAGAGGAATTTTAGGAGGTCCAAAAGGAGTTTTAGGAGGTCCAATAATCAAGGAATATCTAAATCTGAAATTTAAAGCAATTTGAACCCTAGATCTAGGTTTTGCATTCCTCATTTAGGGTTTTATTTTTGCATCATAAAATCATAAAAAATCATAAAAATTACATCACATATTGCATCATAGGTTGCATTAGGATTAGTTTTGGTCATTTAGGCTAGACCTACATTCAAAATTACATTCACAATTGTCCTTTGTTGTTGCATATTTGCATTTGAGTCACATTGTCATAAATTAAGGAAATTTTGGAAACATATTAATTTGTAGACATGTTTGCACATAGAAGAAAAACATTTAAATAGTCTAATAAATATTCAAATTTTGAATTTTTATAACCCCTATCAAGGACTTAGATTTCCTTGGGCACCTCACCAACTGGCCTAAACATAACAATGTATTCCCAAGACCAAATGTACAATAGGGTAACTCCCACATATAAGCTAGTAGTATATTTGTACACCACTTGGTGCATATCATGATAAAGATGTGCTAGGATACATGGTCCCCGCATAAAAATGTAACCCTCCTCCATGATCAACTCAAGGAATTGGCCCCATCGAATGCTAAATCTCTTAGATCATTGATTAGGCATGATCTACCCACAAAAAAGTCCTGCTACCACGATGATGGTGTCACTAACTCAATCAATATAATCACATAGGTCGATCTTACCATCGTCTACCTCCATCTCATGATCACCCATGACCCTCTCAAGAGCCACTGTGCCATGATCCACATCGTAAATCACTTAGTCTTCATGAATAGGAGCTCACAATCTACCACACATCCTCTAGTGTGATGGTAGCCTCTCTAGTCAGTAGAAAGAAAGAGGATATCTTATATCGCCACCTCTTGACCACCACAGTCATGAAGGCTCAATGATCCTTGATCTTTGACATGTATGCAATGTAATATAAACCAATAGACCCTAGGAACTCAACCTCATCCTCTATAAAATGATTCATATGGTCCAAAACCTGAGTTTGTCACTCTCGTGGAAGGATACCCTATAGTATAGCTTGCAAGTATAACACCCACAATGTCAATTTTGTCGAATTTGTAAAAAAATCTAAGTATAATTAAGCCTGAAGAAAAATCAAGTTTTTTTTTCAAAAGAGCCACATTATCATAGTCAAAAGCAAGCCTTTTTGTAAGAGCATCACTTTCCAAAAATAGATGCAAGCATTCTCTTAAACATGTTGTTGTATCACAAACATAAGCACTACAATTTTTCAAACCCCAACACTTTTGTGTGTGACACTTTTGGAAAAAGAATTATCTTCATATGTTTTGCATCAAGTTACATATGCACTGGTCCTAGATCAACACATTTCTTTACCTAACTTTACCTACATTTTTAGCTACCTAAAACTACGTTTAAAAGAAAAATGGGTTAGACACATACTAGGGGGTCTACTCCAACTAGTCGTTGGAACTTTCAAACTATATTTGCATGATGTGGGGTGTGAACTACAAGATCCATATCATCAAGGTCTCTATAAGATGTCTAAGAAGAAAATCACTCAGAGCTCAAAGTCTCTCAACTCAAAGTGTACAAACGAGGCTAAAAATGAACCAAATGCATATATATGCCTAGAAAACCCTAGGGTTTCACTCACTAACTTATTTTTCATCCTTTGCTATCTATCATGATCAATTGTTGGGCTTCATAGTACTTTATTTTTATCCTTTTCTTTGTAGATCTAGTTTCATCACTCTATCATGATCTCGACCTAAAAATTATTTTTTCCCACTGATATCTCAAGGGAGTAGCTTACCACCCTTCATCTGATGGAGCATAGTCAAGCATCAAATTTTTTTAATTTTCTTTTCTGAGTAGCATTAGGTCTTTGAAACAACGTAACAGGTACATTATCTCAAAGAGGGAAAAAATGTATACACCTAAAGTTGTCTAAGTGCATTACACATTCAATATTTTCCTTTAAACATCATTTTACTCCTTATCCCCTATTTCCTCAATTTTAATTAAATAGTTTTTGATTATGTGATTAAATTCACTTTTTCCTCAACTAATTGAATAATTAAAGCTATTTTATTAATTCACTAAAAATCATCATTTTCTTACTAATTTCCCTTAGTTAAATAATTCCTAATTATTTAATTAAATTCTAATTTCCCTCTTTCCACCATGATTAAATAGTTTTTATTATTTAATTAATTCCAATTTTCTTCAATCCCACATGATTAAATAATTTCCAATTATTTAATTAGAAATCTTATTTTACTCTCATTCTCACAATTAAATAATTTTCTTAATTATTTAATTCTCTAATTTTCCTCCAACTTACACAAAGCATGTTCTCTCCAAGAAGGAATATTCCCTCCAAAAGGAATATTCCATAATTTAAATTCAATTTCAAATTCAAATTTGAATAGATATTTTCCCTCCAAAATATCTTTAACCAATTTTCCATGAAAGTAGGGATATTTTGTGCTCTCATTCATTCTCCACCCTTAATCTCATTGATCTGATATCTATAAATCTATAAAAGAAGTCACTTCCTCATCAAAATCATTAACAATTTTCATGAGCTTAGGTATTCTTGAATTCTTGAGAAATATTGAATAATTTGAGCATCCTTTTGTGAATAACATCTTCAATCAAGCTTTTAAAATCATGTGTTATGCTTAATAGAGTAATCCACATACATTTGGAGCATAATCACAAATGGGATTTAAGGTTTGTATATTCTTTTAGATTTAATTGTCATTTGAATTCATTTCATGTCTTTTGTTTGAATCTTTGAAGCATTATTTTACAAATTTCGTTATGGGTCAATATGATATTTATCTTGTGATTTTTAGTGTTTTTAACTCTAACCACTCTTATTATGCTCTTTGACAAATACCCATATTTCCCTTATGACAGTTTGCAAAGGGTATGCTCATGTAGAAGGTATTGATTTTGAAGAAAATTTTACTCATGTGGCTAAATTAGAAGCAATTAGGATGTTCTTGGCATACTCAGTAGATAAGAATTTCAAGTTATATTAGATGGATGTCAAGTCAACATTTATAAATGGAAATATTCAAGAGGAAGTATAAATTGAGCAACCTAAAGGATTTTAGTTATCTAAGAATGAATATTATATTTGTAGGCTCAAAAAGGCATTGTATGGACTCAAACATGCCCTTTGGGCTTAATATTCTAGATTGGAAAAATATCTACAGTAGCAAGGATTCAAAAGAGGCATTGTAGATAACAATATTTTTTGCAAGTATGAAGGTGTTGTCATTGATGTCAAAAAGCTTGAGTTGTCATTAATGTCAATTATGTAGTGGTTGAGAGAGATTGTTTCTTTGATTAGTTGCATTATGTTTTCATCAGTTAAGTTACTGTCATTAACCTCTGGTGTTGCTTTGACAAGCTTCTGGTTATGGTTGTGGTAATGATAAAGATGTTGAGGATATTGAGAAAATTGATAAAAAAAAGAGGAAATAGGGTGTTGTAGAGGTGTTCTAGTTTTGCTCCGCATTAAGATCTACTTGTGTGGTTTGGATATGTTGGTTAGAGGTGTTTTGAGTTTCTATATCCATAATTTGGGCTTCTAGATCGACATGTAAAAGAAGTTATGTTCACCAGTGTGTGAACTATAGTTGAAGTTTTTCTTATAAAGGTGTCTGGGAGAAATCCTTTTGCTCTGCATTTCTTCATAGTTGTGCTTCAGGTCTTGTGATTTTGAAGGTGTTTTAATGGTGTTGATATCATGCCTATGTCAAGAGGATTCATGGTTTGACACTTTGGAAGATGATTTTTTGAGTTATAATGTTTAGCAAAGTGGTTTGAGTTTACAAGTCATGTACATTATGAAATTGCAAATTTATGCAAAGAATATTTTGGATCTCAAGTGGTTTGTGGATTATTCTAGATTATCTAGAAGCGTGGTGTGTGGTTTTCAAATAATCCTTGGATTTGAGGAAGCATATACTTCAAAGTTTAATGGTGTTTGCATGGGTAATGGTCGACATGGTGTTTACACTACATTCAAAGATGTTTAAGTATTGATGAAGGTGTAGTGTGGCATGTGAATGTTGATTCAAGTCCCAATTAAGTTTTGTATTGGTCCACTTTTGTTCCTATCCACCACGAGAATGCTTAGTGTCGGCCTATTTTGAATTTGTAAAGTGTAAGGTGTGTGTAGTTGACTTGAAGATGTTTTTCAAGTTATGGATTGTGTAAATGCAAGGTGAGTTGATGTGAGATAGTGTGTGGAATAGATTTCAGTGTTGTGATGTGAAATTAAGTGCAGAGTTGTGAAACACAGTGCAAGCTATAATGCAAGATTGTTGAATGTAGTGAGTTGAAGGTATCTTGACCTCTTGAAGGCTATGAGTGTTGTTGGAGCTATTCTAGTGGATTCTCTATTGCATTGAGATCATGTTCTCTGTGTAACATTCTATCTTCTTTCTTCTTTCTATTTCGGTAGTGAGCCTAGGTTGTGAGCCTTTCGAGAAAGTATGTCCTATTCTAGAAGTGAGCCTCTTTGTACTAGTTTTTCAGTTACTTATATTGTGAGCTAATCCTCACCATGGTTTTTTTCCCTCCTAGGGTTTTCCATGTAAATCTGGTGTTCTTTTGTGTATGGTGTTGTTTCAATTTTTATTATCTACATTTAATGTTTAAACATTATAACAGATTAAGAGTTTAATGAATGTATGTGTCCATATGATTATTGTTGAGGGTTTTGATGTTTTAATTAGATACAACTGATTCACCCCCCTCTCAGTTGTTTTATTCATTCAACAATTGGTATCAGAGCAAGGTTCCTTGGAGAAAAGCATATATTTGGGATGGTGAGCAAGAAGGAGATCCATATATTTCATGGCACAAACTATGCATTATGGAAGGTTAAGATGGAAGGAGATCTAGTTTACCTTGGATTTAATGTCATTAAGGCAGTGAAGACTGCATATACCATACCTACAAATGGACTGAGCATAAGTGATGAGACCAAGGCCTATAAAATAGATGGTAAAGCAAGGTTCAAGTTATTTTGAGTAGTCTTGAAAATTCTAAATTAGTGAAAGTAATGGATTTTAAAACTGCTAAAGAAGTTTGGGATAAGCTAGAAAGTATTTATGTAGTTGATAAGGTTAAACAGGCTAAGATGCAAAATCTAAAGATACAATTTGAGAACTTGTGAATGTCTGAAGATGAAACAATTACAAGTTACATGCAGAGGGTTGATGAACTTGTTAATGCAATGAGAGGTTTTGGTGCAAAATTAAAAGAACCTAAAGTGTTAAAGAAAATTCTTAGAACTCTTCCTAATTCTTATGGTGAAAAGGTTTCTGCTATTGAGGAAGTTGAAAATTTTAATACTTACACTAGAGATCAGTTGTATGGTACACTAACTACATTTGAAATGAGAAAAAATGGTCCAAATAAAGGTGCAAAATTGGAGACTGCTTTCAAGGTTGGAAAATCCAAAAAGCTGACAATTCAGATGGAGATGATCTTGATGATGTAGAAGCTAACTTTGTAAGAAGGATGATAAAGGGAACCGGTAAGTATAAAGGTAAATTACCTTTCAAATCTTTCAGTTGTGGAAATATAAGTCACTATGCTTCATGATGTCCAAATAAAGTTGTGAACAACAAGAATAAGGAAAACAAAGGAAATATGATCAAGAAAAGCTATTATGTTAGAGAAGATGTTGGTATTTTTTATAATGAATTTTATTATGGATATGTTGATGATAATGAAAGTTTTCTTTTGGCTTTAAAAGATGAATCTATTTTTGCTAACTCTGAAAGTTGTGTGAAGGAAAGTGCTTCAAAGAAAAAGGATAAGACTGGAGGTACTTTGGTATCTTCTTTTCATGGTAGACAGTATAAGAATGATTGGGTTATTGATAGTGGTTGCTCAAATCATATGACTAGAGACAAGAGTAAGTTTGTTAAACTTGAAAAATATGATGGAGTTGTTAAATTTGGAGATAATTCAGGTGCTAAGATTTTTGGAATAGGTTCAATTAGTTTTGATGGAAAGCATAATATTGAAGATGTTTACTATGATAAAGGTTTAAAGTATAGCCTCTTGAGTGTTGGAAAATGTGTAGTAAAGGGTACAATCTTATGTTTTAGGATAATGGATGTGAGATTAAAAGGGTTTAGAACTGTGATTGCTACTCGAAAGAGGATAGATGTAAATATCTAACAACTCAAGGGTGTTGATGTTCATTGTTTTATGACTCGAATTAATGATAGATGGTTATGGCACATGAGGTTGTGTCACATCAATTTTGATAACTTGGTTAAAATAAATTTGGCTCAAGCAGTGAGAGATCTGCCAAGGATTACAAAGCCTATCAATGTTGTTTGTAGAGATTATCAATATGGAAAATAAACAAGAAGTAGTTTCAAGGGAAAAGAACAATCTTCTATAAGATTGTTGGAATTGGTGCATATAGACCTTTATGGTCCTACAAGAGTGAGAAGTCTTCAAGGTGACATGTATTTCATGCTTTTGATTGATGATTATTCTAGAATGACATGGGTTACTTTTCTTAAAGAAAAAGCTGAAGCCCTAGATACGTTCAAAGCATTTAAAGTTATGATTGAGAATGGAATATATTTGAAGATCAAATGTTTGAGGTCTGACAGAGGCGGAGAGTTCACCTCCAATGAATTTAACATGTTTTGCGAGAATCATGGCATAAAAGGCACTTGTCACTTTCAAAAATTTCAAGCAACTTTGCAACAATTGCAAGATGACTAAACAAATTCCTCATAAATGTGATGATTTTAGAGGTTTTGGGGTCGTTGTTAACTTTACAAAAGTGTGAGGGTGATTGAAATATTTGGTTCCTTTCCAATAGGACTCCTTAGCATAATGGACTAGTTGAAAGGAAAAATAGGATTGTTTAAGAAGCTGCAAGGACTATGATGAAAGAAGATAGCCTACCAAAATTCTATAGGAGAGAAGCAATCCATATCATTTTTTACATACTTAACAGAGTTCAAGCATAATCTAGTAGCACAAAGACTCCCTATGAGTTGTAGTATGGAAGGATTCCTATTGTCAAGTACTTTAGAGTATTTGGAAGCAAATGGTATATGATAAGAGATGATGAAAACTTATAAAATTTTGATGCAAGGTCTAATGAAGGTATCTTCCTTGGATATTATACTAAAATAAAAGCTTACAAATGTTACAACAAAAGGATAAGAAGGATTGTTGAAAGTGCAAGTATCAAGGTTGAAGAAAATTGAGGAATTCAGTGGTGATAGATGGATATGAATCCGATGAACTTTCTTGCAAAGAAGAAGAAAAATATAAGAAAAAATAAGTGCAAAATGAAGAGCAAGAAGCTTCGAAAAAGACCCCTAAGACCCATAAGTATGTGTAGAGAAATCATTCTAAAGAATAGATCATTGGAGACAAAATTTAAAAGGTGTGTTGAAAAGAAGAAGAGTTGTTGAAGAAAAGGTAAATATGTGTTTACTTTCTAAATTTCAACCTAAAAAAGTGAGTAGGGCATGCAAAGATGAATATTGTGTGAAGGAAATGGAAGAAGAACTTATGCAGATTGAGAAGAATCAAAATTGGGAACTTGTTCCTAGACCTGAAAACAAAAACATTATTGTTACTAAGTGGGTATTCAAAAACAAGTCGAATGACAATGGAGAAGTGGTAAAAAACAAGGAAAGGCTTGTGTGTAAGGGTTACTCACAAGTTGAAAGAATAGACTTGGAGGAGAGATTTTCTCTGGTGGCTAGAATGGAAGCAATCGGGATGTTTTTTCCATTTGCAGCATATAAGGACTTTAAATTTTATTAGATGGATGTGAAGTCTGCTTTCTTGAATGGATAATTAGAAGAAGTTTACATGGAACAATCCAAAGGAATCAGTTATCAAATAAACCTAATAAATATTCTACAAATTGAAGAAGGAATTGTATGGATTGAAGCAAGCTCCCAGAGATTGGTATGCAAGGTTAAACAAATATTTGATACAACAAGGATTCAATAAAGGCACCACATACAGTAATCTTTACTTTAAGGTTGAGAAAGATCAAATCCTTATAGTGGTTGTGTATGTTGATGACATAATTTTTGGAGGCAATGAAGCTATGTACAGGAAGTTTGCAGAAGAGATGGAAAAAGAGTTTGAGATGTCTATGTTTGGGGAGATGAATTTCTTCCTTGGGATACAAATCAATCAAATAGATAAAGGAATATTCATTTCACAATCAAAGTATGTCAAAGAAATGATTAAGAAGTTTGGAATGGAAGACTCCAAACTGGTATGTACTCCTATGGTTACTGGCTACAAACTGAGTAAGGATGATGAATCCCCTAATGTTGATCAAAGCAAGTATAGATCTATGATTGGTGCAAGACTCTTATACCTAATTGTTACTAGATCAAATATCATGCATGTAGTTTGTCTTGTGGCTAGATTTCAAGAAGATCCTAGAGAGTCACATGTTGTAGCAGTGAAGAGGATATTCAAATATTTGAAGGGAACTTCATATTGATTTCATATTGAGTGCTTACACATATGTAGATTGGGTTTGTTATGTGAATTACAAGAAAATTACAAGTGGTGGTGCATTCTTTCTTGGATGCAGATTGGTATCATGGCTAAGTAAGAAATAGGATTTATTTTCTTTATCTACTATAGAGGCTGAGTACATTGCAACAACATCTTGTTGCACACAAGTGTTATGGATGAAACAAACATTGAAGGATATCACAGTGGTGTATGATGAGCCTGTTTCTATCTTTTGTGATAATATAAGTGCAATCAATAATTCAAAAGAACCTAGTGATGCATTCAAGGACAAAGCATATCTCAATTAGATATCACTTTCTAAGAGAGAAGGTTATGGAGAATGAAGTGAAGCTTGAATATGTACCTACAAAGGATTAGATTGTTGATATATTTACTAAGCCTCTTCCTAAGGATACTTTTGAGTATCTTCAGAAGAAGTTGGGGGCTATTTCCCCTCCTTTGAACTAGTTACATATGGAGTTGCATTGGTCCAATCGATCCATGGATTCACTCTATCTAAATTGATGTTGGTGGCTACCTCTCAAGGGGAGTAGGTGGTGACATTGTTGCAGTATGGAGTGAGTGCTATAATTTTTCAAAGGTTGCTGATTTGGTTGGTGTATACTCCTAAGGGGGAGTATTCAAAGCAATAGCAAGCATCTTGGTTCAATGTCAAAGGGGGAGAATAATGCAAAAATTATATCCTTTTCCATTAATGTCAAATGAGGAGAGAGTCATGTGAAAAAAAAAAATTTATACAAGGGGAGAGTGAAGCATGTGAAAAATAAAAAGTTGAAAGAAGGAGAAAATCATGTAAGGAGGAGAGAGTGCAGGAATGTTGTGTAGGTTGTCTAATTTGGAAAAAGGAGAGTGTGTATGTTGTCTTTGATGGTTTTTCACATCTTGTGTTGCCATCAATGACAAAGGGGAATATTTTTACAGGTATGAAGGTGTTGTCATTGATGTCAACAAGCTTGTGTTGTCATTGGTGTCAATTGTGTTGTGGTTGAGAGAGATTGTTGCTTTGATTAGTCACATTGTGTTGTCATCACTTAAGTTACTGGTATTAACACTAGTATAGAAACAACAATATATGATTAAAAAAAACTACTAAAAATTGCATAGAAATGACTAAACATGATCACGTGACCATTAGTAGTTTATTGTTAGTCATTTATAACATGACCAAATTGATGACTAAACTATTTTTAGTCATTTATTGGTTGTTTTAATTGATTGATTTGGTAGTATATTTAATCATTGATTATTGTAATTTGGTCACTTATTTAGTCATTTTTTATTCACAGATATATTTAGTCATTAATTTTAATCATCATTTTGATCAATTTGGTAGTATATTTAGTCATTTTTATTCACTGATTTCACTAGTCATATATTTAGTCATATTTATTCATTTTATGTCAATTGGTAGTATATTTAGTCAATTTAATTATTAATTAACATCAAATAGTATATATTTAGTCATTTTAATTGACTAATATTTGAAAATTTAAACATAAAACACAAAAATACACATCAATCATCATTTGCACACAATAAGATAGCCATTGAGAAGGAAAAATTGTTGAACTTTATTTAAAGAAAGGTGTTCTTACAGCTTGCACAAGTCTAAAATATCTATCTTGCTTGAAAAATGCTTAGAAATAAAGTATTACAATTTTTATTTTCAGTCACAAGTCTAAAAATCTGAGTTACAATACACAAAAATGATAAGAAAGAAACTTCTCAAAAAAATTCTGCAATGATGGAAACACATGCTTGGAGCCCTTCAATGTGAGCACATGCCCCTTTCATCTCTTAAAACTTCTACAACATGGGAAATCTTCCTGGAGCAAGTTGTAGCGTGTAGAATCCAAGGAGATTTTTTATCATGTCCCATATATGAAGCTCTCTCCATCAATGCAATAAATAATAACCCTACAATATTTCCTCTTTTATATGCAATGTGCCAATTGATATGAGCGATAGGGTGCTACCTTTTCCATCATGAATGAATATATTCCTCAATACAACCAAAAAAATTACTATTAGTCTCAATTCAGCAAGAATAAAAGTGCATTATATATTGCAAGTTTACAAAAGTAAGTCCAAACATAGCAAAAAAATAAATCAATTAAAAAACTATAGGAGACATATCACATCCACAAACATGGGAGAGCTATGCAAAATTGGAGAAATTGGCTTAGCAAATGAAGGTAGTAGGGTATTTCCAAATTCAAGACTTTTACTTAATGTTGTGGAATAGAAGAAAAAAGAATCATTTATCTACCACCATAGTGAAAAGTTAGCAATTGCATTTGGTTTGTTAAACATGGCCCCTGGTACAACTATTAGAGTTGTTAAGAACCTTCGAGTATGTTCTAATTTTCACACTACAACAATATGAGAAAAAGATATTAGAGTTGGATTCAACAAGATTTTCACACTACAACAATATGAGAAAACATGGCCCCTGGTAAGAGAAATTGTTCAAATTCAACAAGATTTTCACACTACAATAATATGAGAAAAAAATAATCAGCAAGATTATTATAATATAAAAATTGTCACAATCAATAGAAATTTTAATTCACAATAAGAATGTGAAGAGATGAAACACAAGTTAAAACTAATACAAACCGGTTCACTGATAATGATTATGAATACCTTATGGTCTTAATATACAAGTAAAAATGACTTACCTGCAACCAAATACAGCTACGTGTGTCTCACCAAAAAGTAAAAAAAATTTATCCTTGACCTTCACTTCATGTTTCTTCCACTGGCCATGGACACTATCATATTTGAACATATAGGTTTGAATGTAACATAAACAAAGAAAATAATGATGATTACTCACAAAATATGACTATGTCAATAGTCAGTCTGATGTGCAATTTTCGCACACACGCCCCACCGGAGGTGGGGACCCTCTTTTTTCTTTTGCATCTCTACCTCTTGGCTTGGTCAAATTTTGGTTTTTCTCTTCTTGGGAGGTTATTTTGGGATTAGGTCTAGACTGGGTTTGATAAGGATAATATTTTGAGGCTCTTGGGGAAATTCACCTATCTTGGAATTTGAAAATGGGGATTTTGAAGTGAATTTTCAATGCTATAGGTAAATCTTTTTTATACCCATGGATAGAGGACAAAAAATTAGGCCGGGTTGCTTTTTGAACTTTTTGAAAATTCCTTCTAGAAAAAAAGTTATGCAATTTAGGGGATTTTGACCCTGTACGGAATTGGGGGATTTTCATCCCTGATGGAAATCCTTAAAATTTCCATTTTTGAAAATTTACAAGACCCCCTCAAAATCCTAAAATTTTCCAAAAATGAATTTTGTTTTTTGCACCCATGGATAGAGGACGAAAAATTAGGCAAGGTTGCTTTTTGAATTTTTTGAAAATTCCTTCTAGAAAAAAAGTTATGAGGTTTAGGGGATTTTGACCTTGCAGGGAATTCTGGTATTTTCATCCCTGATGGAAATCCCTGAAATATCTAAGACCCCTTCAAAATCCTAAAATTTTCCATTTTTGGAAAATTTCCAAGAACCCCTCAAAATCCCAAAATTTTCCAAAATGATTTTTTTTTTTCTGAAATACAATTTTTCCAAAATGGATTTTTTTTTTATTTTAAAATGTTCTCGAAAATGAAATTCTTGAGATGGAGAATTTTTTTCCAAAAATGGAAAAATTTCTGAAAATGGAAAGTTTCCATAAAAAAATGTAAGTTTTTAAAAGGCAAAATTTTTATTTAAGTTTAATTTGGATTGGATTTTTAATATGTGAGCTGCTACTGATGATATCTATTTTTCAGGATTAAATAAATATTAAAAGGGGGACTTGCATATAGATTTGTGTCAAAAGGGAAATCTAGAAGAGTTCAATTCAGATATTAAAAGTGGGGCTTGAATAAGAATTTGTGCCCAAATTGTCTACAGTTGGAAGGAGTTTCTGGAAGACATGTGAAGCTGATTTCATCCTCCAATCAGAATTTTCATTAATGACAAGCTGGCATAATATTGTTTTCTCATTGTTCCATGATGTAACTGCTTTTATGCAATTGGATGATGATGTACCATGAGCTCCCAAATTAAATGTAACAACTTGATGCTTCTAGAAGTGCAATTGCAGCCATTGGATGAATTTAATCTTGGCATTTGATTCAAAATGATTTTTTTATAAAAGGCTAGTGCCTTCTCATTTGTAAGAGCTTAGACTAGGTTAGAATAGTTGAATAGAAGCTATAGAAAGCCAAAATTGGCTAAGTTAGGAGTTAGATTATGCAAGATAGTAGCTGTAGGAGAGAAAAGAGACTTGAAATTGTTATGTAATGCTGGAGAAATTAATGCAATTGGATTGTTGATTTGGAAAGCTTTGTGTTACACTTTGACAGTTTATGGTTTCTTGTTCTCAATTCTCAATGTTAGATGTTAGTTTTCAATTCTTTCATGTCAATGGTGAAATGTTAATAATGTTGATTGATCTTCGGTCCATACTTTTAGCAATTTGTTGATTGTAAGTTACTGTGTAAAGTTAGTTTGGGCTTTATTTTGCGCTAAGTTCAACTGTGGATGCTTGTTTACATTGTGCCAGTTATTGGGTATGTGAATGAATATTCATAGTCTGTAAATATTCAGTTTCCTTAGATGATTGCACCATTTTTGCGGAGTTGTGGGCTTGTCCTTGATCAAGCAAAGATTGGTTTTATTGGGGGATCTACCCATCTACAACATTCATCATTGTTGTGATTGATCTTAGGTTTTAGTCTTAGAAATCTCTCTGAAACCCTTATCTCTTTTGTTGTTTAGTTTGAATCTGTGTTAGTTTTAGGATTTAAAAGCATCGCCATATTGTTGCATCTGATGAAAGTACGCTTCTAGCATTGTTCATTTGTAAGGCCCCTTGTGATTACCAACATTTTCACATATTATCTGAGTTGTTTATGCATTGTCAATACTTGACATTAGAGACCTTGAGGTTATCTCTTGAGGCTTGCTCATAGAGATTTACCTTTCAAGAGAGATAGGATACTTGTATCTTGTCTAAGTTATTGATGTGAAGAAAACACCATCAACACAATCAATGAAATATATAGACTCATAATAACATAATTCATTATGGAAAGTGCAAATCCTTCTAGGAAAATAATTACCAAAAGAAAAGGATCAAAATATATAATGCTATGATGGAATATAATGTTGACTACACCATGATGAGAAAAACAATGTTGTGAATCAACTTATTATGGATTATCCCTATAAAATTCTAAAAATTGAGGAAAATATGTGCCACTTAAGATCAATACATTCCATTAGATTTTGGGTTGAAAATAAATAATAGTTTCAGATTTTAAGATGGAAGCTTAACTTGCACTCTATCATTTCAAAACTTGATATAATACACGTTTCAATATTTAAAGACAAAAAGAAGCAATATTTTCAATTATCACAAGATTTCAGAGGATTTATGAGTACAAACTAAAATGATCTAATCTCTCAACTGAGACAAATCCAATGATTAGACAAACTTTGATGTCTGGCTAAACTAATGGGTGAAAGGTATTGATGTAGTCAAGGTGAGGGGTTTTTATCAGAATACCTCACCTTGCAACCAAAACATGAACACACCCCAAAACATTACAAAATTTTTGTGTCAATAGGAAAGGTTTTGATTGGCTTTTATTAATCACTACAGGCCAAATCAAAACCATTGACAACCTTCAGAAATCAATTCCATCATAAAACACATTTTCCATCCTTTAAAGAATTTTTTAATAAAAATCTCACACTTCATCTTCAAAACTAGATCAAGCAAGGAGATAGAGTATATGACTAATCAAATTTCATTTAATGAGAGGGTAGAAGCTCTAGAAGACTTTGTTTATCAAAATTCACTCTAAACATTCACAATAATCTACAAATCACAACTTCATATAAATAGACGTTTGGTCAAACATTTGGGCTAATTCGTACTTCCACAAAACATAGAAACTTATTGTTGATGACAAATTTGGGAAGGATTTTTTTTCATCACACTTGATTATTTTTAATTCAAAATGGATTGTTAGCAGCTATGATGTCATAAAAATACCTAAAATAGATCAAAAAAGGTTTAGAAAACTTGCAAATCTGATATGGGTTTGAATTATATTGTTGGATTCACATTCTAGATGAAAACCCCTTTAAAAATCATTCTTTCATTTGGTTAGAGGCATTCCCAATTTCTCCAATGAGCTCGCCCCTTCACAAAACACCACCAAAACATCTGTTCTATAAAATGGCTCCAAATTTGAATAAATGGATTCTTTCAAAATTCCTTTGGATCATGATCTCATTCTTCCATGATTCCATCAAAGAATTTCCCATTTTTGTTTCTTAAGACTTTTCCTTTTGGTCCAATTTCGGCAACAACCCTATGCTCATGAGGTTGTTGTAGTCTATCAAGAAAAAATTCATGTAAATAGATTATTGGTAACCTAAATCGAATGAAAATGTGGAAGCCTAGACAAGGCAAGTGAACTGTTTCAAAAAATGCCTCAAATAAATGTGATATCACCTGCATCACCACAAGGCCCAACAACAAACCATGCGATATTGTGGTGGCCTCCATCACAACACCGCACGGTTTGTTGTTGGGCCTTGCGGTGATGTGGTGAATCGCCCGCATCACTGCAAGGCCTAGTAACAAATTGTGCGGATGTAGTGCCTCTCGTGATACTATTCTCTTATGATACTGTGTGGATACTGTATATGTTTGATGCATACTCATGATTACGTTGGTGATTGTTTCACTTGTTTGACTTATGTGTTTTGCTTGGATGCACATAATACTATTTTACGGTGTTAATGATATAATGATGCATGGTGTTCATCTTTACCTGATTATGCAATATTGTGTGGTTACGTAAATTTTTTAATACTCGTTTCATGATATTTATGATGATGTGCTATTGTTTGAGGTTCGAGTGAGGGGGACGATGTTGCATCGCTCATCCGTGAGCACCCTGCCACACTCCAATTCTCTCTCACGATGTGTTTTGCATTGAATATATATATGTTGTTTTGACACTTGGTTTTATGCAGGGCTATTGGTACCGGGCACTAACTCCACCCCCACCATCGAGTCTGAGCGTGCCCAACATACCCAATGGATATGATGTGGTTTAGGAATTTGACAAGAAAGTATCCCCATCTGAATCTGTCGTCCCGTCAATGTTTGACGACATGTCGTCCATCAATATCCTGTTCTCTTATGGTATTGTTATGTTTCATGTTCGTTTCAAGTCATAAATTTTAATGTGTTTATCATTTTATTTAGATGCGTATCGTTATTGCTAATTGGTGAATTTAATTCAATAATGATTAGTATTATGGTTGAAATTAAACATTAAATTTAATCATTAATACAATGTGAGTTGTGGGAAGTCAAGATTTAATTAAATATTAAATTAGTTGCAAATTTTAATGTTTAAATAAATAAATATTTTGTTATTTATTATAATTAAATAGGGGTAAATTTAAAAAAATATAGATATTTTATTCCACCCGATAAAATGTTAAAATAGTGGAAGGTTTATGTTTAGTTTAATTTAATTTAATTTAATTTAGTAACGTGATAAATTGATCTTCAAGTAAAATATTAAAATGAAGGTGAAATTCATTACCGAAATTAAAAAGGATAAATTTAAAAATATATATACATATATATTTAAAAGGATTCAATGGTTGATTTAATTTAAATTCAGTAACACTATCTACCCGTCACAATATTAAACCAAAGGTAAAAATTAATGTCGGCCATTGAAAATTATTAAATCTAAACCTTAGTGGGGGTAGATTTCTAAATTCCTTAAAAGGAAGAATTTACCTCCAAGTTGGTTTTTATTTTAATTTCTTTTCCTTGCAAGTATTTCGTTTCAAAAATTTTAAGAGCAGAGATTTTGTTTTACACACTTGATCTCCAGTTTGCATAGGGTTTAGACTTTGGTTTAGACTTTGGAGAGTGTATGAATTTAAATAATGTCCTTGATACCATTTGCAATTTGTCACAGCAGCAACACTTGAACATAGAAGACTGTAGAGGCGTAAATAGCCTTCCTGATTCCGTTGGCAAACTATCACATATGCAGTTCTTGAAAATAGAATGTTGTAGCGGTTTAAATAATCTCTCTAATTCCAAGTTCAACCTGTCTCAGTCGCAGCTCTTGAACATAATAGAAAGTCTAAAAGTTTAAATAACCTGCTAAATGCATTTGCTAGAAAGTTTCTTAAACCTATCATTAATCCCGTTTTGTGTGTTTCCTGCAACCTACGAAGTCCATGAGACTCCATTCCTTTGTGGCATTCTGTCAAACAGTCTGCATGCCATGTTTGTGCGTCCACATTTCTCATATAGGTCTACCATGTTATTTAGCCCATAATTCTTATTCGTTATAGCTTCAGCTCAGACATTTATGTTTTCCCTAAATATGCCACGTTAGCATATACTTTGCATGACTCCTCAAATACACCAAAAAAAATTTATCCATTTGAGATTTTTCAATCCACATGACGACCCACATTTTTTTTTTTTTTGAAATTCTACCCAGTCGTGGAGAAAAATCTTTCAATCTGTTTATAGCTGAATTTTGGCTATCATAAATCATTAAGCTTAAATAGGAACAATTTGATTAATTTATAAAATTTTGGTTGTCTCTAATAACTATATACAAGACAAAGTTTAAATTTAATGCAAAGTGTATTTAGGATGTCAACAACTCCAAAATTAGGCACCTTCGTCAGTGTAAAGTTAAATTTCTCATATAGGATATTAATTAAAAATAATTATAGTTATGTGTGTGTTATAATTATAAGTCGAATAGGTATTTATATAAGCGTGTGTTTTTTTTATCATGTCCTATTTCATTTGGTGGTCTTCTCAAGAGGAATATATTCATCTTTGTAACTTAGTGATTTTATTAGATTAATCAATTGGGGATTTCTATAGTGAAATTGATTTCTTGATATTCAATTAAGTTATTTATATCAATCTTTCAATGTAGATAAATAAATTAGTTAGTTTATATTGGGGAATGAATGTTACTTTATGATATCTTTTGTTAAATTGGAATTGTTAAATCATTGAGTATTGCTAAATGAATATTTAAATGGTCTTTTAATTGATATGTTGGTTAAATGAGAAATAGATAAGTAAATGATGGTGTTAATTAATAGTTATATAGAATAGTACTAATATTATTGTGGAGAGTTAAACATAATGTTAATGTTCACAGAATAATCTTAATATTAATATTTATATCGATGGTTTTAAATTTTGATTTTAAATGTTTATTTGAGTTTAACATGTGGTTAATTATCATAAAATTTATGGATTTAAGGAAATCTAACTTAAATTACTATATTGTATAGATTAAAGCTTTTCTGTGTTGATATAGATAAAATGTTTTAGAAATAATCCAAGTGATTAAATAAAATGCCTGTGATAAATATATGGCAAAGAGTAGAGTTAATTGTTTCGTGAATTATATCATCATGTAATGAATGCATGTTCTGACGTAGTTAGGTTATTTGTAATTATGGATATGGTGGGGGGTAAAAATGAGTGTCCTGAATGTTGGGTATGTGCATTTAAATTAGTTTTAATTACAAGTTACTTAAAGTTAAATTTAATTACAAATTCCTTACTATTAGATTGTGATTTGCGTTTAAATTGTCTATGTTGGAATTAAATTAGATTTAGTTAGGGTGGAGTCAACAAATGTAAATGTTAGATTTTCAATTAAATTTATTCAGTTTAAAAGTAATTAAATGTATATATTACATTTTAATTAAATTTATTATTTTGAAGTAACAAAGGTATAGGTTATATTTTGATCTAATTATTTTGATATAATCAAATGTATAAGTTAAGGATTTTAAATTAAAATAAATAAATAATCCAATGGTTTACATATTCTAGGTTTTCATAGGGCTTATCCATTTAAAAGATATTATGATCAAAATGCATTTAATTATAGTTGATCATTTAATTATGTTATACACTATCTTTAGTAAGATTGGATTATGTGTACGTTTGAGTAAATGAAATTTTATAGTCGACCTTGAACATGTTTGGATAGTTATTTATTATTTTGAATACTCTTTGGTATTGACTCCTTATGCATACTAGTGTTTCCATGTTGATCATGTTAACCTCTTGTTTATCTTGCTATTGAGGTAATTTTTATGAATAGACATGTTTTTGGACATGCTGGGAACCTGAATGTTTAAGTTAATTTCTTTTGATAGTCATGGATGGTAGGTTGTTAGGCTTCCAGAGGTGATGGGAAACCCGTTTTGTGTTGAATTTTCCCATGATTAAAATTTTGTGTTTTCCATTGATCGTATTCCTATTTTGAGCTCTCCTGGGTTTACCTTGTTCCATGATTTTCCTTGCGTTTGGTTATGACTATGAGTAAGATGGTCCATGCCTTGTATGTGTATTGATTTTGTGGATTTTATGTTTGGTGCACCCCTTGTTGTTGTGTTTCTTGTTTCAGAACTGTTGGGGAGGGTGGCTCTTCATGGGGGTCGATGCACAAAGGGGTTGTTAGGGTAACCCATGAAAGAGTTTCCTAAACAAGTGATAATATAATTAATGAACTAGTGGGTCTGGGTAGTTAAACATTAAACAAGATTAATTATGTGCCTCACCCATACCGTTAGTTTTTTCTCAGGCTAAGGATGGGATGAGAAGACCTGGTTGGTAAGATCACTGCCTTGTCCTCATAAAAGGTAAGTGGCCCTGCATGAGTCACCCTATGGAGCAGCGCCTTGAGATAGGCAGCTAGGATAACCATAGATGGAGGTGGTACCTTTTGATAGGTTGCTCAGATAATCCATGTAAGGCCATGCGATGACACTCTCCCATAGTACCCATTTATTTTCCTTTGGTTGGTAGCCTCTGGAAGTGTTGTACTTGTTTGATGTTGTTTTATGTCGGTGTTGAGTTAGCCTTATTTGCTTGACCTTGTTTGGATGTGGATCCTTTCTTGTCATCTCCTAGCATGAGGGGTGGACCTTTAGGTCCACACGGTCGAGTGGAACGTGCTATGTACCCCATTGGGTTCCTAGGATGTGTTTGTGATGGAGAAGCGAATGAAGAGTTCTAGGGCTTCACTTGGATGAAGACTGTTCTTCATTTTGTACCTTAATCCTCATTTATGTAATTATTCTTATACTCGATGTACTCTTCCCGCTAATATAAGGGAAGCATTATGTAATGTACAGTTGTATTCATGATATGTTGTATCTGTGGAAATATGCTCCATAATTGTAATATTAAACTATGTGTTGAAATGTAATACATGATGAATATCTTTTCCAGTCTATTTTTCATGGATGATTATATTTTATCATTATGTAATCTTGGTTCTTTATTCACTTTCATTTGATAAAAGTTTATGATTCGTAATGACCGTTCTGTGTACCCTAGAGGATGTGAATGACTTTGTAAATGCATAATTGTTGTTCCTATAATGCATGTACATATTCATCATATGCAATGTTTTGCTTTCAAAAAAAAAAATTGCGGTGTTTGTTGTCCTTTAGGGTTCACAAGGTAGGGTGTTACATCTTTGGTATCAGATCCAAGGTTTACAACTCTAGGTACTCTAGGTTAATTGTGCCCATTAGGCTAACCTTTGCGCTTAACCTTTGATCTCGCATGTTCCTCTCTAATGTCACGCAGAAGCATGCCTCGGGATAGAGGTTGAGGCTGTGGTAGAGGCCAAGGAGGTGATGGCTGTAGAGCCAACCGTGAAAGTACTCCATCACAAAGTTCCCACGAATCAGAATGTGAGGAACAACAAGGGTCTCAAAATCATCCAGATGGAGGAGGCCCAAATCTGGATCAGCCGAGAATGGATGGTTTGTAGTTACAATAGTTGTTGGAGGAGATGCTTGGTTGTTTAGGTCCTAGGCTAGAAGGGGAGCAGCAAGTAGAGAGAGAAAGGGAGAGGTCTTCGAGGTGGAAGGAAGTATCAGCAGAGCAAGATGCAGTAGTGGTAGGTCACATGAGTGATCTATTGAGAGCTCATCCTCCCACTTTTGATGGTGCTAGCGAAGGACTTGAGGTAAAAACATGGTTAATAGACTTGGATCACTGCTTTGCGATGCATCCTTATAGCAGCAAAACTCAAGCTAGGTGTGCCATTATGCACCTTAGAGGCTTTGCATCTACGTGGTGGTGACTAGAAGAACATAAACTACACCTAGACATCAGCATGGTGACTTAGGAGTTATTTTTGGAAAGATTTAGGGCCTGCTTCCTCTCAGACCATTGGAGATAGCACCGAGCAGATGAATTTCATGAGTTAAGACAAATGGAAATGTCAGTTGAGCAGTATGAGCATCGATTCTATGAGCTCAAGCAGTATGTGGGAATTGACAATGATGAGGCAATGCTTGTACAACACTTTGTCAGGGGCTTAAATGCCCGAATCAGTGGAGGAGTCTAGGTCTTCGAGCTGGAGACAATGGAGGTAACTGTTGAGAAGGCCCGTCTAGTAGAGGAAAATTTTGCCATGGCTTGGGGAGGTCATACAAGTGTGCAGATCAGAAGTGCACTGACATCTAGTTTTGGATCTCGAGGTGGGAAACCTCAAGCTACAAGCTCTTTCAGGAGTCATCATGTGCCCTCTAAGGGCAGTCAACAACAACAACAGTCGCAGCCTAAGCATATAAACTCTCAATCTCAACAGAGTAGAAGAAATCAGAGTTGGCAACAAAATTAGCATAACCGTTTTGAGCAGCCTGCACAGAGTTCATAGTCAACACCCAGTCAGAGCAGTAATCAACAGTCAAATGTACCATCGGGTGGTGGAGGTTTTGGTCGAGGTACAGGTTGTTTCTCCTACAGTCAATAAGGACATATTGCTAAACAATGTCCACAGAAAAAGACTTCAAGGTTCAGTCAAAGGCGAACTGCTTCTGAGCCAATGGTGGGTGATGCAGGCAGATCTCATCAAGTCTTTGCAATGATTGACAACTGTCAAGATGATTACTAGGGAACTGTGGTTGAGACATCAGGTGTGTTGCAAGCCACTAGTATTTCTATTCTCTTTGATTTTGGTGCATTAGATTCATTTATTTCCCCTTCAGTAGTAGAGTGTTGTAGGTTGGTGGCAGCAAGGCAAGGTGTTAAGTGGCAAGTCGAATTGGCCTCCGGGGCAAAGATAACAGTTGAATCATTTGTTTAGGGTTGTGTTTTGAAAATTGGGTTGTTGGTGACTACGGTTGTAATAACTCTCCTGTTTGCTAGTTGGACTCATTATTTTCTATGCTTTGATTTCATACTTTGATACTATGATGGTACTATTATTTTTTGGTTTGGTGGTTTGGTTAGTAGACTATTTGGTGATTATGCTTATACATTTGAGGACATGGTTATTGATATGATATTATGGTTGGTGATATTAGTTTGATTTCAGTAACATTACGATGCATTAATTTAGTAAATTATGTTATGATGTGATTTGTTAGTTTAGAAATGTACTCTCATCATTTGTATTATAATTGTTAGAATAGATGTGATGAAAGGACAGGGTAGCATCACTCGTTCACGACTGCCTTATTACGCTACAATTCCTTCTCACAATGTAATGCTTTGATTTTATATATATGTGTACATGTATACGACTTTGTTTGGATGCAGGGATTGCAGGTATAGAGTCTCTATTCCACCTACTTCGATAGGACAAGGCGAGCACCAATAACCCAACGGTATAATGTTGAAACAGAGATGACTAGGAAGTCACCTCATCCCATGTTGTCAACCGTCCTGATTGAATGGTATTGTGCATTTTGTGGTTGTCATTTCAGTAATTTATTATTGTGTTTTGTGTTGTGTCTTGTTCGTATGTTATTTACGTCAACTGGTATTTTATAAGTTGTGATTTATTTAATTAAATGGTGGTAATAATTGCTTATTATAATGTTAAATTAATTTATATTTAAATATTTAAAAGTTTTATTTTGAAAGTCATGTGTTTTAGTTAAATGCTAATTAAATATTAAATTGAGTTTTGTTAATTTAATTAAATTACCTTGTTGAAGATAATTGTAAAATAAATAAATAAAATTATGTGCATAGCAAGTAAAACTTGCAAAAGGAAATTTTAAACAAAAGTATTGATAAAAAGGAAACATAAATAAATAAAAGAATAGGAAAGATAAAATGACGAATAAGAATTAAGTGTTGGCTGAAAAAACTAAAATTAAATTAGATAGTTTCTTTTATATTGGATTTTTTTAGAGTTTTCGAAAAGGAAAGAGGTATCTTTTATTTAATTGCATAATTGTGAGTTTTCACACACGGGAAGATTGTGACAGAAGTTGAAAAAGAACAAAATAAAAATAATGACTTTGAATGTAGAGATCTTCTGAAGTATTCTGGAAAGGGATTTGTCATTCTATTGCTGCATGTTTTGAGAAGGGTTTCAGAGTAGAATATTAGATTGGAATTTGAGCACGGTATTCTGGAGAGGATATTCTAAAGGAGGAATGAAAGCTCTTCGAGAAGACTGTCGGAATCAAGCGAGCTTCATCAGATTCTCAAATAGCGCAGGACTCCAAGTTCCATCCTCTCTTTTTGATTTCTTTGAATCTGTAAAAGAAATAAAAATTTGATCTGAATAAATCTATGCTTGTTATGGAAAGATCTGTCTGAGAATTAGATAAATAGGATTTCTGTGAGAAAAGAAACTGTGAGGGTTTAGAAAAAAATTTCTTGAAAACATTCGATAGCAATATTCGTTTGTTGAGGATGTCCAAATAATCCATGCTTGATTTGAAAAGAAAATTGGTTTCCCTTTTGAAAATTAAATGTGCTTTGAAATTCATACCCTCTTATTTGTATATAGTTATCTTATTTTTTTTACCAGTTTCTCATACTGGAACAATATGAGTAAATATATATATAAATATATATATATATATAACCTAGTGTATATATATGTATATGTATATTGTATATGTATTTGTATAGAGAGATATATTCAGTTGTTTTATATTTTATATTGTTATTGGGGACTATAATTTTTGTATTTTCCTGAGGGCCGAATTTTTGTACCAGTCGGCGCCTTGTTTTTATGGCAATTTTTTATTTAAAAATAAAATAAGGAAAAGTTGTATTGTTTTTTTGGGAGTTCGGGTGAGGGACGGCCATAGCCGTACCCCTATCCCCATACCCCATGTTGCAGCAATACTGCCACAACAATCTTACTGACTACTGCGTGCAGTACCTAAGGCCGACGACCTTTGTACTTATTGTGAGTTTATATATATATATGTATTTGGTGTATTTTATTTAATATTTCAAGTAAATATTTCAATTAATATATATATATATGGTATATTTTGTTTAATGTCTCAATTAATGTTTATATATATATATATATATATATATATATATATATATATATATATATATATATATATATATATATATATAGGGTAGTATTTTATCATTTATTATGTTGAGTAAATAATTTAAACAGAAACTTAGCCTTACCCTTATTGCATATGTATATATACACATATAGAGACAGTTATATTTCTTGTATTTGAAAATTAGAATCTTTTTTTTTTTTTTAATGATCAGAAAATTGGGGAAATTAATTTAATTGATTAATTGGGAATGAATTATATTTAATGGTGCAATCTTGCAAAATTAATTTGAGTTTTATTTTCCGTTATGGTTATTGTTTAGTGTTGTTGATGTGGGAACCCTATTGTAAATTGTGAAACCTTAGTCTTTCTAGAGCCGTGTTTTATCCTTGGATGTATATCCTTGTATTTTTGTGCTCATAATATTGCATGATTTTAAGTATTATTATTTGGAAGGGTTGTACGAGATTGTGGTCATTGTGATTATGAGTTATCGTGAGATGGGTTTGCCTCGCATGTCTTGTTTGGTGTTATATGCCTTTTTCTTGATGGTACAACCCTTGTCTAGTTTTGGTTTATGTTAGGGGTCTTAGGGAGAGTGGCTCTTCGTGGTGGCTGGTGCCTCAAAAGGAGGAAGAGCTCAGGATAACCCATGTAAGAGTAATATAATAAGTGATAACCTAAAAATAGAATTTAGGGGGGATGGGTAGTAAAACACACAAGATAATAAATATTGGATTCCTCGTCTATGAATTAGGGCTTTCATAGACTACTGATAGATTGAGAAGGCTGTGGTCGGAAAAGTCGTAACCTCGTCCCCACGAGAGGTTATCGGCTCCGCATAAGCTACCCTATGGTGCCAGCACCTCATGTAGGAGGAAGGGCCAGGATATCCATAGATGGGCGCCGATGCCTCAATTTGGAGGAAGAGCCAAGATAACCCATAAGAGCTATGCGATGACACTCTCCACTAGACACCCGTTTGCCTTGTTGCTTATTGCCTCTGGAAATGTGTTTTGGATGTTGTATCAGTTCTTCTAGATTTGTACTCTTATTGTTGATTCAGATTCTTTTGAAAGTGATTTGTGAATGTTCTTTGGTGACTTGTTCAATGGTTACTGCCTTGGTTAATTGTGATGACTTTCATGGCTTTATCTTATTATATTGTCTTTTGGATGTTGTGGATTCGTCATCGTAACTCTTGATGTTGTATTTGAGTTTTCATACTATGTTGTTCTTTGGAGTCAGTTTGGCATTCATGGTTGTGATCTCTTCCTTGTCATCTCTGAGCACAGGGGGTGAGTTATTTATAACTCACATGGTTGGGTGGAACGTGCTCCGCACCTGTTGGGTTCCCCATCAACATTCTATCCTCACAGCATTCCTTCAGTTGGAGTTGTCCCAGTGGATCACTTGTAATTCTGATATCATTGTACTTTGTATCATCCCACATTTATGGGAAATTTGTTGTAACTCATTCTTGAGAACATGTAATGTAATCTTCAAATGAGGATGTAATAATTTGGATCCTTTGTAAACATTATTGTAAGAGATTCTTTATGATTGTAATATGTGATGTAGCGATAGTCTCACTCTTGGTTCATGGATGTACTTTTATTAATGATTTTGTAATGTTATTGGATAAGTTGTGTAAATAATATCTTTTACTTTTGTTATTAGTTGTGTTGCAATGTGACCTCGCGTGCCCCAGAGAATGTAATGTTAAGATGTTAATGTGCAATGTAAATGTATTTAATGTTTAGTCGCATGTTTACCTTATGTTATTATAAAAAAAAAATTTGTTTTGCAATGTTTGTTCTCAGGGATTTGCACAATGGGCGTTACAACTTGGTATCAGAGCCAGGTTTGCAAATGCTGGGGTCTCTAGGTAGTTAAGTCCATTAGGCAACCTTGTGTTTGACTCTTGAGCTCACTTGTACCTTTATCTTGTTGCACAGAAATATGCCTCAAGGTAGAGGACATGGCTGAGCAAGAGGTCGTGGTGTTGGTCGTAGAGCAAACCGGCGAAGTCCCTCAGTTCCTAGTTCCCATGGTTTTGAGCATGAGGAACATCAGAGTCTTCACAGCAATCCTTCAGGTGGTTAGACCCCAGGGCAGCCTAGATTAGACGGTCAGTTACAACACATTCTTGGAGAGATTCTAAATTGTTTGGGACCCAGGCCAGAGGAGGAGTCATGGATTGAAAGAGAAAGAGAAAGGTCACCGGGGTGGAGAGAAATAACTTCTGAGCAGGATTCAGTCATGGCAGGCCATATGAGGGATTTAATGAGAGCTCACCCACCGACATTTGATGGTTCGGGAGGAGGTCTAGAGGCCAAAACATGGCTAATAGACTTAGATCATTGCTTCGCCATGCACCCTTATGGTAGCAATACCAAGGCTCGGTGCACGGTTATGCATCTGTGAGGCTTTGCATCTACTTGGTGGCATCTCGAAGAACAAAAATTACACCTTGATATCAGTATGGTCACTTGGGAATTATTCCTTGATAGGTTCAGGGCTTGTTTCCTCTCAGACCATTGGAGGCAACGTAGGGATGATGAGTTTCATGACCTCAAGCAGTTGTCTATGTCAGTGGAACAGTATGAGCGACGCTTTTATGAGTTGAAGTAGTATGCAGGGATCAACCATGATGAAGGCATGTTAGTGCAGCATTTTTTTCCGGGCCTAAATGCCCACATCAGTGGTGGCATGCGAGTCTTTGAGCTGAAGATGATGGAAATGGCAGTTGAGAAAGCTCACTTGGTGGAGTAAAATTTGGCCATGGCCTTGGGTGGTCACATTGGAGTGCAGATTGGCAATGCACCTACACCTAGTTTTAGCACTCATGAAGGTCAGTCACAGGGAGCAGGATCTTCCAGAAACAGGTTTCCACCCTCGAAAGGGGGTCATCAGTAGCAACACCCTCAGTAGTAGCAGTCGAGGCAGAAGAACTTTCAATCTCAATAGGGTGGCAATTCGCAGTTTCACAAGGATCGGAACAGGAACCGAGTTCGTCAAGAATGTTTTGTACAACCTGCACCTAGTTTTCAGTCAGCGCTGAGTCGAGGAAGCTTTCAGTAGTCAAATGCTCCATCAGGGGGCAGAGGTTTTGACAGAGGTACTGGGTGTTACTCATGTGGACAGCAGGGGCATATCGCTAGATTGTGTCCTCAGAAGAACACTTCAGGTTTTAATCAGAGGCCAGTTGGATTAGAGCGGATAGTAGGTGATGCAAGGAGATCTCATCAGGTATTTGCTATAGTGGATAATCGGCAGGAAAACCACTAGAGCACCGTCATTGAGACTTCAGGTGTGTTACATGATTCTAGCATTTCTATACTCTTTGATTCTGGTGCATCCGATTCCTTTATGTCTCCTTTAGTGGTTGAGCGATGTGGACCCGTGGCAACTAGTCAAGGCGTAAAATGGCAAGTTGAATTAGCCTTAGGGTCAAGGCTTGTTGTAGAGAAGCTTGTACAAGACTATAGTTTGAGTATAGGGGCTTTGTCAACCAAAGTAAACCTCAGAATCCTACCACTCGGCTCATATGATGTCATCTTGGGCATGGATTGGTTGAGTGCACACTGTGCTATGATTGACTATCACCGTAAAGCAGTGCGGTGCTTAGATGATTTTGGAAAGGAGGTAGAGATCATGGGTGTTCAAAGATCCATTTCATTGCGAATGATCTCTGCCATGCAGCTCAAAAGGTACCTCCGACAGGGTTGTCAGCTCTTTGCAGTATCTATGAGTGATTTGGAGTCAGAGGAAAGTTGAGGGGTGTCGTTGGATCAATACCCTCTCCTTAAGGAGTTTTTTGATGTGTTTCCAGAAGAGATACCTGGTATACTGCCAAAGCGAGATATAGATTTCTGGATTGATCTGTACCTGGAGCTGAGCCAATATCTCGAGCTCCGTATCGGATGACAACGCAAGAACTTTAGGAACTCTATTTGCAGCTAGAAGAGTTGTTGGCTAAGGGCTTTATCCGCCCAAGTGTTTCCCCTTGGGGAGCACCTGTGATTTTCGTAAAGAAGAAGGATGGTTCTCTTCGCTTGTGTATTGACTACAGGTAATTAAACAAAGTAACAGTAAAGAACCGATATCCTTTACCCAGAATTGACAATCTCTTCGATCAAATAAAAGGGGCAAAGTTGTTTTCTAAGATTGATCTCAAATCGGGATATCATCAGTTGAGGATTACAAATGCCGATATTCACAAAATAGTATTTCGTACTCGATACAGACATTATGAGTTCACTGTGATGCCGTTCAGGTTAACGAATGCACCTTCAGTCTTTATGAGCTTAATGAATGGAGTGTTCCGAACATACTTGGATAGATTCATCCTTGTGTTTCTTGATGACATTCTGATTTATTCTAGGTCTATGGAGGAACATGAGGAACATCTAAAGCAGGTGTTACAGTGCTTAAGGGACAATCAGTTGTTTTCCAACTTGGCAAAGTGTGAATTTTATAAGACTGAAGTTCAGTATTTGGGGCATGTGATTTTAGGTGAAGGAATTTCAGTTGATCCTGCAAAGATTCAGGCCATTGTGGATTGGCCTGCACTCACAAATGTCTTAGAAATTTGCAGCTTCATGGGACTTGCAGGATATTATCGGTGGTTCATCCAAGGCTTTTCTAGGATGGCACATCCTATCACCTCTTTATAGAGGAAGAGAAAGAAATTTCTATGGTCAGATCAATGTCAGTTAGCTTTCCAGACTCTGAAGGAGAAGCTAACTAGTGCTCCAATCTTAGCAGTACTAGATCCAGCAGGTGACTTTGTTGTTTGTACGGATGCTTCTTTGGAAGGCTTAGGGGTTGTATTGATGCAAGAAGGGCGAGTGATTGCTTATGAATCACAGAAACTGAATGATCATGAACTCAATTACCCCACACATGATTTGGAGTTAGCCGCAGTTGTGCATGCCTTGGTAAGGTGGCGACACTTTCTCCTTGGGCATCGGTTCGAGTTGCATAAAGATCATCATAGTCTGCAATACATCTTCACGCAACCGAACCTGAATGCAAGGTAGAGAAGGTGGATGGAATTCTTGTGCGAGTATGATTTTGAAGTAAAGTATATGCAGGGCAAGGAGAATGTGGTGGCAGATGTGTTGAGTAGACGTAAGCATGAGATTTTTGTTGTGGCCCTTGAGGTTGATTTGAAGAGTCAGATCCTCTCAGCTCTTTCTTCAGATGATTGGTATCAAGTGGTGAAATTAGAGATTGAGTCGGGTAGAGTGTTGGAAGGAAAATTTGCTGGATACTCTTTGGACTCAGATGGTGTTTTGCGTTATGTAGGCCGAATGTATGTACCTCCTGTAGAGGGCCTTCACACCCTAATCTTGACTGAAGCTCATCGGGCTCCTTATTCAGCACATCCTGGAGTTAAGAAGATGTACGCTGATCTTCGCTCATTATATTTTTGGGCAGGATTGAAGCATGACATTGTTGATTTTGTGGCTAGGTGTCTAGAATGTCAAAGAGTTAAGGCTGAGCACCATCATCCAGCAGGTTTATTGTAGCCTATCTTGTTCCGAAGTGGAAGTGGGACATTATCTGTATGGATTTTATTGTCGAGTTTCCTATGTCTTCCCGGCAGCATGATGCTATCATGGTCACTGTTGACAGGTTGACCAAGGTATCCCATTTCTCTCCCATTCAATCTTCCTATACTGCTTCTGTGGTGGCTAGGGTGTTCATGGAAGACATTGTTCGATTACATGGGATACCGTGCAAGATTATTTTTGATAGAGATCTGGTATTCACATCTGCATTATGGACATCTTTACAGTGGTCCTTAGGGACTAAGTTGAATTTTAGTTCTGCCTACCATCTTGAGACAGATGGTTAGACTGAGAGAGTCAATCAGGTTCTTAAGGATATGCTCTGCATGTATGTCATGGACCAACAATCTTGTTGGGAGGATTATCTGCATTTGGTCGAGTTTTCCTATAACAAGGTTATCATAGTTTGATTGGCATGGCTCCATTTCAGGATTTATATGGTCGTCCCTGTCATACCCCTTTGAGCTGGGATCAATTGGAGGACAAGGTTCTTCTTGGACCCGAGATGCTTCGTGATATGGAGCAGCAGGTAGCGGTTCAAGACAGGCAGAAGAAGTTTGCTGATGCACATAGGGTTGATCGGCAATTTGCAGTAGGTGATCGAGTGTTTCTTCGAGTTTGTCCTCGTAAGAGCCCTATTCGTTATGGAAAGGGTTCTAAGCTTGCACCCCGTTTTGTGGGTTTGTTCGAGGTGTTAGAGCATATTGGTCCTGTTGCCTACCGCCTGGCCTTGCCACCTAGTCTGTCGCGGATTCATGACATTTTTCATGTATTAGTTCTTAGGCCATATTTTCCTGATGTTACTCATATAATTGATTGGAATGCTCTATAGGTTGAGGACGAGTAGCTAGCTCTAGAACCCATGGTCGTGGTGCAGCATAGGACACTCATTCTTAGAGGCAGAGATATTGAGCAGGTGCGGGTCCAGTGGGATCCCAATGATGAGAGTTCAGCGACATGGGAGGATGCCTCCTGTATCAGAGAATCCTACCCTTACTTGTTTACTGGCTTCCAGGAGTAAGCCAGATTCATGGGGGGGAGGATGTTATAACCCTCTTGTTTGCTAGTTGGACTAATTATTTTCTATGCTTTGATTTGATACTTTGATACTGTGATGGTACTATTATTGTTTGGTTTGGTGGTTTGGTTAGTAGACTATTTGGTGATTATGCTTATACATTTGAGGACATGGTTATTGATATGATATTATGGTTGGTGATATTAGTTTGATTTCAATAACATTGCGATGCATTAATTTAGTAAATTATGTTATGATGTGATTTTTTAGTTTAGAAATGTACTCTCATCATTTGTATTATAATTGTTAGAATAGATGCGATGAAAGGATAGGGTAGCATCACTCGTTTGTGAGTGCCCTGTTATGCCGCAATTCCTTCTCACAATGTAATGCTTTGATTTTATATATATATGTACATGTATATGACTTTGTTTGGATGCGGGGATTGCAGGTACAGAGTCTTTATTCCACTTGCTTCGATAGGACAAGGCGAGCACCAATAACCCAATGGTATAATGTTGAAACAGAGATGACTAGGAAGTCACCCTGTCCCATGTTGTCAACCGTCCTGATTGAATGGTATTGTGCATTTTTTGGTTGTCATTTCAGTAATTTATTATTGTGTTTTGTGTTGTGTCTTGTTCGTATGTTATTTACGTTGGTATTTTATAAGTTGTGATTTATTTAATTAAATGGTGGTAATAATTACTTATTATAATGTTAAATTAATTTGTATTTAAATATTTAAAAGTTTTATTTTGAAAGTCATGTGTTTTAGTTAAATGCTAATTAAATATTAAATTGAGTTTTGTTAATTTAATTAAACTACCTTGTTGAAGATAATTGTAAAATAAATAAATTAAATAAATTAAATTATGTGCATAGCAAGTAAAACTTGCAAAAGGAAATTTTAAACAAAAGTATTGATAAAAAGGAAACATAAATAAATAAAAGAATAGGAAAGATAAAATGACGAATAAGAATTAAGTGTTGGCTGAAAAAACTGAAATTAAATTAGATAGTTTCTTTTATATTGGATTTTTTTAGAGTTTTCGAAAAGGAAAGAGGTATCTTTTATTTAATTGCATAATTGTGAGTTTTCACACACGGGAAGATTGTGACATAAGTTGAAAAAGAATAAAATAAAAATAATGAATTTGAATGTAGAGATCTTCTGAAGTTTTCTGGAAAGGGATTTGTCATTCTATTGCTGCATGTTTTGGGAAGGGTTTCGGAGTAGAATATTAGATTGGAATTTGAGCACGGTATTCTGGAGAGGAGATTCTGAAGGAGGAACGAAAGCTGTTCGAGAAGACTGTCAGAATCAAGTGAGCTTCATCAGATTCTCAAATAGCGCAGGACTCCAGGTTCCATCCTCTCTTTTTGATTTCTTTGAATCTGTAAAAGAAATAAAAATTTGATCTGAATAAATCTATGCTTGTTATGGAAAGATCTGTCTGAGAATTAGATAAATAGGATTTCTGTGAGAAAAGAAACTGTGAGGGTTTAGAAAACTTTTTCTTGAAAACATTTGATAGCAATATTCATTTGTTGAGGATGTCCAAATAATCCATGTTTGATTTGAAAAGAAAATTGGTTTCCCTTTTGAAAATTAAATGTGCTTTGAAATTCATACCCTCTTATTTGTATATAGTTATCTTTTTTTTTTTACCAGTTTCTCATACTGGATCAATCTGAGTAAATATATATATATATATATAACCTGGTGTATATATATATATATATGTTTATTGTATATGTATTTGTGTAGAGAGATATATGCTGCCACAATAGTGGTTTACAAATTTCTGGGAGGAACTGATTTTTGCTGAAATCACATATTTTTAGAAAATATAATGATTTAAGCCTTGAAAAGTTCCATTTAAAGAATTACAATTGAAGAGGGTTTGATAAAACTACCTTAAATCATTTGAACCCCCTTGGATAGAACCCTGCTAGTTTTAAACCATACCTATAACAGAGTCTCCTTTACACCTATCAAAATATTGATAAAAAACCACTTTTGATTTACCTTTTGGGGATCAAATGAATTCATTTAAAATTTATTTTTTGCAAGTATGTATTCCTTATTATAAGCTTCCCAAAAGTATAATTTTAAATAAATTTAATTTGATTTATTATATTTATTTTTATTTCTCGTGAATGGTTTTCATAAAATCAAGCTCTTTGTTCTCAAGCATATGTGGAAAAATAGCGGATTATTAAAAAAATTAAAATATTAAAATATTATTGCACTAGATATTGAAGTCCTTGATCCAACAAAGAAAAAAAATTGAATTTCGATACATACAAAAAAATTTACGCGTTATACGCTCACACTATGTCTGAATTATAATTGGTTTGAATTTGAAACTTGATTAAAGAAAAAATACTCAATAAAAAACTATCTAACCAAGTGGAAGCACTAGATATCAGAGTTTCAAATCTAAATTTGAAAGAATTAGAATTTTTTCCTTCATGGAAAAAAAGTTATGCGTTATACGGTGAGCGTCACTTTTTAAAAATGTTGTTTTATGAAAAACTAGTTTTCGAGGGAGATGGAAAAAGAAGTGCAATCTAATTCCAAATTGTTTGAAAAAAAAATATTTAGAATCTATAGACAAAATTTCACGAAACTCTAGTTTGCATCATCTTCAAATTCCTCATGGTTTAGCTACTATAGGTGCCCAAAAGTGAAGATTTAGTTAAAAAAAAATATTTCAGTGTCCAGTTTGGCCAAAATTTGTAAACCACTATTGTGGGATCACCCATCTTTAGTTGTTTTATATTTTATATTGTTATTGGGGACTGTATTTTTTGTATTTTCCTGAGGGCCTAATTTTTGTACCAGTCGGCGCCTGGTTTTTATGGCAATTTTTTTTAAAAAATAAAATAAGGAAAAGTCGTATAGTTTTTTTGGGAGTTCGGGCGAGGGATGACCATAGCCGTACCCATCTCCCCGTACCCCCTGCTATGGCAGTACTGCCACATCAGTCTTATAGACTGCTACGTGCAATACCTAAGGCCGATGACCTTTGTACTTATTGTGAGTTTGTTTTATATATATATATATATATATATATATATATATATATATGTATTTGGTGTATTTTATTTAATATTTCAAGTAAATATTTCAATTAATATATATATGGTATATTTTGTTTAATGTCTCAATTAATGTTTATATATATATAGGGCAGTATTTTATCATTTATTATGTTGAGTAAATAATTTAAACAGAAACTTAGCCTTACCCTTGTTGCATATGTATATATACACATATAGAGACAGTTATATTTCTTGTATTTGAAAATTAGAATCTTATTTTTTTTTGTAATGATCAGAAAATTGAGGAAATTAATTTAATTGATTAATTGGGAATGAATTATATTTAATGGTGCAATCTTGCAAAATTAATTTGAGTTTTATTTTCCGTTATGGTTATTGTTTAGTGTTGTCAATGTCGGAACCCTATTGTAAATTGTGAAACCTTAGTCTTTCCAGAGGCGTGTTTTATCCTTGGATGTATATCCTCGTATTTTTGTGCTTGTAATATTGCATGATTTTAAGTATTATTATTTGGAAGGGTTGTATGAGATTGTGGTCATTGTGATTATGAACTTTATCGCGAGATGGGTTTGCCTCGCATGTCTTGTTTGGTGTTATATGCCTTTTTCTTGATGGTACAACCCTTGTATAGTTTTGGTTTATGTTAGGGGTCTTAGGGAGAGTGGCTCTTCATGGGGGCCGGCGCCTCGAAAGGAGGAAGAGCTCAAGATAACCCACGTAAGAGTAGTATAATAAGTGATAACCTAAAAATAGAATTTAGGGGGGATGGGTAGTAAAACACACAAGATAATAAATATTGGATTCCCCGTCTATGCATTAGGGCTATCATAGACTAATGATAGATTGAGAAGGCCGTGGTCGGCAAAGTCATAACCTCATCCCCACGAGAGGTTATCGGCTCTGCATGAGCTACCCTATGGTGATGGCGCCTCATGTAGGAGGAAAGGCTAGGATATCCATAGATGGGCGCCGACGCCTCAGTTTGGAGGAAGAGCCAGGATAACCCATGAGAGCTATGCGATGACACTCTCCACTAGACACCTATTTTCCTTGTTGTTTATTTCCTTTAGAAGTGTGTTTTGGATGTTGTATCAGTTCTTCTAGATTTGTACTCTTATTGTTGATTCAGATTCTTTTGAAAGTGATTTATGAATGTTCTTTGGTGACTTGTTCAATGGTTACTGCCTTGGTTAATTGTGATGACTTTCATGGCTTTATCTTATTATATTGTCTTTTGGATGTTGTGGATTCGTCATCGTAACTCTTGATGTTGTATTTGAGTTTTCATACTATGTTGTTCTTTGGAGTCAGTTTGACATTCATGGTCATGATCTCTTCCTTGTCATCTCTGAGCACAGGGGGTGAGTTATTTATAACTCACATGGTTGGGTGGAACGTGCTCCGCACCCGTTGGGTTCCCCATCAACATTCTATCCTTGCAGCATTCCTTCAATTGGAGTTGTCCCAGTGGATCACTTGTAATTCTGATATCATTGTACTTTGTATCATCCCACATTTATGGGAAATTTGTTGTATCTCATTCTTGAGAACATGTAATGTAATCTTCAAATGAGGATGTAATAATTTGGATCCTTTGTAAACATTATTGTAAGAGATTATTTATGATTGTAATATGTGATGTAGCGATAGTCTCACTCTTGGTTCATGGATGTACTTTTATTAATGATTTTGTAATGTTATTGGATAAGTTGTGTAAATATTATCTTTTACTTTTGTTATTAGTTGTGTTACAATGTGACCTCGCATGCCCCAGAGAATGTAATGTTAAGATGTTAATGTGCAATGTAAATGTATTTAATGTTTAGTCACATGTTTACCTTATGTTATTATAAAAAAAAAATTGTTTGCAATGTTTGTTCTCTGGGGTTTGTACGACGGGCGTTACAACGGTGGACCTTTGAATCCTACCTCTTGGGTCCTATGATGTTGTTTTGGGTATGGATTGGGTGAATTCTCACCAAGCAATAATAGATTATCGCCGCAAGGTTGTGCGGTGTGTAGATGATTTAGGAAATGAAGTGGAGATCATCAGCATACGGAGACCCATCTCACTGCGGATGATTTCTACTATGCAACTAAAGAGGTGTTTCCATCAGGGCTATATGTTGTTTGCTATGTCAGTCAATGACTTGGATTTGGGAGAAAATCAAGAGGTGTCATTGGATATGCATTAGGTTATCCTCCAATGTCTTATTGAAAATCAAAATATCATCCAAATAAACAATATAATTTTTTCCTAAAAATTATTTTAATACCTCATTCATAAGCCCCATAAATGTGCTCAGTGCATTGGTTAGCCCAAAAGTCATGAATAACCACTCATACAAGCCATCCTTGGTTTTAAAGGTTGTCTTCCATTCATCTCCTTCTCTAATATGGATATGGTGATATTCGCTCTTCAAATCTATATTCGTGAAGTACTCAACTCCACTCAAACAATCCATAATGTCATCCATCCTTGGCAATTGAAATCAGTACTTGATGGTAATCTTGTTGATGGCTTTAGAATTAGTACACATCCACCATTCCCCATCCTTCTTTGGTTCTAGTACTGCAAGTACTGCACATGGACTCAAACTCTCTCGAATCAATCCCTTCCACAACAACTCTTGCACTTGTCTATTCAACTCTTCGCTCTCTACTAGAGTCATACAATGACCTGCCTTATTCGGAAAACTGGCTACATGAATCAGGTCCATCTAATGACTAATCTTTCTTACTAGAGGAAAACGTTCAGGTATGTTATCAGAAATAATGGATTGAAACTTATTCAACAAATTTGAATCCTCTACAAGTACCTCAATAGTATCTTCTTTATCAACTCTAGGGATCAATGCAAAACACATATGTTCATGCTTCATACCTTCTAGGAAATTTCTTCCATCAACTAAATTTTTTTTTGATTAATGCATACTTTTTCCTTTTCCTCTTTCAAGAGCTTCAAATTATGATGAACTCCATCCTTTGTCAAAGAATAGGTGTTGGCATGTCTATCATGTACTGCTCGCCGATCAAACTGCCATGGTCTACCTAACAACATATGACAAACATCCATAGGCATAATATCACACAATAACTCATCATGGTAATTTCCAATCTTGAACTTTACCAGACATTGTTCATTTACTAAAGCTTTATGGTCCTTCTGCAACCAAGCAATCTGGTATAGTTTTGGATGCCTTCTTCTCTCCAACTACAACTTACTACCCATCTCTTCTAAAACAAGGTTATCAGTACTACCTCCATCAATAATAACATTGTAAACTTTACCTTCACACTTACATCTACTACAAAACAAATTATTCCTTTGAGTTGGCTCTTTCTCCTCATTCAACAAGGCTCTTCTAGTAAAAAAAACCTCTCCTCTTTCTACATCATCAGAATGTGAAGACTCAACATCTTAGTCTACATGTGCAACTCGTGCATCACCCTAAAGTCTTCTATTTGTCCTTCCTTGATGTTGAGGAAACTCATATACCATATGCCCTTCTTCTCCACATTGGAAATAGGTTCCATGAAAGCGTCCTCTCCCTGGTCCTCACCCAAATATCCCTCTTCCTATTTGGTCTCCATTATGAGGACGATATTTGTTATCTCCTTTCTAGTTTTGGCTACTACTAGATCCTTCCCCCTTCTTTTGGTCTTCATTTTGACTTGCATATGACCATCCACTAGTCCTTCCACCACGACCTCCACCTCTTTGCTTACTTTCAAACCTCCTATTCAAATTCTCTTCTACCTTCAAAGTGAACTAATATGCATCTTCAATGGTACAAATTCTTACCAAACTCAACTCTTATTGAATGCTTTGCTTCAACCCATTTATGTAACGGGAAACTTTCTCGATGTTGGCCTTAGAATGACCTGTTCTGATTAGGACTTGGTAGAATTCTTCTGTATACTCCTTAATATATTTTCTTGCTTGTTTCAACCCTTGCATCTTCTTCATCAAATCCAACTCATAGTCCCCAGGAATGAACTATCTTTTCAATTTTTCCACCGTCTAATCCCATCTTTTTATGTTCTCTTTTCCTCTTCTATTTCTTTCTAACTGGACTTCTTTCCACCAATTTCTAGCACGGCCTTTCAATTTGGCCTTTGCAAATTTGACCCTATCTAGGTCTTCCATTTCCTCATACTCGAAATACTCCTCCATGTTATTGATCCAATCGATTAGCTCTTCTGGATTTAGGTTTCCATAAAAATTAGAAACTTCTATCTTTGGCCTCTTTCCAATCTTGGAAATGGCCCTAATCAGTTTGACCTCTCTAGGATCCATTACATCCTGTACTTCCTCTTCGAATGGATCCTCATCTTTAGCCTCATCCTCACTTTCATCACTTCTTCTGCCATCAACTCCCCTATGTAGCACCTCTTGCAGTGCTTGAACTTGTCTCTGGATGGCTCTAAAACCCTCTTCTGTTACCCCAACATTTCTCCCACCATGGTTTCTTCGTGGAGGCATCTTTTCTCACATAACCACAACCACAAGTCCTAGTGCAAACTGCCTCATGTTCAGTGATCTATTTACACACTTAGGAAAACCTGCCCTCATACCACTTAATGAAGGGTACTCCCCTTACAATCTAAAACTCACAGAAATAGAAGATAATGGAACAAACAAAATGAAAGAAGGAAATAAAATATTTTCTATTATCACTAAAATGAAAATGAAATTACAACATTATATTTGAATTCACATGGACATTCTGATTACATAAATATGCAAATCGGAGCCACCATCTACTCTGCTCTTTCCCCCATTATTTATAGTTCCCCTTTACATCCTTTATTTGGAAGGTGTAACTACCCTAGAATCTTTTGGAAAGTGTAACTTCCTTAGGAAGATATTTTGAAATTTTATTAATTTTGGTATTACAACTTCATGTGGTCATAACTTTTGATCCGACTGTTGGATTTTCCTTTATAATACCTTTTTGGAGAGGTCTCAAGAATAGGGCCTAAAGGCCTACTACTTTCATTTTCCACCAATTTTTAGGCCCGTCTGAAGCCTCTAAGTGCCTCAAAATTGAACCCAAAGATTTTACTAGGCTTTTCGAAAATTAAAATTTTAATATCTCTCAAATGACAAATGGTATTGAAGTGATTTCTTCGCCATTGGCTTCAATTTACCATTTTGGAGGTCTGTGTAAGATTTCATGTCCAATTGTACATAAATGCAAACTTACAAAAATAGTAACCCTACCAAATTTAGTCCTTATTGAAAAGAAACAACATTTTTTTGGGTGATGCAAGTTTGCTCTTACACCCTAGATACTCCTACATTAGACACCCAGGGTAATTTGAAAAGTGACCTTGTCACTTCTCAGAAGTTAGAGGAAAACCAAGATGGTTAACCTCAAACTCAGATAACTTTGATGAATCTTCAACAGACCTTCCTCTCCATTTCACCAAGTACTCTGCATATTGCTCATTTCTTGTGCTTCTTCCCACACAACTATCCAGAACGTCTTCCATCTCCTCCTTTTCTAAAGTAGGTGCTAGAATGTTCCACTATGCCTCTATTATTTCTTCATCAATTCCTCCCTCATGATATCTTGTTAAATTTGAGATGTTAAACACATGTGAAATATGAATTCCATCAAGAAACTCTACCTCATATGTATTTCCTGAATCATGCTTCTTCAGGATCTTGCATGGTCCAAACTTCTTCATCTTCAACTTGTTGTGTGTACCAACTAGAAAACTTTCCTTTCACACATGAACCATGACTTCATATCCTACCTTGAACTCCTTATACCTCCTTTTCTGATCTGCCTTAGTCTTATACTGAGAAATCATCTTATTGATATGCTTCGTCACCTCATCATGTAAATTCTTCAGATCCTCAACAAAAGCTTCATCCTCTACACTAATCTTCTCTCCTTTATCCATCTTTCTCAATTCAAAAGCATTCCTTGGACTACTCCCATATAAAATCTGGAATGTTGATTTACTAGTGCTCTTGTTGACATAATTGTTATAAGAAAATTATGCATATGGTAAAATCAAATCCCATCCCTTTGGTTTATCTCCTACTAAGCATCTTAGTAGGTTACCCAAACTCCTCTTGACCACCTCCATTTGTCCATCAGTCTCTAGATGGTGAGCAGAACTGAACTTCAAATATGTCTTCAACTTCTTCCATAATGTTCTTCAGAAATAACCAAAAAATTTGGTATCTATGTCTAAAACTATACTCTTCAGTAGACCATGTAGTCTCACCACCTCTCTAGAAAACAACTCTGCAATATGAACATCACTGGTCTTATGACACAAAATGAAATGTGTCATCTTTTAAAATCTATCTACCACCAAAAATATGGAATCATGCCCTCTTAGTGTCCTCGGAAATCCAAGGACAAAATCCATACTAATGTCCTCCCATGGTCTCTCAGGTACAGATAATGGATAATACAATCTAGTATTTTGACTTGTTCCTTTCGCCATTTGACATACTCTACAACTTTGTACAAACTTCTTCACATCTTGTTGTAATTATGGCCAGTAATAATTGTCACTAACAAGAGTAATGGTCTTATCTTGACTGAAACACCTAGCCAATCCTCCACTATGCTTCTCCTTGATTAGATTATATCTCATAGAACTCCTTGGAATGCACAATTGGCTTCCTCTAAACAACATTCCATCTTGGATTAAGAAATATGGAACCATCTTGTCCTATCCAATGTAACAGTTTCCAAGCAAGCCTTCCAAGCTTCTACAAAGTTTGGATCTTCTAGATACAAACTCTTGAGTTCAATGAACCCAACAACCTCTATACTCATCTCTAGCAACCGATTTTTCCTTCTACTTAAGGCATATGCAACTCTGTTTGATCTTCCACTCCTGTGCTTCAAAACAAAAGTATAACTCTACAAAAACTCAACCCATTTTAAGTGCCTTTGATTCAACTTTCCTTGACTATTGGGATATTGCAAAGCCTAGTGATCAATATATAAAATGAATTATTTTTGCAACAAATAGTGTCTACATTTTTCAAAGCCTGAACTATAGCATAAAAATCTTGATCATAGACAGAATATTTATTCTTAGCATCATTTAAATTCTCACTAAAATAGGCAACAAGCTTACCTTCTTGACTCAAAACAACTCCTATGGCAGTGCCACTAGCATCACAATCTACTCGAAAGACCTTATTGAAATCTAGAAGTGCTAAAATAGGTTGCTTTGTAACTTTCTTCTTCAACATATCAAAAAAAATTTCTCCTCCTGTAGTCCACTTAAACTCTTTTTTGTCCACTCTCATTGCTTCAGTTAGAGGTACACAAATACTACTGAAACTCTTAATAAACTTTTTGTAAAACCTTGCTAGACCATGAAATGATCTTACCTTCGTAACATTCCTCGGGGTAGGCCATTTAATGATAGCTCTCACCTTCTTTGGATCCATTTTAAGACCCTCTGTTGAGACAACAAATCCCAAATACACCAACTCCCTTTTTACAAAACTACATTTCTTCAAATTAATTAATAGATTCTCCTCCCTTAGCTTCTCAAAAAAAATTCGTATATGCATCAGGTGCTCCACCAATGTCTTACTGAATTACTAAAAATCATAATATCATCCAAATAAACAATAACAAATTTTCCTAAAAATTCTTTTAATACCTCATTCATAAGCCGCATAAATGTGCTCGGTGCATTGGTTATCCCAAAAGGAATGACTAACCACTCGTACAAGCCCTCCTTTCTTTTAAAGGTTGTCTTTCATTCATCTCCTTCTCTAATATGGATCTGGTGATATCCACTCTTCAAATCCATCTTCGTGAAGTACTGAGCTTCACTCAAACAATCCATAATGTCATCCATCCTTGGCAAGGGAAATTTGTACTTGATGGTGATCTTATTGATGGCTCTAGAATCTGTACACATCTGACATTCCCCATCCTTCTTTTGTGCTAGTACTGCATGTACTGCACATGGACTCAAACTCTCTTGAATTAATCCCTTCCGCAACAACTCTTGCACTTGTTTGTTCAACTCTTAACTCTCTACTAGAGTCATATGATGAGCTGCCTTATTCAGAAAACTGGCTCTAGGAATCAGGTCCATTTGATGAAAAATCTTTCTTACCAGAGGAAAACCTTCAAGTACGTTATCAAAAATAATAGCTTGAAACTCATTCAACAAATCTAAAACCTCTACAGGTACCTCAATAGTATCTTCTTTATCAACTCTAGGGATCAATCCAAAAAACATATGCTCATTCTTCATACCTTCTAGGAACTTTTTTCCATCAACCAAACAAATTCTTGCATTACTGCATACCTTTTCATCCTCCTCTTTCAAGGGCTTCAACTTATGACGAACTCCATCCTTTGTCAAAAAATAGGTGTTGGCATGTCCATCATGTACTACTCGCTGATCAAACTGCCATGATCTACCTAACAACATATGAAAAACATCCATCAGCATAATGTCACACAATACCTCATCATGGTAATTTCCAATCTTGAACTTTACCAGACATTGTTCATTTACCAAAGCTTTATGGTCCTTCAACAACCAAGCAATCCGATATAGATTTAGATGCCTTCTTCTCTGCAACTACAACTTACTAACCATCTCTTCCAAAACAAGGTTATTAGTACTACCTCCATCAATAATAACATTGCAAACTTTACCTTCAAACTTACATCTGGTGTGAAAAAAATTCTTCATTTGAGTTGGCTCTTTCACCTCATTCAACAAGGCTCTTCTAGTAACAAGAACGTCTCCTCTTTCTACATCCTCAGAAGGTGAAGACTCAACATCTTCGTCTACATGTGCAACTCGTGCATTACCCTAAGGTCTTCTATTTGTCCTTCCTTGATGTTGAGGAGACTCATATGCCCTATGCCCTTCTTCTCCACATTGGAAATAGGTTCCATGAAAACCTCCTCTCCCTGGTGCTCACCCAGATCTCCCTCTTCCTCTTTGGTCTCCATTATGAGGACGATAGGTGTTATCTCCTTTCTGGTTCTAGTTGCTACTAGATCCTTTGCCCTTCTTTTTTTCTTCATTTCAACCTCCATACGACTGTCCACTAGTCCTTCCACCTCGACCTCCACCTCTTTGCTTACTTTCAAACCTCCTATTCAACTTCTCTTCTACCTTCAAAGCAAACTGATATGCACCTTCAATGGTAGACATTCTTATTAGACTCATCTCTTCTTGAATGCTCGACTTCAACCCATTTATGTAATGGTAAAATTTCTACTTGTTGGCCTTAGAATGATTTGTTTTGATTAGGAATCGATAGAATTCTTTTGTATACTCCTTAACAAATTTTCCTCCTTGTTTCAACCCTTGCACCTTCTTCAACAAATCCAACTCATAGTCCCTAGGAATGAATTGTCTTTTCAATTTTTCCACTGTCTGATCCCATCTTGTTATTTTCTCTTTTCCTCTTCTATTTCTTTCCAACTAGACTTCTTTGCACCATATGCTAGCATAGCTTTCAATTTGGCCTTTGCAAATTTGACCCTATCTGGGTCTTCTATTTCCTCATACTCAAAATAATCTTCCATGTCACTAATCCAATTGATCAGCTCCTCTGGATTTAGGTTTCCAGAAAAATTAGAAACTTCTACCTTTGGCCTCTTTCCAATCTTTGAAATGGCCCTAATCAGTCTAACTTCTCTAGGATCCATTACATCCTATGCTTCCTCTTTGAATGGTTCCTCACTTTCATCTCTTCTTTTGACATCATCTCCCCTATGCAGCTCCTCTTGCAGTGCTTGAACTTGTCTCTGGAGGGCTCTAAAACCCTCTTATGTTACCCCAACATTTCTCCCACCACAATTTCTTCGCGGAGACATCTTTTCTCTAGACCCACAACCACAAGTCCTAGTACAAACTGCCTCATGTTCGGTGATCTATTTACACAATCAGGAAAACCCGCTCTAATACCATTTGATGAAGGGTACTCCCCTTACAATCTAAAACTCGCAAAAACAACAGATAATGGCACAAACAAAATGCAAGAAGAAAAGAAAATATTTTCTATTATAACTAAAATGAAAATGAAATTACAACATTATATTTGACATCACATGGGCATCCTGATTACATAAATCTTCAAATCTGCAAATCAGAGCCACCATCTACTTTTCTCTCGCCCCCTTCTCTATAGTCCCCCTTTACATCCTTTATTTGGAAGGTGTAACCGCCCTAGAATCTTCTGGGAAGTGTAACTTCCTCAAGAAGATATTTTCAAATTTTATTAATTTTGGTATTATAACTTCACGGGGTCATAACTTTTGATCTAACCGTCGAATTTTCTATTATAATACCTTTTCAGAAAGGTCTCGAGAGTAGGGCCTAAATGCCGACTACTTTTGTTTTCCACCAATTTTTCAGGCCCATCTGGTGCTTCTAAGTGCCTCAAAATTGACCTCAAAGATTTTACTAAGATTTTCAAAAATTAAATTTTAATATCTCTCAAATGATAAATGGTATTGAAGTAATTTCTTCAGCATTCGCTTCAGTTTACTATTCTAGAGGTCTTTGTAAGATTTTGTGTCCAACTGTGCATAAATGAAAACTTACAAAAATAGTAACCCTACCAAATTTAGCCCTTATTGAAAAGAAACAACATTTTTTTGGGTGATGCAAGATTGCTCTTAGACCGTGGATGCTCCTACATTAGACACCCAGGGTAATTTGAAAAGTGACACTGTGACTTCTCAAGAGTTAGAGGGAAAACAATACAATTAACCTCAGACTCAGATAACTATGATGAATCTTCAACAGGCCTTCCTCTCCATTTCACCAAGTACTTTGCATATTGCCTGTTTCTTGTGATTCTTCCCACAGGACTATCTAAAACGTCTTCTATCTCCTCCTTTCTGAAGTACGTGCTAGAATGTTCCACTGTGCATCTATTATTTCCTCATCAATTCCTCCCTCATGATATTCTATTAAATTTGGGATGTTAAACATAAGTGAAATATGAATTCCATCAGGCAACTCTACCTCATATGCATTTCCTAAATCATGCTTCTTCAGGATCTTGCATGGTCCAAACTTCTTCGTCTTCAACTTTTTGTATGTACCAACTGGAAACCTTTCCTTTTACAAATGAACCATGACTTCATCTCCTACCTAGAACTCCTTATACCTCCTTTTTTGATTTGCCTTAGCCTTATAATAAGTATTCATCTAATTGATATGCTTCTTCACCTCGTCATGCAAATTCTTCAGGTGCTCAACAAAATCTCCAGCCTCAACTCTACTCTTCTCTCCTTTTTCCATCTTTCTCAGTTCAAAAGCATTCCTCGGACTACTCCCATATACAATCTAAAATGGTGATTTACCAGTGCTCCTATTAACAAAATTGTTATAAGAAAATTCTGCCTATGGTAAAATCAAATCCCATCCCTTTGGTTTATCTCCTACTAAGCATCTTAGCTGGTTACCCAAACTCCTATTGACCACCTCCGTTTTTCCATTAGTCTATGGATGGTGAGAAAAACTGAACTTCGAATTTGTCTTCAACTTCTTCCATAATGTTCTCCAAAAATAACCAACAAATTTGGTATCTCCACCTGAAACTATACTTTTCGGTAGACCATGTAGTCTCACCACCTCTTTGAAAAATAACTCTGCAATACAAACATCACTGGTCTTATGACACGAAATGAAATGTGTCATCTTTTAAAATCCATCCACCACCAAAAATATGGAATCATGCCCTCTGAGTGTCCTCGACAATCCAAGGAAAAAATCCATACTAATGTCCTCCCATGGCCTCTCAGGTATAGGTAATGGATGATACAATCCAATATTCTAACTTGTTCCTTTCACCATCTGACATACTTTGCATCTTTGTACAAACTTCTTCACATCTGTTTGTAACTGTGGCCAGTAATAATTCTCACTAACAAGAGCAATGGTCTTATCTCAACCAAAATTCCTAGCCAATCCTCCACTATGCTTCTCCTTGATTAGATTCTCTCTCATAGAACTTATTGAAATGCAAAATTGGCTTCCTCTAAACAAAGTTCCATCTTGGATTAAGAAATCCAACCATCTTGTCTTGTCCAATGTAACAGGTTCCAAACAAGCCTTCCAATCTTCTACAAAGTTTGGATCTTCTGGATACAAACTCTTGATTTCATTGAACCCAACAACCTCTATATTCATCTCTATCAATAGATGTTGCCTTCTACTTAAGGCATTTGCAACTCTATTTTATCTGCTACTCCTGTGCTTCAAAACAAAAGTGTAACTCTACAAAAACTCAACCCATTTTAAGTGCCTTTGATTCAACTTTCTTTAACTATTGAGATACTGCAAAGCCTAGTGATCAGTATATAAAACAAATTCTTTTGGTAACAAATAGTGTCTCCATTTTTTCAAAGCCTGAACTATAGCATAGAACTCTTGATCATAGACAAAATATTTCTTCTTATCATCATTTAACTTCTCTCTAAAATAGGCAACAGGCTTACCTTCTTGACTCAAAACAGCTCCTATGGTAGAGCCACTACCATCACAATCTACCTGAAAGACCTTATTGAAATATGGAAGTGAAAAAATAGGTTACTCTATAACTTTCTTCCTCAATATATCAAAAAAATGTGCTGCTCCTGTAGTCCACTTAAACTCTTTTCTAGCCCCTCTCATTGCTTCATTTAGAGGTGCAAAAATAGTACTGAAACTCTTAATAAACTTTTTGTAAAAACTTGCTATCTAGACCATGAAATAATCTTACCTCTATAACACTCCTCGGGGTAGGCCGTTCAATGATAGCTCTCACCTCCTTTAGATCAAATTTAAGACCCTTCACTAAGACAACAAATCCAAATACACCAACTCCCTTTTTACAAAACTAGATTTCTTTAAATTAATCAATAGCTTCTCCTCCCTTAGTTTCTCAAAAAAAATCTAGATATGCATCAGGTGTTCCTCCAATGTCTTACTAAAAATCAGAATATCATCCAAATAAACAATAATAAAAATTCCTAAAAATTATTTCAATGCCTCATTCATAAGCCGCATAAATGTGCTCGGTGCATTGGTTATCCCAAAAGGTATGACTAACCACTTTTACAAGCCCTCCTTGGTTTTAAAGGCTGACTTCCATTCATCTCCTTCTCTAATACGGATCTCGTGATATCCGCTCTTCAAATCTATCTTCATGAAGTACTCAGCTCCACTCAAACAATCCATAATGTCATCCATCCTTGGCAAGGGAAATTTTTACTTGATGGTGATCTTGTTGATGGCTCTAGAATCTGTACACATCTGCCATTCCCCATCCTTCTTTGGTCCTATTACTACAGGTATTGCACATGGACTCAAACTCTCTTGAATCAATCCCTTTTGCAACAACTCTTGCACTTGTTTGTTCAACTCTTCGCTCTGTACTGGAGTCATGCAATGAGCTGCCTTATTCGACAAACTGGCTCCAAGAATCAGGTCCATCTGATGACTAATATTTCTTACTGGAGGAAAACCTTCAGGTACGTTATTAGAAATAATAGCTTGAAACTCATTCAACAAATATGAAACCTCTATAGGTACCTCAATAGTATCTTCTTTATCAACTCTAGGGATCAATGCAAAACACATACATGCTCATGCTTCATAATTTATAGGAACTTTCTTCCATCAACCAAACAAATTCTTGCATTATTGCATACCTTTTCCTCCGCCTCTTTCAAGGGCTTCAACTTATGATGAACTCCATCCTTTGTCAAAGAATAGGTGTTGGCATGTCTATCATGTATTGCTCACTGATCAAACTGCCATGGTCTACCTAACAACATATGATAAGCATCCATAGGCATAATATCACACAATACCTCATCATGGTAATTTCTAATCTTGAACTTTACAAGACATTGTTCATTTACCAAAGCTTTATGGTCCTTTTGTAACCAAGCAATCCGGTATGGATTTGGATGCCTTCTTCTTTCCAACTGTAACTTACTAACCATCTCTTATGAAACAAGGTTATCAATACTACCTCCTTCAATAATAACATTGCAAAATTTACCTTCACACTTACATTTGGTGCGAAAAAAATTCTTCCTTTGAGTTGGCTCTTTCTTCTCATTCAACAAGGCTCTTCTAGTAACAAGAACCTCTCCTCTTTCTACATCCTCAAAATGTGAAGGCTCAACATCTTTGTCTACAAGTGCAACTCATGCATTACCCTTAGGTCTTCTATTTTTCCTTCCTTGATGTTAAGCACACTCATATGCCCTATTCCCTTCTCCACATTGGAAACAGGTTCCATGAAAGCCTCCTCTTCCTGGTCCTTGCCCAAATCTTCCTCTTCCTCTTTGGTCTCCATTATGAGGAGGATAGGTGTTATCTCCTTTTTGGTTATGGATGCTACTAGATCCTTCGCCCTTCTTTTGGTCTTCATTTCAACCTACATATGACCATCCACTAGTCCTTCCACCATGACCTCCACCGCTTTGCTTACTTTCAAACCTCCTATTCAACTTCTCCTCTACCTTCAAAACAAACTAATATGCATCTTCAATGGTAGACATTCTTATCAAACTCAAGTCTTCTTGAATGCTCAGCTTCAACCCATTTTTGTAATGGGAAACTTTCTCCTTGTGGGCCTCAGAATGACCTGTTCTAATCAAGACTCAATAGAATTCTTCTGTATACTCCTTAACATATTTTCTTGCTTGTTTCAAGCCTTGCATCTTCTTCAACAAATTCAACTCATAGTCCCCATCAATGAACTGTCTTTTCAATTTTTCCACCATCTAATCCCATCTTTTTATTTTCTCTTTTCCTCTTCTATTTATTTCCAACTGGACTTCTTTCCACCATGTGCTAGCATGGCCTTTCAATTTGGCCTTTGCAAGTTTGACCCTATCTAGGTCTTTTATTTCCTCATACTCAAAATAATCTTCCATGTCATTGATCCAATTGATCAGCTCTTTTGGATTTAAGTTTCCAAAAAAATTAGAAAATTCTATCTTTGGCCTCTTTCCAATCTTGGAAATTTCCCTAATCAATCTAACTTCTCTAGGATCCATTACATCATGTGCTTCCTCTTTGAATGGCTCCTCATCTTCAGCCTCATCCTCACTTTCATCTCATCTTCTGACATCAACTCCCCTACGCATCTCCTCTTGCAGTGCTTGAACTTGTCTCTGGAGGGCTCTAAACCCTCTTCTATTACCCCAACATTTATCCCACCATGGTTTCTTCGTGGATGCATCTTTTCTCACAGAACCACAACCACAAGTCCTGGTGCAAACTGCCTCACGTTTGGCAATCTATTTACACACTCAAGAAAACCTGAGCTCTGATACCACTTGATGAAGGGTACTCACCTTACAATCTAAAACTCACAAAAAGAATAGATAATGGCACAAACAAAATGCAAGAAGGAAAGAAAATATTTTCTATTATCATTGAAATGAAAATGAAATTACAACATTATATTGACATCACATGGGCATTCTGATTACATAAATCTACAAATCTACAAATCAGAGCCATCATCTACTTTTCTTTTTCCCCTCTTCTATGTAGTCCCCCTTTATATCCTTTATTTGGAAGGTGTAACTACCCTAGAATCTTCTAGAAAGTGTAACTTCCTCAGGAAGATATTTTGAAATTTTATTAATTTTGGTATTAAAACTTCACGGGGTCATATCTTGTGATCCAATCGTCATATTTTCTATTATAATACCTTCAGAAAGGTCTCGAGAGTAGGGACTAAAGGCAAAGTACTTTCGTTTTCCACCAATTTTCAGGCCCATCCGGTGCCTCTAAGTGCCTCAAAATTGACCCTGAAGATTTTACTAGGATATCCAAAAAATAAAATTTTAATATCTCTCAAATGACAAATGGTATTGAAGTGATTTCTTCGCCATTGGCTTCAATTTACCATTCTGGAGGTCTGTGTAAGATTTTGTGTCCAACTATGCATAAATGTAAACTTACAAAAATAGTAACCCTACCAAATTTAGCCCTTATTGATTCAAAGAAACAATGTATTTTTTTGGGTGATGCAAGATTTCTCTTACACCCTAGATGCTCTTGCATCATCTTGTGTGGTTGTGTTCATTATTGCTTTTGATTTCATTGATGATGCTTTGGTGTTCATTGATGCATTGATTAAGGTTAAAATTTTAGGATATACTGATTCACCCCCCTTTTCAGTATATTTATGTGTTCAGCAAAAATGGCATTGAGGTTTCTAAATTTATCTATTTTATAGTTTCCACCCTAACTATTAGGTTTCCAACAAACAATGAAACTAGAACTAATGATGTCATCAATGGTTGTAAATAACCACCTAGTTGGATAGATAGGCAAGGCTAAACCTAAATTTATTGAAAATTTAGTAATTTTAATTATGAAATACCAAAGATAATGGTTAAAATTAACTGGTGTATGTTATATTCTCCTATTCGGTTGGTAAGCAAGGAAAAATGAAGAAAGGTAGTCTATTTAAGAATATTGGCTAAGTTGAAAACAAAAAATAAGAGGGTATAACAAAAAATTTACTTAGAGAGGAATAATATGATTAAGGGAGTTCATCCCCTCAAGAGATGACAAGAAATGAATAAATAAAAGGTAAAAAGGCATCTCATGACCTTATGTGACTAGGAATAAAATTATTAAGATAAATAAAGAGGGGTGGCATTGAGGTTATGCACCCATGAATGGTGAAAGTATATTATGATAAGGATCAAAAGACCAAAAACAATATGAATTATAGAATAGAGATTATAATGTAGAAAAAGTAGAAAGTATGGATCAATAAAAATAAGGGGAGACTAATCTTATGCTCCCAAGGATAAGAATTAGAAAAGGAAGAAAAACATTTGATAAGGAAAATAAATAGGAAAATGATCCCAAATTTTAAAAACTGTAATGATATATTTGATGGAAGATCAATAATATAGAAGATATGTATTCTTCAAGTCAAAATAGATAAAAGGTTAGACAATAACAAGAGATAATATATAATTGGTAATAAGAATGAGGTATAAATAAAGATAATAAGGATCTAGGTCATAGGAGGGTAGGATTAAGTAGGAGTAGTAAATATCTTAGTAGATCACACATTATTATCTTAGAATTATGCCCTATATTTGGTAAAGAAACTTGTCTCAACTATTAAATAAAGGTATTCCTTCAATCCGAGAAAGTGAAAGTGTATTAGATAATTTTATTGTGCAATTTTAGGGGAATAGAAAATATAGGAGATAGGGATGATTAATTAAATATTATGATGCTTTCCATGAGGTATTCAAGCGACTAGTGAATGCATAGTCTTGGGCTGTAATAAAATAAGAGAAGACAAATCTATAACAAAATTGGGGATGAAGGGATGAAAAATAATATTCTTTTTTAGTAAAACCATTTTTAAGTTCATACCATAAGAAAGAGAAAAAAATCATCCTATATCACAAGCTCCACTTATATTGACATATAAAATAGATCTAGTAGAAATGGAGATGGAAGTAGGATTTATTTAGTCTAGGAGAGTTACTATAGTACTTTTACTTTATTCCTTTTGACCTTCCTTTTTTATTTTCTCTTTGTATTGGGAATTAGATTTAATTTAATTTCATGCATTTGTTTTTATAGTCTTTGAGTTATTTTATTTTTCTTTGAAGTATGCCTATCAATATTTTATGCTTTGTATTTTTGTTTCATTTTGATGTCACCTCATATCTAACTCTATACAAATTTTAAGATGTAATATCTCATTATCAAATATTGGACCAAGTATTTATATAAATTAATTTAAATTGTATGTTGCAAGTATAGATTCAATAAAATCCTCTAAAAAATAATATGTATATAATCATGTATAATAACACTTAGTACTATACGAGAGATTAAGGGTAAATATGATCTACTTGTGAAGTCAAATATCTAGAGTAAAAGAGATAAAAAAGTAGCATTGACTTATCATGGAAATCAAGCATATAATACAATAGTGAATGTTTATAAATTGTGTAATTGCACATCATAATATCTTACTATGATATTAAGGGGACTTAAAGTACAAGACTAGCATGACTAGGATATTATAAACCAATGGGGTGAGGCTCTATTTGTAAAGTGGAAATATATGGTATAATTTTACTAGTTAAAATAGTGAGGGTGAAATATAAATAATATCATTCATCCCAATTCAAGGGGCTATAAGGTTGAAAAGGATAAGAGGAACCATGTGTATTTTGAAGAGAAGTAGTAGATGTAGAAGTTATATGGTTAAAAGAGGGAAGAATTTTAGTGTTTCTTTGAGGAGGACTAGATGAAATGGCATTTTTGGAAGAGGTATCAAAGGATTATCATGGAAAGGTATCACTTGTAAAGGTTTGAGAAGGAGATTCAGTCTAATTATCTACAAAAATAAAGGTGAAAAATAGAAAATTTTCCAAACTTTATTATGTGAAAGAAGATGAGAGAAAAATAAGGAGAGGTTTCACCTATTTTTTTAATTTTATATTATAATTTATAAGGTTTGAATGTTTTGATATACATTTCATGAAGGCTTGAGTCCAAAAAGGTTTATAACTCAATGAATAAAATTATACAAGATCATTATGTAAGAAATAAAATATGCTTTTAAACTTTTATGCAAATAATTTTTTTAAGCCACATACCTATGAGATATGTTGGGAAAGGTGTATTAACCTTTGTCCTAATTTTAAGATTAAAAAAAGTGTGATTCTTGGATATAAAATAGAAAAACTCAAATTTTATGCTATAGAGTTGATTTTTAGCCAAATAAATATTCATAGTTGTTCAACATAATCTATGGGGGTGCTTATAGTGCACATCTCCTTCATCTCTTCAATAAATAAAAGATGGGACCAATCAACTCACTAGATCAAAAATTTTGGCCTCTAGAAGTTTATATACAAAATATAAAATGTTGTTAGATACAAAAAAGAGTTGTAAAGGGTGGTTACACTTGTTAACCAAAATATAATTCATTTTCTGACACATCATAAGGAATATTTGATTGGGTATTATTTTGGGCATACTATTCCCTAACCCTATAGCATGTATTAGGTTATGAGTAGTCATCTTGTGTTGAAATTATGAAACACCTTCTATGAATGAGAGCTACAAGAAAATATTTTATATTCCTCAAAAATAAAAAGTTATAGAATAAATGAATATAATGAAAGAAAATGCTTTTGATAGATAATCATAGATGAGAATTAGATTAAATCATGATAGGAGTCCTCATCCTATGTAATAATACACAATGAACTAATAATAGCTTGATCTACTAAAAAAAAAAAAAAACACTCCTAAGTTTAGCTTAAGTGAATAAAGTAAAATGAGCCTAATAATTACTTAATGATTAATTAATTATTATGTAATTACTAATTAATCTAACACTCCCCCTTAAGTGTAAATTAGGGAGTATATAAAAATATTAAAATAGAATACATAAAAAGAAAATAATGTATGAATGGGTCTTGACAACAAGGCCTAATTGGGTACCCAGGTACAAACAATCAAATATCTCATAACTAGAGAAATGAGAAAAACCATGTGGGAGAAAACTCATCTCCAAAAGAGAGAAATATAATTAAGAACTAAGAAGAATAAAAAATTATCCCAAAAAGAATAAGAACATGAAGAACATTATTGAAGAATGAATAAAATACATACATTTGTTGAAAGATGGTCCTATTATAGTGTTGAAATGAATAACCTCCTCTAAAACAAATGATGATCGGGATCAAGAAGACGGGAATCTGCATGAGTGCCCCCAATGGCACTACTCAAACAATGATCAAATGGAAAACAAAGGAAAAACATCTAACAATAAAAGATACAATTGGCACATAAATATGTATAAGTGATCCCAATGACACTACTTAACCAATGTAAATAAGTAAAAAATATGGGTACCAATTGATTGAAGAATCAATCAAATAAAAATGGAAGGTCACCTCCAAAAATAGGAATGCAAGAGTGTCCATATCATGGTAAATTATCCATCTCACTGAAATAAATGGGTAACTAGCCATGCATTTGCCTAATACATAGGAATAAAAACTAGATACATATCTCACTCCAAAACAAAACCAAGGAAGCAGTAGCACCAATAATAGAAACCCCTCATAATTCTGACAAGGGAGAGGGAAGAAAATTCCACTAAAAAGATGTTTCACCATGTACTGCAAGAAGGAAAAGAAATGACATCTAAATATACATAAAAATGTACCTGCAACTAAAAAAGGGTGTGCAATTTAAGGCACAAATGTATGAGGCAAGAAAAACTATGATTAGTCATTTTTATGGAAGGGAAACTCACTTGACAAAAGTTTGATGATAAAAAAAAGGCACTACACAACCCCCCATGGAATTTTATAATACAATACAGGTACAAAATAAGCACAACAAAATGTGTGAAATCCCTATAAAAAAATATTGTCATAACCCCTTTTTATTGTTAATTAATGTTAAATTATTTTAAATATATAGTTAAATTGTTAAAAAAAATACTATTGTTAATTAAATAAAAACTATCACAATTAAAGTAGTTAACAAGTAAATTCTCTCATCATGTAAAAATAAACATGTTGAAAACCTATCGAAACTCAACAGCACCATTCCTCTACCATAAAATCCAGGAAATATTGCAGTCACTATGAATTTAATCATGGCAGCACCGTATGATTCATTCTTTATTTTATTTTATTTTTTATTTTATTAAGAAGGATAAGTGCTTTTGACTCGGAACTATGAATCAGTGAAGTCACAAACAGATGATTCAAATTTTGATGAGTTGAACTACAACTATGAGTGGTGGAGGTTAAATCGGCCTGCACTAAGTGATGGGCAGTTGCATGTAGAAGAATCCTACTACCACGATAGTAGAGTTGGAGTAATGGGGCTCCATATAATTTCCACAACCCACAGTTTAAATAAATCTCTATGCAACCATCTGGGCACGATTAGAGGAAAGAAAATGATATAAGATAGAAGGGAGGTATTCATAGGGGATCATTCTGCATTATTGTTTCATTATTGTATTTGAATTTGAATAAACTGGAGAAGAAAGCAAATTGCAGAGTTAACATTTGGATTTGCTTTTGAATTAAGCCATGATTTGGTTTTGGGATTCAAGGAAAAATACTCGTTGGGTTTACATGAACGTTTTTATTATACATCAAACATATGAGGAATTGGGCATTTGTTTGTCGATGCCATTGCATTGTCAATCCAAGTAAAACTGCGGTGCCACGATAGAGCAAGGAAAAGGACAATATACATTTAGCTTACTCGTTTTGAATTCAATCTCTTGCAAACAACTCTCCAATTTGTTATTTACAGGCATATGTGAAAATGTGCAAATCTGCAGATAGCCTTTTAAACGGGGCAGGAAGAACGACGTGCAATGTATACTTGCCTTCTACGGGTGTTTATTATGTACAAAGTTTCGACTGGATTTGTTTTCTTTATATACAGGAATCAACATATTCTTCTTTCTTTTTTATATAATTGAGAGGAATAGAGAGGTTAGTCCAGAGATTTGGAGTTTAGTTCTTTCATACGACAAGTTCTTCTTCTTTCATACGGCAAGTTCTTCTTATAATCTTTCATACGGCAAGTTCTTCTTATAATCTTTTGGGTGATGTGCAGTGGATCCCACCAGTAATCACCACATATTGCAGATTAAACCTTGCAAGTAAGAGTGGAACCTATAACCTGGGCTGCTTAAAGTGATAGTAGAGATTGAGTGAGTTGATCGGCGAGATTATGGATCAACATACTTGTTAGCTACCTTTGGGTTTAAAACATCCATATTTTATAACATGATATTTATTAAAAAATTAATGAATAAATGTCTTCATTACTAATTAAAAGATGATATTACACATATTTACGAACAAAAGGAAGAATGGTAATTAGAGGAGAATGGGTCTTAACCATCTAACTTGCATTATACATTAATGGAGTCCAAAGTGACATTAAGAAGTTCTCATCCATCACTGTCATCATGGATAAGAAAATGATATAAGATAGGTAGAAGGGAGGTATTCATAGGGGATCATTTTGCATTCTTGTTTCATTCTTGATACTATTCTAAGGATTAATAGTAGAAAGTACTTCCGAAGAGGTTTCCAAAGGAGACATTGTTCACAAATCTTGGATCTGCATCACAACCAATATATCATCTCCCTCCAAAGGCATAGCATAATATTCCAGGTTGGTTTAGTAATCATTATTCTTGGAAAGGAATAAACGTGTATGTAGTGGCGGCTGTGTTTTCTGTTTGTTACGTAGAGCTTGCAAATGCATAGATTTAATTTGTTAATAAAGGAAAAACCTTCTAATTTTATGTGTATAGATTATTACATGGTCTGAGTTAAATGATAGAACATCACCAATAAAGAAGTCTTAGATAAAGATTGTGACCATGGAAAGAATAAATATTTAAGTGTATGCATACCCTTCAAGACTATTTCTATTACACTCAACTCTTGATCCAATCACTTTACTGCAACATGACTCGCTACTATAATGTATTATTTTTCTGCAGTTTTAGTTGTCCACATAAAATGTTGATATCATCATGAATCACATTTGAACTGTACATTACCTTGTTAAATTTGTTTTTATCATATTCACATTTAAACTGGGCATTTATCTTGTTACACAATTTTTACTATTTAATCTGTACGTTTATTGGGGAATCAAAGGCTAATAAAGTAGAAGGATTGTGTTGAATCAACTAGAGTATTAGATTGTTAAATTTATAATCAGTGAGTTTGGAATAAAAACTTAAAGCATAACTTCAATGCAAAAATGTAAATATGTATGGTTTAATTAGCGTCTTTTTATTTCCACTTTTGTTTCAGATTATCTATCTTAAACATAAGATCTAAAATTGAAATTTATTCTAAAATTAGAATTTGTTCTAATTCTAATATTTCATTATGTACTCTCAACAATATTAAATTCATTCATCACATTATGATATTTATTTTCTTGTGATCTTTTGACTGCAAATGCATTTCAAAGTATTCATCAATGTTTGATAGATAAACCCCTAGTGGCAATTGTTGTAAACCATAGTGCATATGCATAGTCAAGAGTTGTTGGGTTTGAACATGGGTATCCTTCCTGTAAATGCTCCAAATTACATTTCTTACCACCTAGAGAGGACTTCTCTATTTTTCTGCCATTGAACATATGTGGCTATATTATGTTTTCTACCATTGAACAAAAGTGGTTGTATTGAGTGAGTGTGCCCTATATAGTGACTGGTTTGTAAATATTTTATTGTCCTTAGATCAATTCTTTCTCATGTGTTATTTATTTTTGAATGACTTTAATATTTTTTATTTCTTTTAGATAGTTATGCTATTGAATTTTGGTTACATCATTATTTTCTATAGGCACAAAGAATGTGCTAGAATTCTCCACATTCATAGTGAACTCTATTTTATATTTCTACATGTGACAAACTTAGTTCTTATTTTTCTTTTTTTTATCATTATAACAACAATTTTCTTTTTTAATAAATAATAAAAATTAATTTATTCATTTCTACCAACTACCAAATGTATTAGTGATGAACTTTAACATGTTTAGTTTTATCATGAAAAACTAGTTTCTTCACCACAAGAATACTCTAGTTATTACAAAAATAAGAGGTCAATACTATTTATTTAAGTTAAATATTGACCAATAACCTTCATGACAATATTACCCCATAGCATATACTAAATGAACAAGTCAAGTAGATTTCACTATAATGTGCTTAATACATAAGTGAGTTAATTTCAACCCTACAATTGAGGAATAACTTCAAAATAACTACACAATCCTTTTACAACAAATGACTTTGAAGGAATTATTATAATACCATTTAATTAACCTCATACATTCATCAAAGACTAGAAACTAGATACAATTTGTAGCTTATTTCTAAACATAACAAAGTGTTTTTATTATGAACCAAATTTTGAATATACTAGCAATGAAATTTAATATACTGATTATAACATTATATATCAAGGGTCCTTAACCATCTTGATAACACTTTGTTTTTTGGAAATAGGGAGGTAAGTGTTATTGGGCATGTTGAAGAACATATTTTATCCTTCATAACCATATTGTCTCATGACATAAACTAATCAATGATAAAAAATAAATTCTTCAATTGAGGATATGAAAACTATATAGTATGACTTTCCCAACTAATACTCTATGAATCAAGAGTGAAAGTAACTAGTTAAATGCTATATAGAAAAAATAATTAATATTGTCCCAAAATTCCTAAAGCCAATAATTTTAATTATTGAGACTTATTAGATTACGATACTATTCTCTCTTATTTGATTTATAAATTTGAGTGTTTCACATCGTAGTTTCACAACCACAATATATGATCTATTTGGACAATAATTAATATAACTATATAGATTAATAAATATAATAGGTTAGATTATGAAAACTTGTTTTAAAAACATAAGATTGATTATGAAGCAATACTCTAATTATATTTTAAATTGATTAAATTCATTCTATTGTTTCATTTATAGAATTGATTATTTTCAATGGATTGAAACTGATTTTATCGAGATAGATTATTTGCAAGTTAAATATGGGAGAGAAATTAATCTATAATTTTTTTATGTTCTATTTATTTATTAGTAGTATTTACTTTAATCTTTAGTCTTTGTTTCAATTTATGAGACATAAAATTTTATGTATTATAATTTAGAATTTGGCTCAATAAGAAATTATTTTTCAAAAATCTATAATTGTATTAAAAATATTAAAATATGGTTTTCTAAGTAAAGATATAGTAAACTTAAAGGGGGGTAATATTTTTTTTGTTAATTTGTTCAAGTATTCAAAATAATAGAAAACATCAAAGAGTCCACTTATCAAACTTGTATTAATTTGAATAATTTCTTGATGGATAATGAATTTTTGTTTGAATAGTAATCCTAAACCAAGAAAAGGAAACTCAAAATTTTATGATAAATCATCTGAAAATTAAAAGAATAAAGTTTAGTTAGACTTGAAACTTCCTAAAATAATGTAAAACTAATTCTTGCACATTCATATATGATAGGGGACACCCTATAAATACACATAATAAAAAGATTTAGAAAGACAAAGAAACAAGATTCACCCAAAATTATACTTAAAAATAAACAACCCGTAGTTGAGCTTTGTTTATCGAATACTGAGACCCTAGCAATGGCCATAAAAAGGTTGAATAATGGTAAGAAAGAAACCATCAATGATAAAGAAGAATAATGCATATCTTTAGTTTTAAGTACTCAATTTTGAATGTTTTGATAGATAATTAACAATTATTTCTATAAGTAGACACTATTTTTAGATAGTTAATTATTTTAAAGGATAAATGGTTAACATAAGTCATTCTTTTATTGTCAAAGGAACTTGTACTATTTAGATGAATAATACCTATATCACATAAATCTTTTATGAATAAAGTGATAGTACATAATAGAAATTTTATTACCATTCTTTTCATTAATAATAGAATAATGCTATGTTAAAATTAATGATTTTTGTCTGAGTATTATTCTTTTCATGAATGATATTAATTTTGTTACACAATATGATTTCTAAAAGTTCTTATGAAATATTTCTCTTTGAAGAATATTTAATTTATGTTAGAAATAGGTTAGAAAACCTAATCAAGAATGGAAAATCAAAACTAGCAATGCTCAATATTAATGGTGTCTCTAGATCATGTTTACGAGTAATGTTGTCATGTTGTAAATATGATTTGGTATGAAGATCAATGTGCAGACCAACTGGTGAAGCATGAGGAAGCATAAAGATGTTAATCCATTACTTATATGTAAGAATCTTTGATCCAGTGCAGATGGTTTTTTTGAAGATTGGCTAAGTGTCAAAATGTAGTTTTCAGTGTACAAGACATCCGGTTTTTGGTTCGTGCTAGTCTGCCTTGAAGAATCTTGCTCTACGGTTCTAAGGAAATTTTTTTGGATGTTAGAGGAGTTTAAATCCAAGTTTTCACATTGTTTTACCTTCTAGTGTAGAAGTTATGAATGATAGAATATTTGGTTTTCTAGTGACAATGTTTCCTGTGCAGAGTGTATGCTTTGATGAATTCACACTTTACTATGGAATAATATTTTTCCTTACAAATTTGTGGAGGTGTTGGTGGGTGTCAGGTGCACCTATGTTCCAAGTGGTGTGACTTTTGGAGGTCCGCACGTTAGTTTTTGGTTGATTAGTTGGTAAATTTTTATGTTAGGTCACCAACGGTGCTGACCTAACATATTTAGGGTATTGAGGAGTTTAAGTAAGTATTGATCTATTATAAGGGAGCTATTATAGGTCCACCTAGACCTCTTTGAGGCATTACATGTTTTGAATTTAGGTGAGAGATGTGTATGGTTGATTGGGAGCCAAAAAGTTATGTTTTTTCTTGATACATCTAATTAAGCTGACCTAATTAATGTTTTAGGTGTTTGTGAATGTGATAGATATATATGTAAGTTTATTTCAGTGTTGTAAAAACAAGGATACAAGTATTTTTTATTTGAATTGTGTGAAAGTGATGCCAGTGTAGATCAGAGCAGAGTGATATGAAGTGGGTTGACTTTGTATATTGAGCTTCAATGGAAATGTATTCTAGCATGTTGTAGATGCATTTGTAATAGTTTGTTTTGGATGTGAGCCACATCTCTCTTCTATCTTTTTCTTCTTTCTATGGGAAGTGATTCCACTAGGATAGTGAGTCCACCTACAGTGAGTACTTCTGTAATAGCTTATAATTGGTTATAATATATTGTGAGCTAATCCTCACTATGGTTTTCCCTTTTTAGGTTTTCCATGTAAAAATATAGTGTTCATGTGTTATGTGGTCTTGATGAATGTTTTCATGCTTTCCTTTCTTACTACAAATTGAATATTTTATGTGGAATGAATGTTTAAATGTTTAAGTGGTTTAAGAGAGTACTGATTCACCCCCCCTCTCAATATTCTGGGTGTTCAATAGACCATTGATGGCATTGACAATTTCATCCATCTTGAGCATGTAGCCTGCAATATATTCATCTTCCGACATTCTTAGGGTCTCAAATTTGGCCTTGAAATTTTGCATCTTTTCTTGCTTGACCTTAGCATCTCCTTCATAAATGCTTTTCAACTTCTCCCAAATTTATTTAGTAGTTTTGTAGCTTATCACTTTCACAAGTTCTAAATTAGAGAGTCCACTCAAAATAACATTCCTTGCTTTACCATTGTTCTCATAATCCTTGATATCATTGTGTAAGGGGGAAATCAGGAAGTGCAATAAGATCAAATATGAATGAATTGAAACTAATCTAATTAAAAAAAAGATCATGATTCATGCCCATTACTCACAAAATGAATCTACAAAGAACAAACTCAAATAATGTGCAATCAAAAGAAAGAACATAAATGAATTCATAAAAAAAATGTAGTGTTATTATCCCGTGTCGAAGTGTATTCACAAAGATGTTGGATTGTTTGTTGTATCAATACGAAGCCTCCATTTGTGCATAGCAAAAGCTTCAAAAGTTAGTGTGTGTTGATCAAAGATGTGTGTAAAGCTTGTCAAAAGATTGATTATGATTTCAGCATTACTTCGTTGTGCAAAAAGATGTTGATAGTCTGATCATTTTTTAGCAAGAAGATGATATATAAATTTTTTGTTTCAAAATGAGTGCTTGAGATCGCATAGTAGAATATCCTTATCAACGGTTCAAAACTATTGTGAGGAATTGGATGGGAAGAATAAGTGGATTTTGATTACGTAATCAATGCGATTGAAGAAATCAATGAGTATTTAGTGGAATTGAGGAAATAGATGGAATAATATGTGGAATTGAAAAAATCATGTTGAGCCTTCAGTGGGATTGAAGAAATCATATTGATCCTTTAGTGGGATTGAGGAATAGATGAATCAATCAAAAATAGAGTGAACAATCAGGGGATCGTAATTTGCTCAATCATGAAAGTGAGTGAGGATAATTAATTAATTAATTTAATTAATTAATCTTTTTGAGTTGAACGTGGAAATCATGTTTGAATTTTGAAAACAAAGTTGTATTTGTTTGTTTTGACATTTCTGGATGATGTTTGAATAATTTATTTAATTATTTAAGTTTAGGGGAAAGTGATTTAATTAAACTTTTAAGTGGTATTAATTCAATTGATTTAGGGGAATAGGGTAAATTAGCAACATAATTAAATAATTGATGTTATTTAAATAATCAGGAAGAATAAAGTTAGATTAAGACTTTATTAAATAAATAAAATTTATTTAATTCATCAAAATGATGACAAAGTGAATTAATTAAATAATGTGATATTATTATTAAATTAATAATAAAGGAAAATAGGGCTCTTAGGACTTTATTAAATAAATGAAATTTATTTAATTCGTCAAAAATGGTGAAAAAGTGAATTAATTAAATAATGTAATATTATTTGATTAATAAAGGAAATTGGGGTTTTTGATGTAATTGATGTGGAATGCAGTGATATTTAGTGATACAAATGTCGACGATGAGAAAATGTCATTTAGGATGTGCGATAAGTGTTAGGTCATTTTTACATGTCTACATTTTTCCCCTCTTTGAGACAAAGTATTAGTTTCTTTGTTTCAAATAATTCGATGTTAAGATCAAGATTTGAAAAAATTTATATGCCCCACTGTGCCTTGGCAGTCAGCGGAAAGGGCTGATGCAAGAAGTTGGGTCCACAAAAAGCTCAAAATGTGGAAATTTTTTGTTGTTTTTCAAAATTTGTCACACTTGGATTGAAAATTTGAGGCACTTACACAATGATCTTAAAAAAATTCAATGATATGAAACTTATCATTTTGAATCTAGTTTCCAAATATGTAAATTATTCAAATACTTAGATTATAGAAATTAAATTTTGATAGGGATGTATAAAAACCCCATACCATGCACGTGTACGAACACCACTTTTTGACCCAAATAAAAATATTTTTCTAATTCCTTTTGGAAAGAGAGCTAACAACATGAAGATTGATGAGAAAAAAATTTGTAATTTTTTTGAATTTTTTTTGAATTTTTATTGGCCTTAATTGTTGTTTTTAAAAATCAACGTGTACGGATAACATAATTGGACCTAAACTAAAAAAAATTGAATCTTTTTTTTTCATTGTGTAGATAATTGTTTGAAGATTGATGCCATATAATTTTTTTACAAGAAACTTAACCCAAAAAAACTTATTAAAAAACAAAAAAATCCTGATATTTCAACTTTAAGGACTAGTTTGCTTAGAAATTAATTAAAAAATAACAAACATAATCCAATATTAATAAAAATTAAATATTTGAAAACTAAACATTGTGTTCTATAATGGGTTTTAATTTTATAGATTGATTCAAAAAAAAAGTCCATCAGCCATATTGCCAAAGTTGAACATTCTTCTTCAATCTGCCTTAGTTTTTTAGTTGCAAGTCAAAGGCTAAGGGTCGTATTTTCAAGCCTTTCCTAAACCTAAAACCAAGGCTACATGTGGGTTGGAAATTCAAATTTTTAATGTGTATGCGTTATTAAAACACGTACACGTTACATAACATGTGCGCGTTACATAATGCGTACACGTTACATAACGCGTACACGTTATCCATTTACCCGTTGGGTAAAGGTAACACATACGCATTATATAACGCATACACATTTCTAAAATATAACGCGTACGCGTTTCTTATATAGCCATTTTTTCCCAATTTGGGAAATACTAATAAAACACGTTTTTTTTGCAACATTCTTTTTCTGCAGTATGGTCTGAAAAGTGTCATTTTTTGCGGTTTTTATAACAAATTTGTCTTGTGCAGGGAATATTATATTCAAATTGTTGGAAGAGACAAGTGCAAGTTGAATTTTTTGAAGTGGAATCAAGTACAAGAACATTTTACAAGAGGATTTGGAAAAAGAGAACTTTTGGATGTATTCATGGCGTTTTTGTACTTCAAAGTTTATAGAAGAAAGGATCTTCATACTAAATAGTTTTATTTGAGTATTTGAAGGATGAAAATTTGAAAACAGGTTAAGAATCATTTTCTTTGTTATCAAAGAGGGTTTGGTAACCATGGGATCAAAGAAAAGGCAAAAAATACAAAGGGATAGAAGAGAAAGGATTCATCAAATGAAAAATTTGGAAGCATCTAGTTCCATGAATTATGAGATGAATGTAGATGATGCAAATGTGGAGATGGTGAATATGGAAGAAAATACAATTATGGAGACAAACCCGACTATGCCTTCAACTTCAACTTTGAATGATATGGAAATAGCACCTATGCAAACAACTTCAGGTATGTCTTCAAATCCACCTCCCAATGATATGGAAAATGCACCTATTCAAACAATCCATCCATGTATGTCTTCAAACCCAAGTCTTGATAATATTGATCTTAGTTATTTAGAAGAAGCTGGATACACCATTGACAGTATCAATAATGCAAAAACAAAAAAATGATAAAATATTTTATAAGAATGCAAATGAGAATGAAATCCCTCATATTGATGAAAATGAGAATGAAATCCCTTTTATGTTTGAAAATGAAAATGAAACCCTTGCGTAAATGAAAATGAAACCCCTTGTATGGATGAAGATGAAAATGTTTTTTTTACAATTGAAAAACATGTGCACTAGGGGTGATCCCACAATACTAGTTTACAATTTTTGGCCAAACTAGACACTGAAATAATTTTTTTAACTAAATCTTCACTTTTGGGCACCTATAGCAGATAAACCATGAGGAATTTGAGGATGATGCAAACTAGTGATTTGTGTATTTTTTTCAAAAAATTTGGAATCAGATTGCACTTCTTTTTCCATCTCCTTCAAAAACTAGTTTTTTCAATAAACACCATTTTTAAGGAGTGACGCTCACCATATACAACATAACTTTTTTTCCATGAAGGATAAAATTCTAATTTTTTTGAATAAATAGATTTGTAACTACAATATCTAGTGCTTCCAATTGGTTTCATATTGTTTTATTGAATATTTTTTCCTTAATCAAGTTTCAAAGTCAAACCAATTACAATTCAGACATAAGCGGATTGTATACAATGTAACTTTTTTGTATGTATCAAAATTCAATTTTTTCTTTTTTGTTGGATCAAGTACTTCAATATCTAGGTATGTGCAGGATTATGATGGGCCAAAAAGTGGTGATATGATGGATATGTGTAGGGTATGTGGCTGACGACTTTTTTTTACCCAAAATTGATGAAACGGAAAGGGTTTTTAAAGGAGATTCTCAACTTTCCACCAATATAAATTATGCTTTACTTTGAATTTAATAAATTATTATTATTCATTTTCTATTTGAATTATTTACTAAAGTCTTGATTGATAGGTTGATTGAAAACATCTATAGCTTTCAAACAAGATCACATTTTTGAATCCAAAATATGTGTCACATTCTATGCTTCGCGATACTATAGGATTAAAAAAGAAAATTGAGTTTCATGAAGTTTTGACCAAGTTAAGGTGGTCGACATATGAGTTTTTATATTTTAAAAGTTAATAAAAATTCATAATTAATTATTTACTTGGGAAAAATTACAAAAAATATGCATCACATCGGGAAATGAGTCCTCTACTTATATCTAAAATCTTATAAAAAAATATTATCATTTTATTGTGGTTAGTGTGGTCAGATAGACACCTAATTCTTATTTTTTCCTTGAAATTTAAGTACTATTGCATTAAAATTTCAAATTATCACCAAATAGATTTTTTTTTTTTAAAAAAAACCTAGTAGTTTAGAAACTACATACAATTTGCTAATATTTTATTCTTACATATTTTTTAAATAATATAGATAACTTATTCAAATTTTTACGTCAAGTTGTCTAACTCTAATTTTTCTAAATTTTTTGCCACTTAAGGGCCTATTTTTTCCATGATGATCCTGCACATACCCATCTGGTGCACTTATATTTTTCAATTTTTTTTGATAATATGCTATTTTTCCACGTGTAGAACAGAGAGCTTGATTTTCGGTGAAAAACCTATGTTTAATAAAACTAAAAAATAAATACCTAATAAAACCAAAACATATTAAAATTATATTCATTGGATGGCTCATTCCGAGGACTACAATCATCCATTTGGGTCTATGAAGTCTCCTCCATTTTCATCCTCAACCTAAGCTTCAAAGGGAAAAATTATGGAGTTTTTTGGTGCCAGAGGGTGAGAAGGTGGGAAAAAGGGGGTTTGAGCAAACCCCCTTTCTTTTTGTTTTCTCTCAGGAATGGTGGGACCTTGCATTTAATGGGTTCACTCAAACCAACATTCTAGCGAACTCCCTTTGGGTTCGCTCGAACTAAAAGTTCATTCGAACCCCCAAAAACCAATTTTTTTTGCATGGGGTCATTTTTTGCAACTTTTCCTTCCTCATTGGAATTGTAAATCAATTTTGTGGGTTTACCCCTAGATAACCTTCATGGTAAAGTTTCTTGGAGACAAATTAGAACTTATGGAAATAGAATATATAAAATATTTTTTTATAGAAAGAAATTAGGATTTCAATGTCAACTCATGGTGCAATTGATGAGAATTGCGAAAATGATAAATGTGGTGAAAAAATTAGGTATTTTTGTAAAACCAAAAAAGAAAAATGATTTAGCAAAACAATTCATATCTAGTGTTGCTAATGCTATTGATTTTATAGATAAGAAAATCTAATCTAAAGATAAGAATGCAACTCGTTGTGCAATAGTAACTGCTCTAGTTAATAAAACAACTTCAAATAAAAGAATGTTAAGTAAGATTGGTAAATGTATAAAAGTAAATCCTAAAATTTTGATAAGAGCTGCTAAAAGAAGAAAAACTATTGAAAAGGATCCAATTAATCAATGTTGAATTTTTAGTGGTAGACTCCCAAGATCAAACGTGAAATTAACTAATGAAATTAAATCTTTAATCAAAAAATTTTGGCATGATAATACAAGAGTATCACCTAACATTAAAGATGTCTTAAAATTAAGGGTGGGTTATGAAATTCGCGAACCTCATCCAAAGCATCTCTTAGATATGACTCAAGCTAAATTTTATATAAAAAATTTTAGATGCTTCAATCTTACCATTGAATATTAGCATAAGTCAAAGATCATTCGAAAAGTGTAAACCTTGGTATGTTAGAAAAAAAAAGAAACAAATCTCTTGTTGTTGTAAGACTCATGTACAATTTCATTAATATTATGATAGTTTTCAATATATACGATGCACTTTGCATGCTAACCAAATTATGCAGGACATTTGTGGTATTAATATGTCACTTAAAAGAATCAAATATTTTATAGTAGGTTTATTTTGTGAACCCTCTAATGGAAACTTATTTTATTTAAAAGCATGGATTTCTAGAGAATGAGATAGATGTGGTAACTTTTCATTATTAGGAGAATGTATGCATGAAATTAGTTTAGATGAATTTGGACAAAAATTAGTGGATGTAAAACAATTAAAAATGTTGAGTATTCTTTAAAAGATGGAAAATTTGGAAAACGTAGTGAGCTAATTGTGGAAAAATTTAGTGTATGCATTTATTAAAGAATTTAAAGATAAGATTGTACCTAAATATGTTAAACACTCTCAGTATGCTCATTGGCTTGATAACCAATTTTTTTTCTATAAAAACACATTCCCAATTAGAACTATATTGTCAATTGTTGATTTTGTTGAAAATTATACTCTTGCTCCACAAGAAGAAATTCAATCACAGTATTATAATTTAGTGCAAGTAGCTATATTTGTTCATATTGTTTATAGACATGCAAATGATATTAGAGAAGATAATATAAAAAAATTGAGAGAGTGCCATTTTTATGTAAGAGATAATCAATTACATTCATCTGAGTTTGTTGAATACTGTTTTGATATATTTTATAAAAAATAAAATATAGAGGAATTCAAATGAGAGAACATCTCATATGGTCAGATAATTACATGGGTCAATTAAAAAATGCTAGAATGTTTTATTGGTTATGTAGAGTTCATAAGGAAAATAATATCCAACACATGTGGAGTTTTTTTAAAGCTGGACATGGTAAGGGAGAACACGATGGAGCAGGTGCATGTGTGAAAAGAGCTCTTGCTAGAGAGAAACTAAAATTTGAGAATCCTACGAAATTTAGAGATGCATGTGCAATTGTAGATTGGTGAAATACCAAATTATCTACAAGAACAAGTGAGCTCAATAATTTGATGCTTCTTTTGGTTAGTTGAAGTCTAAAATGATATTTTTTCTTGACAAGATTGTGAAACAATTAATGGATCTGCAAAATGCCATTCATTTAAGAGTTTGAATGCAAACACATGGACAATATGGACAAGCGAGTTGGCATGCTTTTGTCAATTTTGTATTGTAGGTGATTGGGAGGCGTGTGAAAATACGGAATGGGTCGAACAATGGTAAAAAAGAGCCTTAACACCTACATCAACACATATTCAACATGGAACGACAATTGAAGATAATCAAGTGTTTGCATCAGATGATTATGATCGTGTTTCAGATATTGTACAAGAAGGTACATTATTTATTGAGTTGAATTTTATATGTATGCATGTTTATATGTGAATTAAATATAAGTCACTATTTATTGAATTTTTTATTTATTTTTGCAAGACATGTGTATGTTGTTGTTGCACCTAAGGTGAATGAAGAGGAGACAAAGTATTGGTTGACTAGATGTGTTGAGAGAAAACATAAGTTGGTACATCCTAGAGTGGATGATGACAACTTTGAGTATCCAACTAGTTCAGTGGTTTTTGTTGGCACTTGGCTTCAAAAATATTTGATAAGAAAGAATGGCTTTCCTATATTTGAAGATTATGGAAGACACAAGAAGATTATACATTATTCACATTTTATTTTGACAACCAATATAAAACTAGTTATCTATATCAAGGGAGGCCTGCTAATAAAGTTTTATGGAAACTTTAAATGGATGATCACGAGACAATCATAGATGCATTACAAATTTAAGAGAGGATGCAAATGGTACAACAAAATAAATAAATATTGGTAAGTATATAGTTGTATATATATTTAATTGATAGTCGATACATGTAGTTAAAAATTTATCACATATACATATCTATATATATTTGTCTTTAGTCATTTCCTAATTAAAGTTTTATATCATTTTTTGTTTTAGGTCTCCCAAAACTAGATGCTTTAAAAAAAAGAGAGGAGATGCATATATATTACAATGGAATTTGAATCTAGAGATAGGTAGCTATTTATAGTTCTAGATATATTTAATTGATAGTATAAATATAAAACTAAATTTAATTCATTTTCATTTTATAAAAGGTTTATAATTGATTTCATATCCCCTCAAGCCATTCTCTTAGGACCCCTTAATCCATCCTCTTATGTACCATTAATCCATCCTATTGCATCCCCTTAAGTCTGTTTATTAATTCCCCTTAAGTGATCCTCTTAGGACCCCTTAATCCATATCCTTGTATATCTACCCTTAATCCATCCTCTTGCATCCCCTTAAAGCACTCTCTCAACACCCCTTAAGCCATCCTCTTAGGACCCCTTAATCCATATGATCCTCATATATCTACCCTTAATCCATCCACTTGCATCCCCTTAAGTCACTCTCTCAACACCCCTTAAGCCATCCTCTTAGGACCCCTTAATCCATATCCTCATATATCTACCCTTAATCCATCCTCTTGCATCCCCTTAAGTATCTTTATTAATTCCCCTTAAACCATCCTCATAGGACCCCTTATGCCATATCCTCATATACCTACCCTTAATTATCCATCCTCTTGCATCCCCTTAAGTCTCTCTAGGATTCATGAGATGCTTAGAATAACAAATCTATATGGGTTAATGGTTTAGGGTTCATCTCCTAGGCTTTAGGTCATATGGTTTAGGGTATAGGGTTTCTAGGGTTCATGAGATGCTTAGAATAACAAATCTACATGGGTTAATGGTTTAGGGTTCATCTGCTAGGATTTAGGTCACATGGTTTAGGGTTTAGGGTTTCTAGGGTTCATGAGATGCTTAGAATAACAAATCTATATGGGTTAATGGTTTAGAGTTCATCTCTTAGGCTTTAGGTTATATGGTTTAGGGTTTAGGGTTTCTAAAGTTCATGAGATGCTTAGAATAACAAATCTATATGGATTTTAAGGGTTTAGGGTTCATCTCCTAGGCTTTAGGTCATATGGTTTAGGGTTTAGGGTTTCTAGGGTTCATGACATGCTTAGAATAACAAATCTATATGGGTTAATTGTTTAGGGTTCATCTCCTAGGCTTTAGGTCATATGGTTTAGGGTTTAGGGTTTCTAGGGTTCATGAGATGCTTAGAATAACAAATCTCTATGGGTTAATGGTTTAGGGTTCATCTCCTAGGCTTTAGGTCATATGGTTTCTAGGGTTCATGAGATGCTTAGAATAACAAATCTATATGGGTTAATGGTTTATGGTTCATCTCTTAGGCTTTAGGTCATATGGTTTAGGGTTTAAGGTTTCTAGGGTTCATGAGATGCTTAGAATAACAAATCTATATGGGTTTTAAGGGTTTAGGGTTCATCTCCTATTCTTTAGGTCATATGGTTTATGGTTTCTAGGGTTCATGAGATTCTTAGAATAACAAATCTATATGGGTTAATGGTTTAGGGTTCATCTCCTAGGCTTTAGGTCATATGGTTTAGGGTTTAGGGTTTCTAGGGTTCATGAGATGCTTAGAATAATAAATCTATAGGTTTTAAGGGTTTAGGGTTCATCTCCTAGGATTTAGGTTATATGGTTTAGGGTTTAGGGTTTATAGGGTTCATGAGATGCTTAGAATAACAAATCTATATGGGTTTGAAGGGTTTAGGGTTCATCTCCTAGGCTTTAGGTCATATGGCTTAGGGTTTAGGGTTTCTAGGGTTCATGAGATGCTTAGAATAACAAATATATATGGGCTTTAAGGGTTTAGGGTTCATATCATAGGCTTTAGGTCCTATGGTTTAGGGTTTAGGGTTTCTAGGGTTCATGAGATTCTTAGAATAACAAATCTACATGGGTTTTAAGGGTTTAGGGTTCATCTCCTAGGCTTTAGGTCCTATGGTTTAGGGTTTAGGGTTTTAAGTCATTCTCTCAACTCCCCTTAATCCACCCTCTTGCATCCCTTTAAGTCATTCTATCAACTCCCCTTAATTCACCCTCTTACATCTTTAAGTCATTCTATTAACTCCCCTTAATCCACCCCTCTTGCATCCCTTAAGCCATCCCCCTTAGGACCCATTAAGCCATATCCTAGGGTTCATGACATGCATCCCCTTAATCCACCATCTTACATCCCTTTAAGTCATTCTAACAACTCCCCTTAATCCACCCTCTTGCATCCCCTTGAGCCATCCTCTTAAAGGACCCTTAAGTCATATCCTCTTAGATCCCCTTAATCCACCCTCTTGTATCCCTTAAGTCACTCTCATAATTCCCCTTAAGCCATACTCTTAGGACCCGTTAAGCCATATCCTAGGGTTCATGACATGCATCCCCTTAATCCACCCTCTTACATCCCTTTAAGTCATTTTTTCAACTCCCCTTAATCCACCCTCTTACATACCTTTAAGTAATTCTATTAACTCCCCTTAATCCTCTTGCATCCCCTTAATCCATCCTCTTAACTCCCCTTAATCCATCCTATGGAAAACATTACTTGAATTTGTAAGGAATTTATAAGATCCAATTTTCTAACTTTTACTATATATTGTTCTTTTCTCGCATGAATTATTTAGTTAAATGACTCATAAAAACTATAGTTACTTTACTTACATTAATTATTTTTGCAAGTTCCCATCAAGTTAGTCTACCATGTGATTGTCATTGTAATTTTTTTTTATCAAGTGACTATGTAAATATCAATTTGTGGTCTTGACCTAAAAGTTGATAAGCTTTAATTGTATCTACATGCATGTCATATATGTTTCATCATGTTATATAGTTGTATTAAACATCAATATACATTATATATGTTTGTTCGATGTATGAAATTCAATGAACATATTAGTCACTTTTTAAATATCTTGTTCCAATTTTATAGATTATACATTTCATGTCTTGTATTTACCACATTTTATATAATTGTTCAATTGTATAGATTATACATTTTATACATACTAGGAGATAGATTTTTGTTTAGTGATTCAAATATTTGCTAGAATTGGAAAATAGTTAAAATTACCTGCCCTTAATTTATTATGAATATGATCTAAACTATTTAAGGAATGTTTAATTTGTCACCTAACAATGTGCTAAATTATATATATGAAATTTGATTCTAGATAAGAATTTATATAGTTCATATATTACTTGAAAATTAGATAAAATATCTATACATACATGAGTGCATATAATCATCAAAATGAACATAACACAATCATAATTGACTACATATATAATCATCATATTAAAGTCAACTGATATAAATAAACACAAACATGATCATATTAATTGATAGAATGTATGTGAAATGGTCCATGAAATAACATGTTCAAAATGTATATGTCAAGTCCAACACATATATTTAAATAAAACTAGAGATCTATAGTCCATAAAATTTAAAACCATCTAACTATCAAGGCGATCAGTCAAATCAAGTCTCCTCTTTGTTCCACATGGACTAGATATACCCACATCATGTTGTAAAAGAGTACAAGAAACTTGAAATTAGATTTAAATTTATTTAGAAATTTTGATATAATTAAACATATAAACTTGAAAATATAAACTCAAGATAAAAATAAATTTAATTAAATATCTATTAAATATAGTAAAAATGATTTTTAGTATGCATAAATTACCATATGATCATGTGAATCTACTGGCACATTTTGTTCAACAAGTAGCATAACTATCACTTTGAGAAGGTCCAAATGCTTGATCTACTATATCTTGCATATTCATATATAGCAAACAATATGTTAAAACCTCAAATATATATATTTAAAAGGTCCCTAGAAATTATATAGGAGATTTAGTAAAGTTTACAACCTCGAATAATATGACCTCATGATCACGCACCTGAGATTTCCCATGCATAAATGTTGACGATGTCTCAAGTGTGCCCGCCATGGGTATCACATGAAATCCCTGCATATAGATTCAACAATGTATAGATCATTCACACATGTGTACAAATTCAAATTAAATTAGATCTATGATGTGCATTCAATTTAAACTTAATAAACTTTTGAAAGCATGCACCTAAGCTAATGATGACTAAGGAGCGCTAACCACAACTTGTGGTTGGTCGGTACTCGGTATCGCATGACCTCCCTACATCTAGATATAATATATCATTTCACACATGTGTAAAAATTTAAATTAAATTAGATATATATCCACACAAATTAAAATATATATTGGTTTTAACCTGACCAGAATGTGAGCCCAAATCTACAACACTCAAAATATAGACATGATCATATTGAGATTCAGGCATCATGTGATCATGCATCTACATCGAACACTTCTTGAATTAATATTATATTATATTATATTATATTATATTATATATATATATATATATATATATAATTTGATGTTATTATTTACATGAATTTTTCACAATTCAAACAAATTAAAGTTCAAAAGATGAACATACCTATGTAGGATGATCCTCAGAATATAGTAAATTCATATATGACTCCATCCTAGATGCATGTGGGTCACTTGAAGTAGATGCTTGAGTATGCCCATAGCCTAAGCCTCCATGCTCTCTATTGGCCACTTTAGTTGTCACATGTGTAGTTTGATGAGTGAGATGTCCTGAAAGAGAACTCAATGCTCCTAATGTCGACAACATCATCTGCTGCTGAAATACAACGGGAACACTAGGGGAAGGAGGAGGAACAATAGGAACAATCGAAACATGTAGTGTCTTCCACCTGTGTTGTCCTTAAGTTGCTTACTAAACCACTGTAAAGTCGGGTATTGATTTAAATATGTTTGATTTATGGCGTTTGATTAATTGTGTTTAATTTTATTGGGCTTTACAATGTTGCTTATTTGTAACAAATTAAATGAAATAAAACAATAAGTAATAAGTGTTAAAAAAATAATAATTTAAATTGCTATATTGCATGAATTAATAAAAAAATAATTGTTATAAGCCAACACGATGAAAACAATTGCTGGTGGATAAAGTCAATGAAGCAGTTATACTCTTAATGAAGAGAAACATGGGAAGTAGTGGAGCTCTATTTTGAGAAATATGGTGATTGCATGTGAAAAGATTCTCTGTAACTGAAAAATCTTCTATTTTCTTTTGAATGTGTTTCTTGTTTTAATGACGGAAGTAATGGCCCACTGAGGAAAAAAAAGAAATCTGGATGCAAAAATAAGAGGAGGTCTTGAGTGAGCGAGGGGGAGGCCTTAACTTGGCGACTTGGAGGTTTCTTGGCTCCACTTTTATCGACGTCTCTCTGTTTCATTTCCAAGAGAAGTTTACTATGGGGGTAATATCACACAGTCGTTTTTGGGCCAATTTGAAGGGGAAAAAGAGAATGAGAACCGAGTTGTGAAGGGAATGCAATGATGAGTAGGAGTCCGTTGGAGGAAGATTTCCAAAAGGAGGATGGCTTGTTTGAGAAAGATGTCCACACACAAAAAAAAATGGTGTTGCATAGAGATACATCTCACACGGTATGTATAATGAAATCAAAAATTCTTATTTATTATCTAGGATATTTGGTAGCGCTCTAGTTTGGCTTCCATAGTGAATCATCCTATGTACATTCTAAGTTCTTGAAATCACTGCATGTGATGACTACCCTTGAATCACTAAGAGACTTTCCAAGCCCGAGTCTCTAATGTCGATATCCTCCTTGAAATGTCCCCTTCTTTCTCTTCATCCTGATCAACTGTATCAAGATTGTTATTTAAGAGTCCCCTTCTATCGGATAGAGTAGTGTACACAATGAAAGAAAGACATATATCCTTGTATAACCGTTTTAAGGCCTACTAGTTAGCCTAGCAGTGTATTTAGAAGCATTTGTTTTCTTCACTAAAAATATAAGCTAATTTCCTACAATTACGTTGATGAAGAATAGATTCAAGCTTGGCATTTCATCATCATGTACTTGTTTATGGAATTTTCCCTTGGGTAGAGGGTCGGTTTCCTTCTTAAAGCCTAGGTACTGTCTTACTTATAACTTCTACAGTGGACTGCGTCTCCTCTTAGCTTATTTCCTTGATTAATGGAAGAGCCTAGCATCGTTTATCCTTGAGTGTCTATCGGATTATTTATGTGCTGAATTGAATACTTGATATTGTTATCTTTTCTATCTTAGGACCCGAATTCTTGAAACCCTCTTGATGGTGACTACATGAACAAAACCAGGATATCATAAATGGGTACCAGAACAACATCATATCTGTATCAATCCAAAATCATCTTGTTCATTTGTGACCTTGAATATTTTGGGATAACTTCTTTTATCTCCTTCATTTACCTCAGCCTTGGGTATTGATCCCTTCCTTGTCTTCCTCATCTTCGTCATTGTCGTTAAATGAGTTGCAACATCAATGTATACTTTGGAGCTAACCCAGTTGCATTTTTTGGGCCCCTTATCCTTAACGACCCCAGTGTCAACAAGGAGCAATGAATAATTCTGTGTTACGAAGGCTCTTAAGCCTATCATGTCACCACCCCTGTCTCCATGCGTTTGCAACACAAAATCAGCTAGTATGAGGTTAAGTAATCTCTCTGATTCTTTGGCAACCTGTCACACCCGTAGTACTTGAAAATAGAATGTTGTGGAGGTTAAATAATCTCTCTAATTTTGTTGTCAACTAGTCTTAGTCGCAATAGTTGAACTTAATAGGGAGTTCAAAGATTTGAATAATTTCCTTGATTCTACTAACAATCTATCGCAGTTGTTGCACTTGAAAATAAAATATTGTCTTCATTTATAGCTAAACCAAATGAGATTTTGTTTCTTTGATTTAAGTTTATGCCAACTAAGATATTGGTACAGCTGACCTCCATTCGATTACCTTATATAGATATATATAGTTATCAATTATATACTCTTCTCTATTGGCAATATGTAATCACTTAGGTGGGAGGGTAAGATGTTAAGAGTTCCCAATTTGTTATAATCTATATATGGTTAAGAATGAATTAGAAATTAGAATGTGAAACAACAAAATAGATATATAAATAGTTGTATGCTTAGTGTTATATATATATATATATATATATATATATATATATATATATATATTCGATATGTGGGCATGTATGAATTGAGCATGTTATTATTTACAAACTACCTACTTGATATAAGTTTCCTTTTTATTTGTATGTTAATGTATGATTTTATCCATGTCAATTATGGAAATGTATTTATATGTATATAAAAATAAAATGTATTGTGTTACTAAGTTGTTGTTAGAGTTGGAACTGAAAGTGTAAGAATAGCAATTAAGTTAATTAATTTTTATAACTAAGGTAATTATTAGAATAAACATTGTGATGTTCCTTTATTGGAAAATTTGATATTATGGGTTTGTGTCAATGTTTAAATAACTAGATTTCTTTATAGATTATATGGGTGAAGCCACAATAGTGGTTTACAATTTGATGGAGGAAGGAAAACTGAGAAAAAATGACCCCATGGCAAAAAAATTGGTTTTAGGGGTTCGAATGAACCTATAAGTTCGACCGAACCAAAGAGGGGTTCGACCGAACTAGGGTTCGAATGAACCTATTTAATTATTGGGCCCACATTTCCCACCTAAAAAACAAAAGGAAAATTCATATTGAGGGGGGTTCGAATGAACCCTGGTTCTAGCGAACCCCCCTTTTCCCTGATTTTTTGATCTTGTTCACAAAAAAAACCTATTTTTTTACGCTTCAAAGTTCGGGCTGAGGATGAAAATGGAGGAATCTTTACAAACCCAACTGGAATCAGGTATTCCTCAGAACGAGCTATCCAATGAATATAAATTTAATATGTTTTGGTTTTATTATGTACTTGTTTCTTTAGTTTTATTAAACATAGGTTTTTCATTGAAAATGAAGGTCTCTATTTTGCACATATGGAAAAATAGTAGATTATCAAAAAAAAAAATTGAAAAATATGAGTGCACCAGATATTGAAGTCCTTGATCCAACAAAAAAAAAAAATTGAAATTTGATAAATACAAAAAGTTACGCTATACGATCGCTATGTCCGAATTGTAATTGGTTTGACTTCAAAACTTTATTAAAGAAAAAATATTCAATAAAAAACTATATAACCAAGTGGAAGCACTAGATATCAAAGTTACCGATCTAAATTCGAAAGAATTAGAATTTTATCCTTCATGGAAAAAAAGTTATACGTTATACGGTGTGCATCACTTTTTTAAAATGTTATTTTTTGAAAAAAACCAATTTTCGTGGGAGATGGAAAAAGAAGTACAATCTTATTCCAAAAATTTTGAAAAATATATTTTTAGAATCTACAGACAAAATGTGACGAGACTTTAGTTTACATTATCTTCAAATTCCTCACGGTTTAGCTGCTATAGGTGCCTAAATGTGAAGATTTAGTTAAAAAAATTATTTTAGTGTCCAGTTTGGCCAAAAATTGTAAACCACTATTGTGGGATCACCCATATGCTAGGGTTATGGGATAAAAGTTGGTGTGGGGTTAATCTCTTATATATTTAGAATCTAGTAACTTACTCTATATATGTATAAGAAACAAAGTAAAGAAATAGAAATTATTAAGTAAACTTTTATTATAAAAGAAAGGTATTCTAATTGTCAGATTGTATTTATGTTGTTAAAATCCTATACTATGAGCTACATTCGATCATATTAGGGTTGTTAGCTAGAGTGTGTTAATAGTATCTTATAATTGAAGGTTTTAGTTATAAGATTGCATTGGATAATCTTTTAAAGGTTGATTTCGTTGAATTCTCTAATAGGTGGAATTGTAAATTAGATTAACTAAAACCATAAACACTGGTATAGTATTGTGGATATAGTAAGCTTTATTGATTTTATTTTGTAGTTATGTAAACCTAAATAGTATGAGTAGAATTAAAGTGATTATACTTAATTATAGGATCATAAAAATGAGCAATCATGATTAGAGGTTTAGTAAGTTGATTTAAGACTATTTAGTATCTATTGTAGTTATATTTCCTTTTATGACTTCAATGTTTAGGATTTCTCTTTGTAAGCTAGTTAGATAATGAATGTCATGAAATGTAATGATGATTTAAGTATTCTTAGAATCTTATTTATCTTGATGTCTTAGTGAAACTTTAAAAAAACATTTTAATGGTGTCATGTTGATTTGTCTTCGTCTTGGGTTGATTTTTCCTTGAGAAGAATATGGTTTTGTTTTGTGATTGTTTTTGTAGTAAGTTGTTGCCAAACTATAAGCTTGTTGGATAAATCATGGTAGGGTATCATGAGAGGAGAAAATAGAGGTCTTCCTTGGATACCCGGTTGATTTTGTATTGAAATTGACTGTGAAGATTTCATTGGGATGTTGCCACTCACTACTTTATACTTGTTGACTTGTTAATTGTGGATTGAATATATTTCTTTGGAGATCTTGTTACTGTTCTTTGATGGGGAACCCTTGTGTTAGTATTTGGAGAGTCTTCGAGAGGCTAGAGGGGATATGGCTTTTACTTGCAAGAGTTGGTATGGGGGCTGGAAACCTAGGAGGATCCACCTTGGGTAACCCATATCAAGCCTTGAGTGTTTAGATGAGTTTCATGTTGTTTCACCTAATGGTGGGTGGTTTAATGATTTTGTTATTTTGATGATGGTTTACCTTTACACTTGAATTGTGTTTATGTGGGTTTGATCCTTGCACTTGATTGTGGTTCTTTTCATTACTCTGAAGTTCTAGCATGAGATGGTCCATGCCTCAATTGGTGTTGTTATTTTATTTGGATATGGTATCTTGTGCAAATTGTCTTATTGTTTGTGATTTTGCGATATTGTTGTTAGTTGGGGGAGTGGCTCACAATGGGGGTTCGACACCCAAAGTGGTTGGTCCAGGGTAACCCGTGTGAGTTTAATCAAGTGATAACTTAATTAATTAATTAGGGGGTTTGGGTAGTTTCACACATTAATTCAGATAATGTAGCCTCACTCATGGGACCAAGTGCTCGTTTAGGCTAAGGATGAGTGGGAAGGCTTGGAATGGCAAGATCAACTGCCTTGCCTCTGCATAGTAATCTTGCAAGGTAGGTTGATCCTGCATAGCGAGCATGGGGGTCTGGCGGTCGATAGAGGTTACCAGGGTAACCTAGGATGGGGGCTGGCAGCCTAGGAAGGTTACGCCAGGGTAACCCGTGACTACCTATGCAATGACACTCCACCCTTTAACAACCTTGTATGCTTTTGTTTCCCCTATTGTTGTTCTTGAGCCTCTAGAAGTGGATGTTGTCATGTGTTTGTTATGTTGTCTTGTGTTGGTTATTTAATATGTTGGTTACATCTTGAGTTGGTTATTTCTTGTGATGGATGTTACCTTATGCTATTGTTGTTCTTGTTGTGAAGTCTTGTAATCCTTGTTTCGTTTGATGGTTTTCATTGAGGTCCTTCTTGTCATCTCCTAGCATGGGGGGTGGGCCTTTAGGTCCACGTGGTCAGGTGGAACGTGCTATGTACCCCATTGCGTCCCCAACCAAGATCAAGTTGTACCAGTTGTAGTGACTCCTGAGTTATACTAGAGTTAGATCCAACCTTGCAGTTTTGTATTCATACATATCATTTATATATTCCATGCCATTGTACTTTTCTTGTTCATGTTGGGAAGTACTATTGTAATGATGTAATCCTTGAGCATTGTATCTTCATTATATTAATGCATTGTCCATGATCATGTTATTATATTATGGATAATGGTATCTTTCATGTAATGTAAAAATGTTGATACGAAAAGTAATGCAGTCATGTAACCCCAAGAGACTTGTTTTATGTTGTACATGTATAATTTCTTTTCAAGTGTTGAATGTTAATATCATGTAGCATGTTAGTTACCTTTAAAAAAAAAAATTGTGCCATAAATGTTCGATGTATTAGTTTCCTTTGGGGTTGCATGGCGGGGAATTATAGAACACGTTGTTGAGGATCAACACGTGCTCCTAATCTATGTTGGGGCATGCCACACCCAACTCCCTAAAATGACCTCATATCAAAATAGTTGGGTTTTAAACCCAACTCAAACTCAACCCATAACTTTCTCAAAAATTATAGGGGCACCTCATAATTTCCATGTGGTGGAGTATCAAACACCATCCACCATCTATCCCAAAAATTTGTAGCTATCTGCGGGTGCCTACACCATAAAATTGAAATTCATTTTTTGGTGGGTGGAATTGATTCGTTTGTTTGGGGGCTAAAAAAATGTTGTCACATGGTTTTTTTGGTAATTTTAAGGTCATTAATTTCTTTATAGGGAAATCCATCTGCATAGAATTGTCTCCTCTCTTCTCTCCATTGATGGAACCTATCTAGGTCCGCATCAATAGATCGAACATAATCGACAACAGTTTACATCAAAGATGGAAACCGTGCAAGTTGGGGGGGATTCTAGGCTCATTTTTTATCAGATCTATATTTCCCTGAATCACATTAAGGTTTTCTCTAATTCTCTCTCTTAACTAAGTCTGATCTACTACAGGGGGTGGGGAGTTAGGAGGTGGAGAATGTGGAGGTGTGGGGTTTTTTTGTGGTGGCAGATCTGGATGTATGGGATCTTTAGGTTGTGCATTAGGTATAAAATCCTCTATATTGAATTTAGGATCCATGTGAACAATGAAATGGAAGCTGCATGTTAAACACTTCAAAAATATATATCAAAAACTAATTAAATAATGCACACAATTTGTGAGTTATTTAAAAATCACATTGAACATGCACAAATTCAAAATGCATTTCATTTGAAGACACATTCAATTTGTAGCATTAAAAAATCCATAACATTAAAAATCCATAGCATGTACACATTAAATTGATTCTAGTGTGTGGTTGTTAATATGAAGGGTTCGTTGTTATGACCAACTCTAATGCAACTAAAAATGGAGATAATTGACACACCAAGGTCATACAATTTTAATAAAATCCTACCTACATTACCTAAAACTAATTATTGAACACCTTTTAGTACTTTTGCAACCCTTCCAAGAAGAATCATCAAGTATATCTAAAATATTTCCACTATAATTTAGATCAATATGTATACTATAATTAAGATACCTAAAATATCTAAGGATGCACTATTACATTTTGTGTACAATGGAATGGTTCATATGTTGAGTTGTATAAGTGCTTCTACATCAAAAATTTCTAGAGGATAACATATTTTTCATAATTCATCTAAGTATTTTATGTTAAACCTTTAATAAATGGGATGGAAATTATAAATAGTATTGAGTTAGATGTATATGTGGGAATTTCCATTGGCTGATAGTGTGGAAATATTAAAGGGATCATATAAGAACTTAACTAGAAAAATAGGTGCATAGGATACGTCTCAAGGAAAATAGGGAGGTACTCTAATTATAAGTCTGATGGGTAGAAATGAAATTAGGGGGTTTTATTAGAACCCTATGAATGCATTCACCATGTCATTGGTTTATTAAGTGAATCCCCTGAAAGAAGGCCATAAAATTATTTTTAGCTCTATCACTCGATAATTAAACTATAGCCAAATTTCATGATATACATTAATTGAAACATGATCAATACTAAGGGGGAAAACAACAAGATTCAAGATAGCTACTCCTACTTTTTACTATTTAACCAAGAAACATAATATACATATATGCAACTATATGTGGCTGATGCATGAAACAAAAATACCCATGCCCAATCATTGAATAAAGAGAACATAAAAAACATGCAAATATTAATAGCAAGTCCAAGAACAAATAGAATAAATCCACATGGATTAAGGTAAAGACTTAAGATTTATAAATAAATCACCATCAACATAAACTAGGAGTTGGATAAAACATCAAGAATTGAGAGCTCGCAAAAGGCTACAATATCAACAATGAGGCTTCTTTGAATCATTATTGGAAAAGTTAAATAAGAAGATTAGTAAAGAGAGACTATGAACATGAGGTAAGGAACCAAATTTCTATAGGTAAAGGACTAAAGAATGAAAAATAAGACACATAGATATATAACTTTTATTTCTCAAATTGGGTGTTAATAGGAAGTTAGGCGTTGTTTAGAGTATCTTCTATTACATATAAAGGTGGAAAAAGAGAAGGAAACCCCACTAATTTAGGTTATTCAACTCAAGAATGAGTGTCAAAATGGGTAAATGATGAAAACCATGTAGTTTAATTTGTAAAAATTATACTAGATTCTAAATATTAGGATTATTGTTAGACAAGGGTGCTCAATGGAGCTCATAAATATTGCCTATCATTAATTAACTAATTCATCAATAAGTAATATTCTTCTACTTTTATGGGTAGAGCTTTATCTTTTGGGGCGAGGGGAAGTTTACTCACAGGTGTGGTTGTTTCCAACAAGAGTATATCTATAGAGCTAAGGTATATCTATTGTGAATACATGTATTTATCAAGTATGAAATAGAATTTAATTAAATCTAAGGACATAAATTGATTTATCTAAATTTTCAAATTTTTTGATAAGAGACACAAGTTCTCTATAGTGGGACAAAGTAGTTAAGAAGAAATAAGTTTAACACTAACATTAATTTATAATCTCATTCATTGTTTTCAAAGCATACTAAAGATAAGAATAAAATTAATAGAAGACATTAAAAGGAACATATAGATATACACTATTGGATATATGCTAGTGGTAATTGCAATACAAAGTAAACAAAGATGAGCTTGAGCTCTATTCACATATTGAAAATGGCTTCTTTAAGTACAAAGACTTCACTAAATTTTTTAGTTGTAATGAAATCATATTTATACATGTGAATTGGTGTGCATAATTTATCATGCAAAAATGGAAGAAATTAGATCTTTACTATATAATTATTTAGAGATTTGATGACATGAAAACATATCTATGTCAAATAAAAAATGTAAGAAACCTCCAAGGAGTGATACTTCTAAAATCATGTGAAGTGAAAGTTAAGAACCAATGACAAGGACACAAAATAAAGCAAGGAAGGAGGGAAATTTCCAAATTGAAATTACTCAATGAGCAAGAGAAACATGATCAATCCTAATGAGATTGAAACTTGTAACCACACTAAAAAATGAGAATGTTTAAACTATAGTTGAATATGGCAATAGTGTAACATAGCAACATGATCAATCCTAATTAGATCAACCTCATAAATTTATGCTATGATTTGTTGAACTAGTTAAGAAACATCTCATTTCTCAGCACAAATGGTTGTTGAAATTATTGATTGTACTTTCAAGTTGCACTATCTAAAAGGTGAAAATATTAGGGTTTTGGGTTTAGGTTTTAGGGTTTAGGTCCTAGGATTAAGGGTTTTAGTTTTTAGGTCTATGTTTTTTGGAACCTAGGGTTTAGGGTTTTGATTTCTAAGTTAAATGTGTCCAATTTAGGTTTAGTTTTTATGGTTTTCAATTTAAAATTTAACATTTTTTGTTTTGTTGATGTTTTTGGTTTTTTAAATGCAATTTAAAAACTATAAAATATTGAACTAAAACAAACTAAACAAACAAAAACTAAATAACAATTACAAAACAAAAATGCAAGATATAAAGCAAAAAATGGCAGAATTCAACCAACTTGGAGGTCGCTGAGGTTGGTTGTGTTGAGAGGAGGAGATGGTAGTGAAAAATTGCTTCAATTAGGCCCTCTAAAATGCGTACGCAATCTTCCTTCTCCCTCGGGCTCGCAACTCAAATTGACTGTGAAAATGAATCACACAGTTGTTTATTTAAAAAAATAAATAACTTTGCGAAATGCGTTTTCAAACGCGTACACATTATTAATGCTTATGCATTTTGTAATGTGTACATGTTTTGTAATGCGTACACATTTTAGGTTGCATACTTGAATCTAAATGCATACACATTCGAATTTAGGCTTGGGTACCCAATCCTAAACGTGTACACATTTCTTGTGATTTTTTTTGTTTTGGCTAAAATTTCCCCTCTTCATGGACCCAACTTCTTGCTTTTATCTTAAAGAAGATAGGATGCTAGGCTGCCCCCACAAGAGATTGGCCAAAAATATCAATTTGTTAGGTCAAGCTCACGATAATGTTCTATTTCAATTTAGGTGCATAGAGGACAAAAAATTAAGCTTATAGGACTCTCATTGCTTGTTCAGATGTTCCCAGGAGCTCCTAATTTCAACTTAGGAAGGTTTTCTAAGTAAAAAAATAGTGTTTCAAGGGTTAAAATAGGTAATTAGGGCTTAATTCTCCTCATTTACATTTTGAGCCTATAGAAAATTCTTGCCTCTAGATTTCACGATTTGTCAATTATTGAGGAGCTATATATGGTGAGGATTCGAGGAGCCCCACATCATGCAGATGTGGTTCATGAGTTCGGATGGCCTGCAGGAATTGGTGCACCGGTATGTACTCCTTCCTTTTATGTTTTCAACTTTCTGTTTTTGTGTAATTAATGCCTAAACTAAAAGTAGTCGATAACAGTAATATTGTGCTTTTCTCGCTTTTGCATCATTTTTAGCACTTTGTTGTTTATAAATGAACTGCACTTGCATTTTCTACTCGCACTAGTTTAAAATTTTCACTCTTGCTTTAGATCTTCGCCTTTGTATTCACATTTACCTCAAATTTTTGCTTTTGAGTTTTTTGTCTACCTATGTGAAAAAAAAATTCTTTTGAGAAATATATGTGCTTTTGACTTTTTTTGCTTTTGATTTTTTGAGCCACATTTGACAAAACAGTTGCCACTTTCGACTGTTTTTAATGCTTTTTCCAAAAAGGTCACCACTTTTGAAAAAAGTGGCCTTTTTTGCTTTGTATAGAATTTTGAGTCAGTGTGTTTGCAATTTGAGGTTCATTTTTTGTTTTCCTAGGGAATCCTTAACATCGTGGGTTGAATGGTTGTAGGCGGTTCTCAAACCATTTATTTCAAGGGAGTGATGACCATGCGAGCTATTTGATTTGATCACTAGGTTCTACGAGTTGGAGTGAGATGTTTTAGATGTTGTAGGGTTATGGCACATTTTCTACATTCCAACTATCAGATGCCACTGAGTGATGATGATTGCTCTTGTTGAGAGGTGACACTTGGAGAAATTGTCTTTTCACTTACCTACATGGGAGGCCACCATTACCCTAGATGATGTATGGAGGATTATTTGTGTTCTAATCCATGGAGAGCTTGTGACTTATTCTATATGACAGGGTACACGTTCCATGTGTCGAGTACTTGGTGTGAGGCATCTTTAGGTTCAAGAGGTAGAGATAGACCTATCTAAGTTCATTGGCAGTGTGGATCTTGTTTCACCTATTCTATGTGCTTTGGTTTCAGGGCTCGTTGTTCCTGATCAACGAGGTAGGCAGTTTCCCATTGGCTGGGGTGTGTGCATCAAGCATATGTTTGAGTATAGCACGAGATATGCATGGGGCCCATGTCTCCTCGCCCACTTATACAAAGACATGTATGAGGTTGCCTACCGAGGAGGTAGATCCATTTATGCTAATGTGAGTTTACTTCTTGTATGGGATTGAGAGCACATCCTAGTTACAGGCCTAATGGCATATTGGATCGAGATCCATAGGATCCATATTCTTATAGATATGGTGATTTTCTGCATTATACCTGGCCCGGGCAGCTCCCTTACTAGTGTCACATTGTAGATGATATGTCAGGTTTTTTTTGGAGGCCTTATTTGGATTGTGATGCATGGTACGATGATCAAGAGCAACTACCACATTGTAGACAGACTCGGTGGCTTATTGGTCATGTTTGTTCCTTGTTGGAGATATATCTTCTTGATTGTGTTTGTTGCTAGTTCGATGAGAAACAAGGTCAATTTTCATATGCTTATGGGGCTTGTTTTGGTAGGACTACTAGAGAGGTCTGGCTATAGGGTTTACAGGAAGATTGGGATACCGTTGTCATGAAGTTCAAAGCACTTGCCCTATTTGGGTGGGGGTGGCCAGTTGGACAAGTGGATCCTGGGACTACCCCAAATTTTGGTTAGTGGTGGGCTTGGTGTATCCCTTTGAGGTTTACAGATCCTACTGGCACTGGGCCAACAATAGGTAGAGTAGAGATTACTAGTCAATATGGTGAGCAACAAAAAGTTTAGATTGTTATTAAGCAACTAGACAGAGCTTGACAAGATGGGTAGCAAGATGGGCATGATGATCCTATGCCGCATGATCAAGGATAGGTTTCAAGTCCTCCTCCACCACCTAGTGATGCAGTAGTTCCATTAGCTTAGATGACAACTACCAGAGACATAGAGGTAGTGTGGTGACAGGCTGCAAAGGCTTAGGTTGTCATCTTGACAGTGAAGAGGGATAGCTTTAGGGCAGAGCAAGACACTGAGAGTGGGCAACATCATGTTGTGGACGAATAGGTCATAGCTGAGAGGGATACCCTCAGAGTAGAGCACGATGCCCTCTAAGCAGAGCAAGATTCGTATATGAGAGAGGCTACATATTATCAGTCTTTGTATGATGCATTTATACCTAGAGCTTAGTTATGGCCATGCTTTAGAGAGCCTAGTACTGCTACGGGTGCCGAGTCAAGCGGGCACTCAGTTATACGTTTGCCACTCATGCCTTAGCCATCCCCTCATCAGAATGAGCATTAGTTGATGTCCCCATCTCCATCCGAGCAGTAGAATGTATATGTTCTTGATCATTATTATATTGATTGTTCCAAAGATATTATTGTAGACATGATTTTGTATATACATTCATTGGCCCAGCTAAGGCTTCTTATATATGTACTTTTTTGTATTATGGTATCAAACATGTTTCATTATGATGATGTACTTGAAATTTTCATTTTTGATGATGATATATATGAGATATACATGTTTCAATTTGGCTTCATTATGTGATGTGCGATGATTATGAATGAGGATGTATGCTTATACATTTTTTTGTACTTTTATGATGTATGCATATGATGTGGATGGATGGATGATCATATCTTATGATATATGATGCTTTATTATGTATATGATGGATGGTGATGATGGATTTTGACTATACATGATACATGATGTTTTTATTTCTTTATTGTTATCATGATATGTATTGACGACATTGTGGATGCAGGATGGATGTTACCTATAGAAGAAATGTTTGATGATGGATAGAAATTTGATGTTGTTAGTTATTGATGAGTTTCTTTTTCTTTGCACAAAGGCTTCAAATCTTTAACAATCCTTTTTGATGTAGCAAACATATACGATACACTAGGGTATTAATAATCAAGGTGTCTTTGTATCCATTGTGTGGACTTTGACTCAACATACAAAGAATATGCTTGCTCATACCAGACATACGAACACCTTGTTAGGAAATATGGTGGAGTTGTGTTAAAAATTTTGAACTAGTTACACAAAGAGGTATGGAATACCTAACATGCAATTGCTACACGAATTGTCTCAAAACAACTTTCATACACCAAACAAAGCAAGTATTCATCATGGCAATATCACAAAAACATCTTACAAAGAACTAACAAAAATTGACAGTTAATACCACCATTCCTTCTTCTCTAAATCCTTATGGACATCCTCGAGAGATCCCAGGAATGTGGTATTATGATAAATTAAAAAAAATAAGACTATAAAAGATAAAAAAATGTTGTAGTATTACTTTCAATATCTATTTTGAGGTTTCAGGTTGTTATTCATGTTGATGATATCTATTGTAGGAATGGATCCGTTAAGGCATATCTCAGGATGTTGTTTGTGAATTGTCAATAGATAGGTAGTTAATAATTTTTCATTTTTTCACTTGATAGTTGTCTAATCGTTTCGATCTTCACTTTTGAATTTTTGATTTTGATGCTTGTTTTTTTTGTTGTTTGCCTTGTCAAAGGGTGAGTGTGATGATTTGTTTATTATGGAGGAAAATTTTATTGCGGATTGTGATGATGGAGTTAAGACCCTTTTGATTTTCTAAGTTTTATGATGTTTTTTCTATTGTTTTTAGGGGACTAACCTAGAGCTTTCGAGGCTCATCAAAGATAAGCCTTGCCTACATTGTACACGCAGAGGCTCATAGTTCACTTGGTTTGATAAGAACATGGTTTTGACCTTTTCTATTTTGTGATTGTTTTTGGATTTTCTAAATTTTGTGAAAGTTTTGGATTTTGAATTTTTTGACTAAATTGAAATAAAGCATGATAGACACCTAAGGGGACTGACCTATGGCCTCGAGGATTGATAAGCCTTTCCTATGTTATATATGCAGAGACCACGTAGTTTTATTAATGTTGACTAAAAGCATAACATGTTTATGGGATTTTGATTGTTTTTGAGTTTGTTTTTATTTTCTTTGTTTTTTTCTATTTTTGAGTATGATAGTTTTCAACCACAATGGGACATACAAGGATCCAATCCACTACCAGTTTGGGGAAGTTACCCCTAGTTCAAGGTAAGATTACCTTCATCAGGAGATATGGATGTTGATGGTGCAACAAGGTTCAATACTCAATCAGTTATCAAGCCATGGTTGGTTTATTATGGGAGGAATGGGTGGATGTTTCAAATAGTGTTGATAGATAATGATGCAAGTCTTATTCAAACGTAGCGCTTGTTTTCTAGGTTTTCACCATGATACCTATTCTAGAAGTGCCACAAAGTGGTTTTCACTTAAAGAATGTTTTATTTCTCTTTACTATTTTTCTTGCTTTTTGATTTTTTTGATTTTTTTAACTTTTTGATTTTTTTTAAATTTTTACCCTTTTTCCTGGGGTATTTTGACATGCTTCAAGTAAATAACTTCTTGAGGTGGTTTTTGTTCAGCTAAAGGTTATCCTTTAGGAGTAGCCAACTTATAAGCTCATGAACTGTAGCTTGTTGTGATGATGAATGGACCTAACCAGTTGGGTTCAAACTTACCTTTTCCATCTAGATTTAGTTTTACCTTCTGATTCTCTTTGAGTATCAAGTCACCAATCTGAAAGTTTCTATTTTTTTATCCTTTTATTGTAGCTTTTTTTAAGTCGATTATGATAAACCTAAAGATGGTTTAACGTTCTCAAACACCTTTCATCTAAGAGTTCTAGCTCATTCAATCTAGATACCCAATACTCTTCATTGCTCACCATGCCTTTTAGTGATATTTGCAGTGAGGGGATTTTGACTTCTATAGCTAAAATATATTTTGATTCGTAGACCAAGGAAAATGGTATGGCACTTGTAGGTGTACAAATACTAGTTTGATAATCCCATAGGGTTGGGTTCAGTTGTAGATGCCAATCATGGCCAGTGTCATTAATAGTCTTTTTTAGTATCTTCAGGATGGTTTTGTTAGATGCTTCATCTTGACCGTTTCCTTGGGGGTAGTAGGGCGTGGAGAGTCTATGGTAGATAGAGAACTAAAGCTCTTTGACATATTGGTTCTTGAAGGGGTTTCCATTGTTTGTTATGATGGTTTGGGGAATTCCATATTGACATATCAGATAATTCAAGATGAATTTTGATGTTTGTTTACCAATGATGTAGGTTAATGGAATTGCTTCTATCCACTTCGTGAAGTATTTAGTTGTAGTAATAATGAACTTATGTCCATTTGAGGAAGCAAGAGAGATCTTACCTACCAAGTCTAATCCCTACTGTGAAAAAGGCCATGGTGTCGTGATAGGTCTTAGCTCATGTGTTGGTGCATGAATGAGGTCACTGTACTATTGACATTAGCGATATTTTTTGGTGTATGCAATAGGGTAAAAGCACAAAGTTGTGTCACACTTTATAAAGGAAATGACCAACACTAATCCAACTTTTAAACTTGAATCACTAAAAAGTGGCATATATGTTTTGAATTTTGAAATGATATAGACTAGTAAAATATGTATTTTTTAGTATATTTTATGTTTGTATTTTTTTTTTAAAAAGATATATTTTAAACCAATTTTTAATAAATTAACACTATAATTTAGTTGCTGATAAAATGCTAAAAAATGAAGTGGCATGAGATGTCAAAATTTTTATAGTAAATTTTATTTTTCTTTCAAATTTGTTGTGTGTATTTATAACTTGAAACTTTAGTGCATGGATATATAAATTTTTCCAATTTTGGTAAATATCTATTTTTAAATAAATATTAAAATGTACGTGAATCAAAAAACAATTGTTTCCATTGGATGTCAACTTTCATATTAAATATTTATCTAAAATGGAAAAAAATATGTACCATCTTGAAATAGATTCTTTTATCTAGTGCATCATATTTTTTTTAAAATTTATTAATAAGTTTTAGTATTTTTTCTTGGCATGGTAATCAACCTAATATTTTGTGTTGATAAACTACTTTTAGTAAAAATGAACAAATAAAATATAAAGAATAATTAAACTATTAAAGATTAAAGTTTTCAACTTTTCAACCTCAAATCGATGGAGTGAGAGAAGGTAGGTAGGTGTGGGTTTCAGACGGGTGTTGGTGAGAGATGGGGCGATGAGGCTTTGGGTGATCCCCTGCTGCCTGGCATTAATGGCTTGACATCTCACATTCCACAATGGTTCTTTCGTGGTGGTGCTTGGGTTGATGCAACAGTAAGGAATTTCAATGAAGGATCTTCTAGACACATTCCATAGTGGATTTTTCATGATGGGAAATGGGTTGATATGGCTCCTCGGGAAAATGGTAAAAATTGGCATGAAAAGAAAATCATCCTCATTTGGATTATTTTAGAAAATTTTCCAACCCTAAATTGGTGGGGAAAAAAATAGTTCTTGTGCAAGGGTTTTTGGTTTTTTTGTTTATATTAGGGTTCCATTGGGCAAAAAGCTATCTAATATTTCAGGGCAGCAAGATTTTTCCTCTAATCTAGTTTTAGGAAATGGGTATGTGAGGGTTGGGGAAGATCGGCAAAAAAACCCATCTCTGGTTAATGGGTCTGAACAAATTGATGGGCATGCTCCATTTTCCAAATCATCTAGATCGAGGAAAATCTTATTCCCTGAATCAAAGTTGTCTCCAATGCCAAATCTTGAAGCGCACAAGGATAATCTCCAAATGAATCATAATGCTCATGGGGATAAGGTTGTAGTCACCTTGAAGGGAAGTGTGGTGCGTGATGGCATTGGGATTGCACACCCTAAGGAATCTTTAGTGTGCAGAACTCATAGTGGCTCTTTGGGAGCAAACCCTAGCAGGAATAAAGTGGCGGGGCGAGCTTCTGTTGCTAACCCTAAGGATAAAATTTGGCTCCTAGTTCCTTTGGTGAATATGGAGAAATAACCCATAAATAAAAAATGTCAGGATTTACATAAGTACACGGTGATCCTTCAAGCATGGGGTGAAGGTATGTCTCTTTCAAAATTGCATAAGCGGGTCCATGCACATTGGTTTGGAACATTATATTTTCAGGTACTTTCTTCAAATACCTTTGTTTTGGTTATGGATTCAATTGAGCCTAAAAAATAAAGTGCTTAAAGCAGTTTTGTCTGGTTTGGAAAAAATTTAATTTTTATTTTTCCTTGGTGTCCACTATTTCAACCTAATTTCAAACTATGCTCAAAATTGCTTGTTTGGTTTGCATTTCCTAGTATTCCTTTAGAATTTATAGATCTTGAAATTCTTGAGGTGATTCAAAATTCTTTTGGGAAATTCTTGTTATCGGACTCCTTAATTATTGATAACATTTTGAATGTAAGAATCTATCTTAATAAACCCTATGCAAAATCTTCCTAGATTTTGTACTATAAAATCCATGGATGGAATCTAGAGGCAACCTATTATTAAGGATTCTGATTGGTTTCAAAAATATTCCATTGATTTAGATGCCCCCCTGTTTAAAAGGATTAAACTGTCTCCCACAAAGGACCATGCTTGTCCAAAAGGAAATCCAAGTATTCAGGGGGAACCTACTCCTAATCCAAATATATCTGTCAAGAATTCTAAAGGTAATGAGATTTCTATCATAAAAGAGCATTCTTCTGAAATAAAGATTCCTAATCCTATAGTTAACTCAAAGCTTAGTATGAATCCTCTGGGGGTTTCAACTCCCTCCTCAATAGTTTTTCCTATCATTACAGCATAAAAGTTAATTGTGGTTGTGGATGTACATGTCCAGTCACTGGTAAAATTGTTTCATCAAGATTAGGGGTTAATGGAAAACTTGTTTAAATCCTCTAAATCCACAAATGTTGATAATTGTATTGAATACGGTAATGGGATTACAGTTCAAAATCCTTTCGAGATTCTTTCTCTAGATAACTTGATGGGTAATATTCCTTGGTTTGAAAGTAAATTTCCTTCTTCTAAGGAGTCGGTTCCAGATAACTGCCCCCTTTCTTCTCCCTCAAGAAGAGGTCGAAAAACCCAAGAATATAAAATTTCTGAAGGGAAGCATTTTAGATGTCAAACATTCAAATGCAAATTTGGAAAATTTAAGTCCTATCAAGGATTCATTGCCTAAAGAGAAATCCATTTATTCAGATCTTGCTCCTCCTGTTAAGCCTTCTTCTGCAGTTGTATCTCCTAAAGAAAATCTAGGGGTTTCTTCGAGGTCAAACAAGAAATTTATTGATCAGACTCCTTTGAGTGATCAAATGAGATCTAAAGTTCATGAATCACCTACATCTATCCAAGTGTCCATGCCTAATCCAAGGGAGAAAAATCTTGTTAAGGTGATTTAGTTAAAGGATTTGGTTTCTTCCCCTCTGCAAGTCCTAGGTCACTCAAAGCAATGGTACCCCTCTATTGAACCTATGGATTTGAAAAGGAAAACACAATCATGCTCAGATCTTCCAAATATTATCGATGCCCTGGATACAAATAATATTACTCCAAGTCATATTTCAATGGATCAACATTTAATTGATAAAATTCAGAGGATAATCAAGGATTCTAAGATTAATTTTAGTGCGGATGTACAAGAAAAAGTTCTATCAGCTATTGATAATGACTTAATGCAAATTGAAAAGGATTTTTCTATTCCATCATCTCAGCATCCTTTTGAGGAAATTTCTCCTAATAATCTTTTGGATTTAGGTGGTTAGGAGAATAATGTTATAAGCCCACTATCTAAAGGGAATTTACCTATTTCTCAATCTCCTTTGTCACCTACTTTACCCCTTTCTTCACCTTCAAAAAGAGGTCGTAAACCAAAGCATTTGAAAACTCAACTTGAGATTGATGCAGGTATTCAAACCACATTATTTTCCCTTGCTAAAAAGAAAAGGACTTTTAGTCCTCCAATGACAAGATCAGGCGCAGCTAAGTGAAACTTGTAGTTGGAGTTTATTGTTGGGATTCCTTCTCAAAAAAAAACTCAGGGAAAGAGGGGAGAGAGATCCTCCCCTCGAGAGAAATGAAGGTTTTATCTTGAAATGTTAGGGGCTTAAATGCCTCTAACAAGAGGTGCCTAATTAGGTGTCAGTTCAATTTAGTAAATTTTGACATTTCTCTCCTGCAAGAAACCAAACTGAATTATATTGTTGCAGAATCTCTTTTTTCTAAATGTCTCTCATGGAATTTTTTTTATCAATCAGCTTCTGGTGCCTCTGGGGGTTTAGCTTTTCTGTGGAAGGAAAATTCAGTGGATATAAAGGTAATCTACTCTTTTTTCCATTGGGACCTAGTCCTTGTCAAAAGTAAAACCTCAGATATTAAATTTTGGATTTTTAACATATATGGTCCCACTTCTACAAATGATAAACAATGTTTGTGGTGTTATATATCCTCCATCCTTCAGGTGTTGTCTGATTCCTTGGTTGTGATTGGTGGGGAATTTAATGCCATTATTGATTCCTCAGAAAAGGCTAGTGGTATAATTCCAAATTAAAGGGTTATGGAAGACTTTAATAATTTTGTAATTGGAAATAGATTGTTTGATTGTAAACCTTAGAATGGTATTTTTAATTGGACCAATAAAAGAAAGGATTTTTTCCAAATTGTTGAAAGGCTCGATCGCTTTTTATTATCCTCAGTTTGGTTGGATTCATATTTTGATGTTTACTCTTCAGTTCTTGGTCTTCCTGGGTCTGATCATTTTCCATTAACCTTCAACATTATTGAGGAAAAATCCCCTAACAAGGTTCTTTTCAAATTTGAACCTATGTGGTTTAGGGATAATTCGTTTATTCCTCTTATTAAGAATTGGTGGCAAAATGCTCCCTTCTTCTCTGGGTCTCGTATGTATCAAATGGTCAAGAAGTTAAATTTTTTAAAAGGGAAAATTAAAGAGTGGAACCAAAAACATTTCAAAAATATCATTTTAGAAAAATCAAGACTTCAAAAGGAAATTGAAGAATTAAATGAATTTGTTATAACAAATGGAATGAATTCTATTTCATATGACTTACATAAATCTCTGATTTATGATCTTGAGGAAGTTCTCCTCTGGGAAGAATATTTTTGGAGACAAAACTCTAGGGACACTTGGATTGCAGAGGGGGATAGGAATACAAAATTCTTTCATGCTTCTGCAAAAATTAAGAGGCATAAAAATAGGATCACTTCAATTAAAAACAAAGTTGGCTTGCTCCTAGAGGAAGATAAGGAAATTGCAACATAAGCAGCTTATTTTTTCAATAATTTTCTTACAATTGAACTGATATCAATCAATAATTCCTTCATAGAGGCTATCCCTTCGGTTGTTTCTCATGTTGATAATGATATGTTAATGGCTCCTTTCTCACTCGAGGAAGTGAAATCTGTAGTTTTTTCCATGTCTCTAGAGAAGGCCCTGGGCCCTGATGGGTTTACTGCCCTTTTCTTTCAAAAGTGTTGGGACTTTATTGGTGAAGATGTTTGGAGGGCTCTAGAAGAAGCAAGATGGAATAGGACAATTCTTAAAGAGTTCAATAATACATTTATTGCTATCATTCCAAAAGTGGAATCCCCTTCCACTTTTATTGATTTCAGGCCTATTTCTCTTTGTAATACCCTTTACAAAATCTTCACTAAAGCCATCTCTATTCATCTTGTGAAGATCATCCCATATATTATCTCTAATGAACAAGATGGCTTTGTCCTTGGGAGGGAAACTGCTGAAGGTGCAATTGTGGCTCATGAAATTTTGTACTCTATTAAGGTTCATAAGATCCTAGCTTTGATCCTAAAATTGGATATGATGAAAGCTTATGATAGGGTCAATTGGGATTTTCTTCTTGTTGTTCTGCGCAAATTGGGTTTCTTTGAAAGGTGGGTAAAGTGGATTTATTCTTGTATATCATCGGTCAGGTTCTTAGTTTTGTTAAATGGTTCATCTTGTGGTTTTTTCTCTTCCTCTAAAGGTGTTAGATAGGGAGATCCATTCTCACCATTTCTTTTTATCCTCATGTCTGAAGGTTTTAGCAGGGAAATAAAAAGGGAAAATCAATTAAACATTTGGAAAGGCATTCATATTCCAAATATGCAAGAAAATCATACTCATGGTCTCTTTGTTGATGACACTTTGTTGTTTGGTTATGCATCAATCCCTAAAGCTAAGGAAATTAAAAGAGTCATAACAAATTTTACTTTGGCTTTAGGTCAAGTAATTAACCCAACCAAATCCAAAATATTTATGTTGAATGTACCTAGGTTTATTCAAAATGGAATAATAAACTTATGGGGTTTTTCTGTGGGCACATTACCTTGTTCATATCTTGGTATTCCCTTTTTTATTGGGAATAACATGGAAAAATTTTGGGAAAAGATCCATAACTTGGTTTTGGAAAAAATTCTTTCGTGGAAGCAAAAATGGCTTTCCTTTGTAGGAAAGATTCAAATGATCAAATCAGTCCTCAATGTTATTCCTATTTATCTGATGTCAGTTCTAAAGGCTCCTTGTTCTACATTAAATCAATTAAAATCTATTCTGCAATATTTCTTATGGAATGATAATGTGGGGGGAAAATAAAAACTTCCTCTTATTGCTTGGGATAAAGTTTTCCTTCCTAAGGAGTTAGGTGGCACTAAGATTAGGAGTCTCAAACTCCAAAATGCGGCCTTAGGGGCTAAGCTTACCTGGAAATTATATTGAAATCCACAATCCAGATGGGGAAGAATAATTTACTCTAAGTATTTGTTTTCCCATCCTAGGGAAAGCCTCTTCAAGGCTTCTTCTTTACCCAAAGGGTCTGCAATTTGGAACTTTATATCTTCTTGTCAGTCAGTTATTCTCCCTTACCTTTCTTGGATGATCCATAATGGAAAAAAAAAAGTTCTAGGAGGATGTATGGAATGAATATCATGCTCTTTCTAAATTCATGGAATGGGGAAATCTAATGCGCCTTCTTAAAAGTCTTTGGGGCTCTCATGTGGTTGATTATTTCATTTTTGAACTTATTGACTCTATTCCTAAAATTTTCTGGAAATTAGTGGAAAACTTGGATATTTCTTTATCTGTTAAGGAGGCTTATAAAGAGGAGATGGGTAAAAGGTGTATTGTTTTCTCTGATAAAGAAGATGTCTTAATTTGGACTAAATCTAAGTTGGGGTATTATTCAATTAAAGAGGGGTATAATTCTTTATTGTCCTCCTTAAGTAAATCTGATCTCCCTTATGTTCTTTTGTGGGATGAAGCCTTTCTTCCAAAGGATGGTGCCTTTGCATGGGTGGCGGTTCATGATAGGGTTTTAACTATGGATAGGCTTGACAAATTGGGGTTGGAAACTATTTTTCCATGTGTATTTTGTGGTTATTTTTTAGAATATTTGGATCATCTCTTTGTACATTGTCCTTTTGCAAAGAAGTGTTGGTATTGGTTGTATGGTAAATTGGGTTGGTCTTCCATGGTGTGTCCTTGTTTATCTCTACAGTTTAAATCATGGTCATTGTTGCATCGTTCTTCCTTCTTTCATTTCCTTTGGATTATGTCACCTTTAATCATTTGGAAAATCTGGAATGAAAGAAATAGCAGAACCTTTAGAAATAAGTCTTCTTACTTAGAGGAAGTGCTTCTCACCATGGAAACTTCAATCTCTAAAGTTGTAAGGTCTTACATCTTTAAAAAAATTGGAAATTTGAAATTATTTTCAAATTGGGATGGTTTTATAAAAAAAAAATGGCCTTTTCTCAAGTCTTTTCCTTTTCATGGTTCAATTTCTAACAAGGTGGATAAAGATCGGTTATGTAAAGAGGCTAAATGGTTCCCCCTCCTAAAAATTATTTCAAGTTAAACTATGATGGGGCATCAAGGGGAAATCATAGAAAGTCTGGGGTTTGCATTATTATATCGTATTTTAATGCAAACATTGTGAAAGTTCCTTGCAAGATTTTTCCAGTGGGTACTAATAATAAGGCGGAATTGGAGGCATTAAGCTTTGGCTTGGACTTGGCAAGGTTTCTAAAAATTAAGTCTTTAATCATTGAAGGAGATTCAATGGTTATCTTTCATGTAGTTTCAAATTAAAAACTCATGTTTGGAAATTGCAATATTTATTGAGTAAGGTTCTTCTATAGTTAAAATGGTTTAATTGTTATTCAATTTCCCATTGTTATAGGGAAGCAAATGCCATTGCAGATTTTCTTGCAAATAAGGAAATAGATGAACAAATAATATTCAAAGAATTTAACAAGGATGAATTACCTCTTTTAAATAAGGTTTTTCAGTGATCATTTTTGGGTCTTTACTTGGGAGTTTCGTGACGTCTATTACATTAATCATCCCTTTGCATTGCTTATGTGATATGGTATTACTATCGACTGCATTCAAGATTAGGATTTGGCCATCGACTATTCTTATCATTATTGCAGATTGGTATATATGTGCAAAATGGTTTCTTTGTGGTCTTGTGTTCTTCTTGTAAACAGTGCAAGTGTTGTGGTTTTATGGCTCTCACGATGGGTTGGTATAGGATTTTTGTGTGTTTCAAGTGCAAAGATTTTAATGATCCTCATCCATATGATCATGAGAAACTTGGTAAGGTTTTTAATTCATTTGATGAGGATATTTCTTTGGCTTTCAGAAAGGTGGTGGGTAAATCTTGGCTATAGGAAAATTCTAATGCCTCTTATTCTGAGATATTCTCTCATTTTCTCACCATTGCTATGGATGTTCTGTTGGATGTCAAATTGGTTTATATCCTTGCTGCTAAATATGTGCTTGCTAATTTGTTTTCTAATATGGATTTATGTGAAGCTCTGGATATGTATAATCTGGATCATGGCTCCTTTCCTATTGCTAGTTTTATTTCTAAAAATGATTTCCTAGATAATGGTTGTTTTGGAGAATTTTTGTTGATTATCAGATCAGGTATTATTTGTGACAATTATGATGAAACAATTTTGGGCTACCATCATCTTATTGATAAGCTATCTTCTAAGGTTTTGGCTACTGCCAAAGGAAGCATTTTCACTTGATCATTTGTTGCCTTCTACCTACTATGAGGCCAGTTCTAGTTCATGTGCAGTGGAGGATGCCTGATTTGATATGGTTTATTAGTCTTTTGATGTTGTACATACTTGTCTAGTCTACTAGACTGGGGGTTGGCGGGTGGTCTCCTTTCTTATCTCTTGGGTATATATATATATATATATATATATATATTTGGTTGGGTATCATTTGTATGCAATTTTTTGTACTTCAGGGTTGTGGGTGATCTTTGGTTGGATCTTTGTATTTCATTTTGGGCCATTATGTTTTGATTGGCCTTCATTCAGATGTATATGTAATTTTTGTAATGAGCTACGACTGAAGGTTTTCTTCCTGGTTCTTTCCTGCCGGTATGCTCTTTTGAACCAGGTTTTGTAATATTTTTAGAATATAATAAAAATATTTTAGTGGCTTTGCCACTTTTATCAAAGAAAATAAAATTAAACTATTAAAATAAATATATTTTTGAAAACTACACTTATGGATCTACAAAAGGGTATTTTTTATATTTAAAAAAAATGTTATTTACATTAGTAGGAGTTATTGAAACTTCAAGTTTTTCAAATAATTTTATTTTTTTGAAAAATTGGACTCAAAGTGGTGCTCCATATATTTTTAGCCAACAATTTTAGTTGAAAAATTTGTGGAAGTGTCTAACTTAGCTAGAATGAATCTTACTAGATCATATGTTTGACCAAATTTGATTTTTAGTTAGAAATACTTAAATTCAATTGTGTTGATAAGTTGGCTAAAAGTGTGACACAACTTTGTGCTTTTACCCAATAGCTTTTCATTCCAAGAGGGCCAATAGTATCTTGTTCTTAGTAACTTTTGTGCTAGGCTAGGCCCACTAGAGTGGGACCCACAAATTCTTTTGTGTACCTCTTGTAGGGCAGTTTGTGCTTCTTTTACATCAATACATCGGAGTAAATTACCCTCTAAACTTCAATGATATAAGGTGTCTCCTAGGATTGTGAATCGGGAAGTCCTACAGGAAAAAAGGTTTTCTTTTGATTGGTTGTCAAATGAGGGGGTATGATACCATGTTGGATATAGTCAAATTTGTCATGGTACCATGCTAAGTTAGGACCAACAACAACACACACTAGTTTTTATTTTGGGATATTGAACGTTGGTACAAGCAGTTGCTCCATAAGGAATTCGTACTTAGAAATGTTTTGTGGAATATCAAGAAGCAAACCTATCATTTCCATTGTATCAACTGCTCTGTTGTTGATCTGGGGAACCTGTTCAAAGTTGATGGTGACAAAATATTGCTTGAAATTGTCCACCTTTCTCTTATATGGTAGTAGCTTGTCACCTTTTTTTTGATACTCATTATTTACTTTCTTGATTACTAGTTGAGAATCTCCATAAACTTGTAGTTCTTTAATCCTCCATTCGATAGCCATTTTCAGCCCTGTGATTAGAGCTTCGTACTTTGAGATGTTATTTGTGCATGGGAAAGAAATTCTATAGGCCTTAGGTATACTATCTCCCTATGGTGTGAGAAATGATATACCCACTCCTAAGCCATGTTGAGTGTGGGACCTATCAAAATACAAGGTCCAATGGCTTGTTTGTTCTATTAACAATATTCTTTCATCTAGGAAGTCTATTGTGAGAGGCTAGTGATCTTCCATCGGTGCTTCTGCTAGTTGGTCTGCTATAATCTTTCCTTTGATAGCTCTCCTTTCTACATAGTCTATGTCGAACTCGCTCAGAATCATCACCCATTTAGCAATCCTACATGTTAGAGGTTCTTTTGCTAATAGGTACTTTAGTGGATCTACTTTTGAGATTAGTTGTACTTGTCTATTCGAGATATAGTGTCTCAACTTTTGTGCTGCAAAGACAACATAGAGACATGCTCTTTCTATGGGTGAATAGTTCAATTCATATCCCACTAGTGTTTAGCTAATGTAGTAGACTACTCTTTTCTTATTATTATCATCTAGCTATGCTAGGAGAGATCCTAATGATGCTTGTGTTGTAGATACATAGAGTATCATTGCTCTATCTAGAATAGGTGGCATTAGTACTGAAAGATTAAGTAGATAATCTTTGACTTGTTGGAATGCTTGATCACATTTACCATCCCACTTGAATGTGATGTCTTTGTGTAGAAGATGGCTAAAGGGGTGACACTTTTTTGCCAATTGTGCAATGAATCACCTGATGAATTGTAGTTTTCCTTGTAGAATTCTTAGCTATTTAACATCTTCAAAGGAGGAATCTCTTGTATAGCTTTTATTTTTATAGGATCTACTTTGATGCATCTCCTTGATACTATGTACCCTAGTAGCTTTCTAGATGTTACTCTGAATACACACTTTTTTGGATTGAGCCTTGATTTATATTGTTCAAGCCTGTCAAACACTTTTGCAAGGTTGGTCAAGTGGTCTTCTCTTTTTATGGACTTCTCTAGTATGTCATCCACATAATCTTCCATATTTGTATCCAACATATCATGAAATATTGTAGTCATTGCTTGTTGATAGGTTGCTCCTGCATTCTTTAGACTAAAAGGCATGAAATTCTAGCAAAAGGTCCCCCATGCACACATGAAGATTTTTTTATGTTGATCATCAAGAGATATCTTAATATGATTATAACCAAATAATTCGTCCATCAGTGATAGCATTTCATGCCCTGTTGTTAGATTTACAATCATATCAATGCTTGGAAGAGGGAAGTCATCTTTTGGACAAGCTTTGTTTAGATCTTAGAAATCTGTGTAGGTTCTGATGCCCCTAGTGGTCTTTGATACTGGTACTGGATTCAAGATCCATTTAGAGTAATCAATTGGTCTAATAAAACCCACATTTAGCAATTTCTTTAGTTCTACTTTTACCAAAAGTGCTATCTAGGGATGCATCTTTCGTAGTTTCTGATTGATGGGTTTAGCTCCAGGAAATATGACTAGGTGGTGTACAACCAATGCTAGATCTAGTCCTAGCATGTTTGCATATGTACATGCAAATTTTATCTTTCTTTCATTGATGAATGCTGAGAATTTCACTTTCTCTTCAAGATCAAGTGACACTACATGGTATGTGATTTGGGTACTTCTACTGTGCCAACATTTATAGGTTTCTCTTCTTCAACTAGGAGTGTTGACTTCTCTTGATATTCAGAAATAGGGAGATTGAATCCTCCATCTTCGAGCACCTCATAGAGGTTTTCACCCTTAGATTCATCCTTCATTTTTCTCTTTTCAGGATCCAATAGAGCCACATCGTGGTTTTCCCTAGGGGATCTCATGTTGATTTTTACATTATCTTTTTCAATTTTACAACTAGAGGACACAATTTCCCTCTGTAATATGCTTGTTGTTCAATTTCCATGGCAAACAATGCTTTATGATCTCCTGATAGTATATTAGTTTGAAGCCCCATAAAATCTACAATAGCTTCATCATTTTGGAATTGATCCAAAACAAGTGTATGGTGTTGTTGGTCCCAATCTATTAGTTGTGGGTAGCAAAGGGGTAGACTGTCATGGTTATCTAAAAATCTTATGAAAGTTGTAGAAATGGTCAATATGAATCTAACATCATTCTCCCATTAGGTATCTAGGTCATCATCACTAGAGGTGACAAAGGAAGGAGAATCCCATTCATATCCGTTGGAGTCTGTTTCATAAGTATAGTCTTTGAATATATGTTTTCTAGTTCGAATAGGGAATATACATATGCTAAAGCTTTCAAATAAGTCCTCAATGGGTAATTTTTTGTCCATAATATGGTAAATATCCAATGTCTTATTATCAGTAGAAGGATTTCCTCTCTTATAAGAGGTACATCTAGTGTTTGGAGTCACCACATCTATCAAATCATAGCCTAGTCCCATGTTCTTCTTTCTTTGTTCCACTATAATGGGTTCCCATTTGCCTCTTTTGTGTAGCCCAAGGAAACCTTTTCTAGTGCATCCCATTTCTTTAGCTAACTAATACCCTTTACTGCTAGGATCAATGAGAAGGGGTTGTAGCTATTCTGGTTCTTTTTGGTCTTTTTTGTAAATCATTGATGAAAGGTCCTCTTTGAATATTTCCTCATCCTTCATATCTCCCCACTTGGTAAAGATCATGGGTTTGGCTACCATTTTTATTGTTTGAACATGTTTGATCTCCTTAGGCCCTCCATAAACCTTTCGTGTTACGGGAATAATTCCAATGCAAAAGGCTTGATTGAAATGATAGTTCTTGTTACCTTTGTCAAGTAATTGAATCTTGGACTCATATTTTGGTTTCTCACTTGATGAGATTTTTGTTGAGGTTGATGGTAGTGTTGATGGGTTGAAATATGAGGAGTGAAATGATATATCATTACTAGGTATACGTTGGATTTTGTTGTATTTCTCCTCCAATTTTGTATAGTAGTGGAAGGGTTTAGGATCAGCATATAACATGACCTCCTTTCCTTCATGAGGAAATTTTAGACATTGGTGGAATGTCAAAGGAACCACTTGTAGTGTATGTATCCATGGGAATCCTAGAAGAATGTTACATGGTAGCTCAAGGTTCAGTACTTGACATGTGGTTTTTGTTGTTGTCAGTCCTATCTATATAGGTAGCTTGATTGTCCCTTCTGAAATTCTTTCTAGGTCATCATAAGCCCTTACAGTGATGCTTTTTCCTTTGTCAATCACATCATCAGAATACCCTAGTTGTTTAACAAAATTCAAGGTATAGATGTTTAAACCTGCACCGTTATCTATCAATACTCTTTTGACCATATGTTTGTGGAAACCAACCTCTATATAGAGGGCTTGGTTGTGGAATGACTTCAGTGGAAGGTCTTTCTCAGAAAAGAATAAATGATGATTGGCCATGATTTTTCCAACCATGGCTTGAACTAATTAGGATTGAGGTCATTAAGGACCAATGCTTCCAAAGCTTTCTCTAGTATTTCCTTATGCACAGGTGATAATCTTAGCAGCTCTAGGATGGAAATCAATGTGAGAGTCTTCTTTAGTTGTTCCCAATACTATATTCATTGGATGACTTAGTTGTGGATTTAGGTGGGGCTCCCTATATTGTGACTTTCCCTTGACGGGTAGTTACATTACACTTGGGGTCCTTGCCTCATTTAGTTAACACATTGACCCTAGTATCATCTTCTTGGGAGAGGGTACCTAAGATGATGTCACCATAGGTGTAGTTAGCACTATGATAGTCTTGGTCTTTCCCTTTTTCATTCTTCTTAGTATGGTTCAGAATTGGATTTGTGTAGATTTGGAGGTCTTTGTTTCTAGGACAGTGTTCTATATCAACTTCTCCTTTGTTGATCAGGTCTTGTATTATTTGTTTGAGTATCATGCAGTTATTCATCATATGTCCTTTGATTTTGGGGAACTCACATAATTATTTTTCATTATACCATGGTGTTTTGAAACTTGTCTCTTTATAGTTTTGGTGATCAGTGACCTTGATGAAGTTTTGTTGAACCATTTTTTGCATGATTGTTTCAAGTGATTCTCCTAAGGTAGTAAATTTCCTCCTTGGTTGATCATATTGCCTTTGTTGTCCTCCCTGATTTGTTTGTTGGTTAATCACTTGATTTTTTTAGGGATAGCTAAGTTGATTGTTTTGTATGTTGTTGGGAGCATAGATTGTTTGTGCAACTTGGGGTTAATTTTGAGGTACATTGGGATTTTGTATGTTCCATACAAATCTAGCATCAACTATGCCATGTTTTGTAACATTTTTATTTTTGTCCCAAATCTTGGGTTTCGCATTCAAACTAGAAGAGTTGTCTTTTGGGTTGTTTAGCTTAATCACTCCCCTTGCTATGAGAGCTCTTTCAATGTGTAGTCCATTTTGAATAGTCTCTTCAAAGTTAGTGAGGCACAACATGATGAGTTGATAATTGATTTCTGCTTGGACATTGGAAATAAAGATATCCACTAGTTCTTTATGAGGAATAGGCCACTTGCACCTACTAGCTTTACGTCTCCATATTTGTAGGTAGGATGTAAAGGATTCTCCTTGACTCTAGTTTAATCTTGTAGAGGTCAGTGATGGTGACATGTTGTTCTATGTTGAATGAAAAGTGGTTTAAAAACTTGGTAGTAAGTTCGCCAAAACATTTAATATATGGTGGTAGATGTGAGATCCATTCCATAGCGTGACCAGTAAGACTACATGGAAAAAGTCGCATTAGGTAGGAATCATTGTTTTGCACTTCCATGCAAGATACTAAGAAATATCGCACATGTTCAACTGGATCACCCTTTCCCTTGTACTTGTCAAACTTGGGTATTTTGAATTTTTTAGGGAAGGGGAGCATTGTAATAGAGCGATCAAAAGGGAATGGACATATATCCTATAGACTGCAGGTCTTCTTGGGTTTTCCAATCTACATGTATGATATCCTTTGATTCATGACTTGTAGTTGCATGCTTACCTCTGTGTTTGGTACATTTGTTTGTGGATCTTGTGCATAGTAACCTTGTTGTCCTACCATGTTTGTTTGGTCATAGGTTGGGTATTGTGGAGTTATAGGACCTTGGTAACCATGTTGGGTGGAAGGAGGGTTAAGTCCTTGTTGGATGGAAGGAGGGTTAAGTCCTTGTTGAATGTAAGAAGGGTTAGTTCTTTTTTGTGTGGAAGGAGGGTTAGGTCATTGTTGATTTTGTTGAAGAGGGGTACCTTGATAGTGCATTGGTGGTACTCCTTGTTGTGGTTGATTTTTCTAAAGGGTACCTCGGTAGTGTGTTGGTGGTACACCTTGTTTTTGGGATGAAATGTTTTGAAGGTTACCACGATAGTGCATTGGTGGTACACCTTGTTAATGGTATTGTTGATTGGAAAGGGTACCATGTGGCACACCCTGTTGATGTTGATTGGGAAGGGTACCATGTGGTGCACTTTGTTGATGTTGATTGGGAAGGGGACCATGTGGCCCACCTTGTTGATGTTGATTGGAAAGGGTACCCTATGGCAAACCTTGTTGTCAGAACTATTGATTGGGAAGGGACCATGTGGCCCACCTTGTTGTTGATACTGTTGTGGAAATTTCCCTTGTTTATTTTGTACATTTTGGGAAGGATCAATGTATGAAGTGTTTTGGGGCATATATTGAGATGGACCCCCTTGATATTGTTGGGCCACTGTTGCTTGTTAGATTTGGGATGGTTTCCTAAACAAAGGGTTGCCCATTGATTGATCATTTCCTTGTGAGAAGATTGGTGGCATGTTTGGAATCTCCAATGGTTTGGGTGTTTCTCTCACAAATTAGTTATCCCCTAAGGGAAGGAGGTGAGGATCTTTAAGACCTTCCACTTTAAAGTTTATAGGTAACTTAGCACCATTTTATGCTAATTTGAAGTAGGTATTTGGATCCATTCTTAAGAGTTTTTCCATCAGTTTAAGTACCTTGGGATTGTTGGAGTGTTGAAAGAATTCATCATTTATTTCTTCCTTGCTATCCACTTCTTCTATGACCATGCACTTTGGTTTTTGATTTGATCTATCCATCACTTCTTGTTGTATATGGATTACTTCTTCCTCACTAGGTGATTGGTTTGATGTTGCCTTAAATGTGGGTTCCTTTTGAGGAGTTACAAGGTCACTTGGTCTATAAACCTATGGGTCACTTATGTTGTTTGTGGTGTTTGTTGGGGGCATGCTATCACTACCTTTGTTTGCTTCCATATTTTTTTTGTATTGTGAACATGTGGTTGTCATAAAAAAGAATCAAAATTTTGTGGAAGTTTGGTGATTTCTAACTTACGGAATGAACTAATGCTTTGTTTTTGGGATCTTTTTGTTTTGTGATTTTTTTGGGATTTTCTATTTTTAAAAGGATGGTATCTATTGCCACACAAGAGATGGTAATATGGGCCTTTTGGCTGCAATATATTGTTCCTCTTTATCTAGGATGTTAGTTGTGTTTCTCCACTGAGTGGGTGTTTCATTTCTCTCAAATATGAAGCTTCTCAAACTACTAATGATGTCTATTTGTTCACCTTCAATTTTCATGAGACTTGGTTGTATGATAGGTGTCATAAGGTTTGGTTGTTGAATTGGATCAATTAGACACCAAATGGTCATAAAGTGAATGATGAAAGTGGTGGTGTTTTGATATTGTTTTCATGATACTCAAGACCCTAAATTTTGAGTGATGTTTTGGGATGACGCTTTTTTTGGAACTCAAAATGTTGAAAGACTTGGATCGATATTTCACTTCTTTTTCTAGAGGATATGTTGTGGGAAATTTACTTGAACTAGCCTTTAGGTTCAAGAAAATGTTGATATCTTAGAAGTTTAAGTGAAGGAATGATCCAAGTTTGTTTTGATTTTGAATTTCTAAAAGAAGGATGAGGTGTTTGATTTTGCAAAATGGATGATGGACTAATGTAAATTATGATGTGTTTTGGGAGTCTAACTTTTTTTTTCTCACAAGATTTTGTAACTAGTTTATGATCAGATTCTGATTTTCACCAGAAATTAGGGCAAAAGTGGCCATTTTTAGAGAAAAAGTGATAATGTTTGTCAAAAGTGGAAAACTTTTGGTTAACTGTGGCAAGATTTTTCAAGATTGATTTATGTTTCAAGTTTTTTTTTTGGTAAACAGTTCAAGTAAAAGTGAACTTCTTGGTCAAGAGCCGCCAAATTTTAGTCAACTACAACTAGGAAAATATGTCAAGTGTAGTAGAAAAATGATCAACTGTAGTAATTCTGAGGTCAACTACGTTCTAATTTGCAAAAGTGACCAGTTTTTGATACTATCTGTCAAAACCCAGAGAGAAAAAGCAAGCTATTTTAGGTCGACTGGGACTAGTTTTTAGTCATGTACGGTAGAAACAACAACAATAACGATATTTTGTGTAGATTTATTTTCCAGTTTTTGTGTTGGCAACAACTTGGATAAATTTGTAGTTTTGAATGGTTTTTTTATCTGATTTGAGATTTGGCAAGTGATATCATGCAAAAAAACAATCAAAACTATTTGACCCTAAATTTCTACAACTTTAAGCATGTTTCTTTCCACAAAAGCTCAAAGTTTGTGGAAGTCAAAATGCTAAAATCATAGTTTCCAATGTTTACTTTGTCCTTAATGTGACTTGAAATGTGAGCCTAAATATCTGAAAACCCTTAGGGATATTATTTTAAGATATCCTTAAGGAGTGCAAATATAGGGCTCTTTTCAAAGGATTCACACTAAGTCAAAAGGGTTTGAAGTTTGATAACCATGCTTAATGCTTGTTTTTATGTGTTCATTTCAATTAAAGAAAAATGTTTGATGTTTCAAAGTAACTGAAAGAATTTGAAATTTCATGAAGACAATTTACACCCTAGGGATAAACACATTCTTTTTAGATGGGCTTACCTCATGCCTTGAAGGGATGATTTTACATGCAATGAATGGTAAGTGTTTTAAGCTCAACCATAAGTTGGAATTGGTAACCAACTTATCGAAATAAAAGTTATGATGCACCACTTCAAAGAATTTTTTTGGCTAAAATAGGTGGCTTCTACAACATTGGTTCTTAGTCAGTGTTTTTGGATAATCTGGTGTCTATACATGCAATGGTTCACTCATTTAAGAGGTCTCCCAGCCCTTAGAAAGGGTTTTTATGCATCTCATGGATACTGAGGGAGAATTTCATTGATATAGATCATCCGCACTAGGTGGTTGATGAATTTTGTCACACCCACAATTATTTTTATAGCAAACCAAAATTAAAGTACCGCTTGGGTCATTCCCTCTCACAAATCAAGAGGCAGGGCCTCTAAAGGTAAAAATTTGAAATGAAAAAATGTGTGAAACTCAAGATTCTTTTCGCCAGCCAAGACCACCAAAAGGTGCAAGGGGAGAGGATAGACACCTAGTTTTCAAAACATGGAATACATAGTGTACAATTCATTTCAATGTTCTTTTTAAGCCCCTCAAGTAGCACTATCCAACTAAATAAAGTGTGAGAAGGACTAGCAAATCATTTTTTATGTTGAACCAAAATTGAAGTGCTTGAAATATCAAGCAATGTAGATAGCAATGTGCAAGTCAAAAAATTGATTTTTCCAATTTTAATCACCAATTGAAGTGTTTCTAAATCCTTGTCTTAATTGGTTGACAAAACGAAATCACTTGTTTCATCAACATATTGAAAGAGTTGGTCAAAAAGACAAGCACTTTCTTTTAGAGCACCAAAAAGAAGTGTGGTTCTAATCTAGAAAACTCTTGAAATGTTATTTTTAGAGTACCAAACCAAAGGCATGTGAATTTGTGGGGTTCATTTTAAGTTACCAAAATCAAAAATTTCCTAAACTATGAAAGCTTCTGAAATGTTCTTTTTAAAGCACCAATTTGAAATTTTGTTCTAATCTAGAAATCTTTTTAAACGTTCTTTTTAAGTACCAATTCAAAGGTTTTTCTAATCTAAAAATCTTTGTGGAATGTTCTTTTTAGAGCACCAAACTGAAAACATGCAAGTTATGGGGTTCATTTTATAGCACCAATTCAAAGTTTTCTAATCTAAGAAGCTTCCAAAAATTTAAAAACTTTGACCGTTCACCTTCTCTACAATAAGCATGTTAGTTGTTTGCTTCATGTAACACGTACCATATCCTGCAAGAGTTGTACAAATGATGTTAGCACCATTCAAACATCCAAACCAAGCAATCATTAAAGTTAGAAATTGAAAAATGACTTGCAGCTTTCGGACAAAATTTTAACAGATCAAAAAGCAAAATTCTTAAGAAAAAATGATCTTCTTTTGTGTGCCTATAGACCTGTTTTTTGAGGAAAAAGTAGTCCAAAAACTCAAGTGTGACCTTGTTATGTTCAAAAGTGATCACAATTTTTAGAAGTGGCCCTATCAGTGCAACAAAAGTGGCCTAAAAATGGTGTGCAGTAAAAACGACAGATCAACCACGTAAATTTCCTATAGATTTTGCATGAAGATTTTTCAAACGTGCTTATGGAACCTGCAACTGTAAAACACACTCAAGGAAATGTTAATGCTAAGGACCATGGTCCCACGGGGCATGCTAGAATGTGTAAGGGGGAAATTGGGAAGTGCAATAAGATCAAATATGAATGAATTGAAACTAATCTAATTCAAACAAAGATCATTATTCATGCCCGTTACTCATGAAATGAAGCTACGAAGGAAAAACTCAAATAATGTAATCAAAAGAAAGATCATAAATGAATTCATAAAAAACGTAGTGTTTCCATCCTATGTCAAACTGTATTCGCAAAGATGTTGGATTATTTGTTGTATCAATGCGAAGCTTCCATTTCTGCATAGAAAAAGCTTCAAAAGTTTTTGTGTGTTGATCAAAGATGTGTGTAAATCTTGTCAAAATATTGATTATAATTTCAGCATTACTTCGTTGTGCAAAAAGATGTTGATTCTCTTATCATTTTTTAGGAAGAAGATGATTGTTATAGAGATTTTGTGTTTTGAAATGAACACTCAAGATTGCATAGTAGAATATCCTGATCAATGGTTCAAAACTGTTGAGAGGAATTAGATGGGAAGAATAAGTGGATATTGATTACGTAATCGATGCGATTGAAGAAATCAATTTGAATGTTTATTGGAATTGAGGAAATAGATGGAATAATTTGTGGAATTGAAGAAATCATGTTGAACCTTTAACGGGATTGAAGAAATCATGTTGAGCCTTCAGTGGGATTAAGGAATAGATGAATCAGTTAGAAATAGAGTGAATAATCGGGGGATCGTAATTTGCTCAATCATGAAAGTGGGTGAGTATAATTAATTAATTGATTTAATTATTAATATTTTTTAGTTGAATGTGCATATCTGTTTGAATTTTGAAAACAAAGTTCTATTTGTTTATTTTGACCTTTTTGGATGATGTTTGAATAATTTATTTAATTATTCAAGTTTAGGGGAAAGTGATTTAATTAAACTATTAAGTGGTAATAATTCAATGGATTTAGTGGAATAGGGTAAATTAGCGACATAATTAAATAATTGATCTTATTTAATTAATCAGGAAGAATAAAGTTAGATTAGGACTTTATTAAATGAATGAAATTTATTTAATTCATCAAAATGATGACAAAGTGAATTAATTAAATAATGTAATACTATTCAATTAATAGACAAAAATAGAGTTCTTAGGACTTTATTAAATAAATAAAATTTATTTAGTTTGTCAAAAATGGTGAAAAAGTGAATCAATTAAATAATGTAATAGTATTCAATTAATAGAGGAAATTGGGGTTTTTGATGTAATTGATGTTGAATGCAGTGATATTTAGTGATACTAATTTTGATGATGAGAAAATGTCATTTAGGATGTGTGATAAGTGTTAGGTCATTTTTACATGTCTACAATCATATTCACTTTTTGGAGGAGTAGTAGGCATAGTATATCCATCTTCAACTAACTTCCATACACCAAACCCTAATAAGACAAGAAATGCTTCCATCCTTGCTTTGTAGAAGGAATAATTTGTTCCATTAAATATAGGGAATTTGACACTATTCCTTTGTTCCATCCAGATCTACTTCAAGTTGTTAAGATTCTTCTAAGGAACCTCTACTCTGATACCAATTGTTAGACACAGGAAAAATGAGAGGGGGGTGAATCAATTTTGTATTAAAACCTTCAAACCCTTATTAGGCATCAATATGAAAGAAAACAAATGAAACATCAACTCATCCACAACCATACTATTGCAAGTATGTGTAGTTGGTGTTATCATTAATGTCAATAAGCTTTGGTGTTGTCATTGATGCCAAGGAGTTTGTTGCAAGGATGTGTAATTGGTATTAAGTTGGTGTTGTCTTTGATGATGCTTTGATTAGTTGCATTATATTGTCATTAGTAGGCTACTGGTGTCAACCTCTAGTGTTGCTTTGATAAGATTTTGTTTATGGATGTATGGTTGAGTTGTTATGTTGCACTTGGATTTTTGGTGATGAGGAAGTACTAAAGATGTTGATCATATGTTTTTGGTGCTTGGTTTCCAAGTTCTTTTGAGAAAATTGAATAAAAAGAGGAAACAGAGTGTTGTAGTGTTGTTTTGTGTTGTAGAGTAGTGTTCTCTTTTGGATATGTTGATCAGAGGTTTTTAGAGGTGTTGCATTCAAATTTTTTTGTGCTAAATCATTCTACAAAGGAAGGTGTGTTCACCCTAGTGTGTAAACTGTGTATTACAAAGGTGTTTTGGAGAAATGTTTTTGTTCTGTATTTCTCCATAGAGTGGTTTCAGGTCTTGTAGATCTAGAAGGGAGTTGATAGTGTGTGTATCTTTCTTAAAATGAAGTAGTTCATGGTCTGGTGCTTTGGAAGTTAGTTTCTTGAGTTACAATGTATCGTAGAGTTGTTTGAGTGTATTCGGTGTGTACATTCTTCAAGTGAAAGTTGTTGTAGAGGAACTTGTTGAATTTTAGGGTGTTTGTGGAATATTCTAGATTGTATTCAAGTATTGTGTGTGGTCCACGAGTTGTTTTTGGATTTGAGGAAGCATGTACTTAAATTTTAATGGTATTTGTACTAGCCTCGGTTGACCCTAGATATTTACACTACTTGTGAAGTTGCTTTGATGGTTGCAGAAGCATGGTGTGGCATGTATGAGTGGATTTAGGTTCTAGCTAAAGTTTGTTATGCCCTTCCTATTGAAAATTGGATTGCATAAAATGGTTTTCATTAATATCAATAGGTTGTCATTGATGTCAACACGGTACTGAATTTATAAGATAGTTCTCAGAAGCTATTTCCTATCGAAGATGGCCATTATATGTGGTCTGGAATGTTGGTTGGTCTGGTGTGTTGGTTTTTAGATCTGGTTTCTATTGTGAGACAAGCTATGATTTTAATATTCGATGATCTAGGTTGATTCAACATATGCAACATACTATGTGGACTAGTTATTCTTTATGGATGTTTTGTCGACATAAGAAATGTGTTAACCTTATATAGTGCTAACCTAATTGATGATTAAGATATACTTGTGTATATATATATATAAGATTTTTTGAGGAATGCAGAGAGAGGAGAGAAAAAAAAAGGAGAGACATATAGATGAGCGATAGGAGTGGAAGTGAATATATGAAGTGGATGTGAAATGTGGAGTAAGTGTGAGTGTGAAAAGGATTAAGAGGTGTGTGAAGATATGAGCCTAAATTCTTTATCAGTTGTGATCAGTACAATTTTGTTGAGCGACTATTGTGTATAGAAGTACATCATATTTTGAGCTTCAGTGGAATTGAACCCTACACATTGAAGGTGTAATCCACCAGTTCATGCTTTTGGAAACAAGCCATAACTTTTGTATTCTGGTAGTGAGCCATCTTTTGTATCTCTGGGTTGTAGCCCTGTGGATAGTGAGTCCTTATTTTAGGTAGTGATCCTTATCTCAGGAAGTGAGCCTTGTTTAAAAAAGTGAGCCTTTTTGTAATCGGTTTTAATATTCTCTATAGAGTGAGTTAATCCTCACCATGGTTTTTCCCTCATTGGTTTTTCCATGTAAATCTAGTGTTATTGTGTTTATGTTTTGGATTTGATTTTCTGCATTGGAATTTGATGATTAATCATTTAAGCAGTCTTAAGTATTAGTTCTAATGATTGAATTAAAGGTTAAAATATGTGATAATTGATTCACACCCCTCTCAGTTGTCATATTCAACAATTGGTATCAAAGCTTGGTCCTTTGAAATGAGTTTAACAGCTTGAAGGAGATCTTGGTAGGTTGAACTAAATGGTGAAGGGATTTGACTTGGATGAGGAAGTAATAACAAAGGATACAAAATCAAAAAATGAAGATCTAAAAGAAAATGTCAAGAAAGTAGATGAATGCATTTAGAAACTAAGGAATCAAATATGGAAGTTCAAGTTGAAACATAAAGAAGTTAACTAGGAACTAAAGGAAGAAAAGGAGACTATTAAGAATCTAAGAATGGAACCTGAAGAAAGAAAAAGGATGGAAGAGAATCTAAAATTGGGAATTAAACAAAGCAAGACAAAGGAAGAAATACTAAAAAATACTATCAATCAAAAGATAGAAAAAATGTGATATGCTTGAACAAGTAGTAACCCTAAAAGCTGATCTAGAAAAAGTGAAAGCTCATGAAGAAAGGTTTAAGACAAGCTCTACAATGCTTGATGAGTTGATCTCATCTCAAAAACTTGCAAAGGATAAAGGTGGTCTAAGACTTGAAGAAGGACAAAGCTCTAAACCCGTTCTCAACAAAATGAATAATCAAAGGAAATTTTAAGGCAATACTTATCAAAACAAAAATTGAAGGATGAATATCGGAAGGATATCCATTCGACAACCTAATGCTCAAAAGTAATCATCTTTTAATGGATTTTGTTTCTCATGCAATAAATTTGGACATAGAAAAAAAAAATGTAGAAGTAGGATGAACCAAAATAGAATAAGTCAAAATGTTGGATTCTTTGCTGGAAAATTCTATATGTACAACAAGTTTGGACATAGAGCTACTAAATGTAGAAGCCAAATGATGATGAAAAGATTTGATATAAACATAAGGATTCAATATTTTCAAGGCTACTATTACACATGCAATGTCTTTGGACACAAGGTTAATCAGTGTAGGATAAAGATAAAAGCAAATTCATTTGATCTTGGATATGTTGTGTGCCACTCTTGTAACAAACCAGGACATATCTCAAAATTTTGTAGGAGAAAAGTTGGGAAGAAACCAAATCTGGAACAAAATAACATGCCGATGAACAAAGTGGATCCTAAAGAAGTGAGGAAAGAAATGGAAAAAAAATGGAGAAAGAAGGAAGAGCTTGAGAACAAGGATGAATCAGATAATCTTGTATTTGCATCTAGTACAAATACCTCTTTCAAGAACTAAACCTAGTAATGGCTTAAGGGGGAGTAGTCATAGAAGAATCTAACAAATCCCTGATATATGAGGTGTCATATGATGACACAAGGATAAGTGATGTGAATCTCTAGTTTGAAGGAATTGAAGAAAATTTTGGTAGAAAAGATGCAAATCGGGAAATTGGCGAAGCCCTTCTTGGCTTATAGTGTTTTTCAAAATTGATTCGGTAGCATTGGTGGAGAAGGGGGTACTGACAGAGTGAAGTATAGATGATGATGCCATAATCAATAAATTACCTTTTTATGATGAAACCCTAAAAGTGACATGTTAAATAAGGATGATTGAGTGGTCAATTTTCACATTATGAATCAAATGAGCTAAGGAGTAAAGTGAAGCTAAAAAATAAGGTGTTAAGTGAAAGTAAAGAGAACAAGGAAAAAATAATGGATTCGAAGGCAATGGTGATATTTAATCCACACAAAAATGAATTACATAAATTAAATAAGTATGAATTTAACCATGAAAAGATTCAAAATCTCAAGGGTTTACTTTTAGTTGAGCAAATGCAAAAGGTTAAGAATCTAGGGCATAAGGGTTTAGAAATTTGGAGTGAATTTCCATAATTTTCAAATGTGGACATTGTTTGGGTTATCCTAAGCAGAGTTCAAGGTGATCAGATGATATTCGAAAAAACCTATGAGATCACAAAGGAAGAAATTGCAGCAATAACAGGATTATGCAATAATGGACCCGTTCCAGTAAAGAATTTGGTGAAGAACAAAGAGGTCAAAGCCCTAACTGGGGTAATAGGAGATCAAAGGGAACTTCTAATTCACACTATAATTGACCCTATAATAAGGTATGTGACATATGGGAATTCATATAAGATCTATTTCAAAAATATGGAAGGATCACTTCAGTGATTGTTGTTTATGTTGCGCATCAAATGGTTGAAAAGAATGAGGATTTTGACTTGTGTGAGTTATTGAGGAATCAATTAATGGAGAACATTACTATGACAAAGAATGAAATTTACCCTTTTCATTTTGGATCTCTAGTTATATGTTTGATGATGTATTTGATGAAATTGTTACCATTAAAGGAGAATGTTGTGTGGAAGTCAGTTATACCAGTTGGGAAGCAAGTCTACTAGTATCTGAAGTGTATAGCAGAAAAGAAAAATATTTTTAAAGAATACTTTAAAAAGAAAATAAATGTATGGTGCTCTACATTGGTTCCTAGTCTATTTGTAATGTCTGAGGTAGGTTCCTCCTCTGGTAAGAGAAAAGCAAGAAGAATCATCTCAAGTTATCCTCTAGAAACAAAGAAATTGAAATATGAAGGGAAGAAAGAAGAAAAGGTAGAAAAGACTATAGAAGAAATTTTTCTGGCATCAATAGATGATGAAAAAGAAGATTGGAGATGTTTTCTTGTCATGACCATCATATGAAAAGGATGAGATCACAGACGCTTTGGCTATTTACATAATTCATAATGATATTGATCTAAGTGAATTGACAAGTGTTTTACTAGAAGTATTGATTAAGCAAATTGAAGACAGACTAAAGGCACAGTCACCTAGTGAAATAGAAGGAAAAGATGAGATTGAATTTGCTATGGAAGAAAGATGTGGAAACACACAGAAGAGATTGACTGAGAGCATAAATGAATTGAAAACATGCATCAAGAATGTAAACAATGTGTATAGGTATTGTCTCCAGTGGCCTACTGCTATTAGAAACTATAGAGAAAAAATTGATGCTATTGAGTTTGAGTTGGTTTCTATTGGAAAAACATATGATATTCTTAATGAAAAGGATGGAGCGCAGAAGAAAAGGATCAATTCCTTACAGTCTAAACTTGTAGTCATTGTGGTACAGAGGGATGGTATTGTGGATACTTTTTAGAAAATTAAGAAAATAATTGAGATAAGATTGGAATAGCTTTCCAGTCTTCTGGTGGAAGCCAAATAAAATGAACAAAACATCACTATCCCAAATACTCTTCTAGAAACAATTTATTCAATAGTAAAGAACAACAATATTTGTTTAAACATTAGGTTGGTAGTGGATTCTTGGAAGACATTTCTTCTGAAGCTAAAAGAAAAATACAAGGATATATTTTAAGGGAAGAAGGATTGAGGTAAAGAACCATTTTTTATACCATTTTTTGAACAAAATTTGAAGGGGGAGATATATCTTTTTTTCTTTTCCATTGACGTCAAAGGGGGAGAGAAATCATGTGAAAAGAATGAAAATCATTTTAGCTTATCAAAGGGAAGAACTACAAAGTTATTGTTGTTGGATTTTCACATATTGTGCTGCCATCAATGACATAGGGGTAGATTGTTGGAAATTGGATTGCATCAAATGGTTTTCATTATGTCAATAGGTTGTCATTGATGTCAACATATTACTGAATGTATAAGATAGTTCCTAGAAGCTATTTCCTATCGAAGATGACTGTTATATGTGATCTAGAATGTTGGTTGGTCTAGTGTGTTGATTTTTATGTTTAGTTTCTACTGTGATCAATACAAGCTATGATTTTGATATGTGAAGATCTAGGCTGACTCAGTGTATGCAATATATTATGTGGACTAGTTATGCTTTATGGATATTTTTCTGACATAAGAAATGTGTTAACCTTATATGGTGTCGACCTAATTGATGATTAAGTTATACTTGTGTATATATATAAGATGTTTTAAGGAATGGAGAGAGAGGAGAGAAAAAAAAAGGAGAGACATACAAATGAGTGAGAGGAGTGGAAGTGAATATATGAAGTGGATGTGAAATGTGGAGTAAGTGTGAGTGCGAAAAGGATTAAGAGGTTTGTGAAGATCTGAGCCTAAATGATTTATCAATTGTGATCAGTGCAATTTTGTTGAGCAACTATTTTGTATGGAAGTACCTCATATTATGAGCTTCAGCGGAACTAAACCCTACATATTGAAGGTGTAATCCATCAGTTCACGCTTTTGGAAGAAAGCCATAACTTTTGTATTCTAGCAGTGAGCCATCTTTTATATCTCTGGGTTGTAGCCCTATGGATAGTGAGTCCTTATTTCAGGAAATGAGCCTTATCTCAAGCAGTGAGACTTTTTGTAATTGGTTTTGATATTCTCTATAGTGTGAGTTAATCCTCACCATGTTTTTTCCCTCATTTGGTTTTCCACACAATCCTAGTGTTATTGTGTTTATGTGTTAGATTTGAGTTTATGTATTGGCATTTGATGATTAATCATTTAAACAGTTTTAAGTATTAGTTTTGATGATTGAATTAAAGGCTAAAATCTATGACAATTGATTCACCCCCCCTCTTAGTTGTCCTATTCAACACTTCCTTCATTCCTTTCCACTGCAAGAATGTTTTGGTGCCCACCTAATTTGAATTTGTATGGTTGAGGTGCATAGCCAATTTTGGAGAATGTTTTCAATGTTGAATGCGATATAAATATGAGTTGAGTTGTTGAGGGATGATAAGATAAATGAGTATGATTCAATTAATGTGAATTGTAGAGTTGTAGGGTGCAAATTTGAGAAGTGTAGTGCAAACTTTCATATGTTAGATTACTAGATGTAGTGAGAATAAGGTGTCTACAATTCTTCAGAAAGACTAGGAAGGTGTTGGTGATGCTATGGTGGATTTTTTTGTTGCTTTGAGATTGATTTATCATTGTAAATCTCTTCTTTAACTTCTTTTCTATTCTGACAATGAGCCTTTCTTTCTTTTGGGAAATAAGCCCTTCGACAGTGAGCCCTATTGTATTTGGTGTTGATATTACTTTATATTGTGAGTTAATCCTCAGTATGGTTTTTCCCATATTGGGTTTTCTATGTAAATATGGTGCTCCTTTGTGTATGGTGTTTATTTGGTTATGTTTCTTTCTTTCATGATGTATAGTTGTAAAATTGCACCGCTTGCAATTTCACATACATTCTTGTATCCACTTTAGTGTCTATTCCCTTAGCATCTTGAGTAGGCTCCTTTTAGCCTCTATATCAGCCTTTTTCCCTTCTCAAAATGCTCTAGCACCCCTTTTCAGTAGCTACCCTTGCTTGAAAGCTTTGCATTAACCTTTGTGCTTTTCTCATTCGTATTGTTTTGTAGTGTGACATGTCCAGACACTAGCGCACCGTGCTAGCATCCTACGATGTTTCAACACTCAAACAGTTGTCTCTGAGCATGCTTTCCACTTGTCCTCTCCTTTTGTCAGTGATAACAACCAAGGCCCCTTGTAATAGCTAAAGAAGTTTCTTTTCTCTCCTTAAAAGTAGCCTTTTCACTCCATTTGCATCTTCTAACTTTTTTGAACTTTCTCTAACTTCTTCTAGCTCCATTTTTTTCCTTATAGCTTCTCTCTTGCTTTGGATTAAGCCTTCTTCTATCCACATATTTCTTGCACATAGCTTTCCATAGAAGCTTCAAGCACTTCCAAGCTCTCTTAGCTTCAATCTTGCAGCTCCATCTCCCTTGCCTCATGCTTGTGAGCATCTTGGGGTTCCATATCTCTTATCTACTACATCTTTACTTTGTGATACGAGTTCTCCTCCTTGAGCGGGGATTTCTTTTATCACCTCTTTTGTGATACGGGTTCTCCTCCTCAAGCGGGGATTTCTTTTATCACTCCTACTTAGTGGTGCAAGTTCTAATCCTAAGCAGTTTTTTCTTTCACCACATGCTCTTTCCATTTTTGTTACACTCTCTCTTTCTATCTGGTTGTCTATGGAGGTGGGAACACTAAAATGGGGGTTTGACTGAGGAAAACCCCTATATATCCCCAACACTTTCTCTAGATATCTTACAGATGCAGGTTTTGAAGACATTCACTTGTTGGAGGATTCATCACTCATGTGGTCATAAGCATTTCCTTTATTCTTCTTATCTTTATCAGTTCTACTCCATTTTATTGTAGTTCTATTACATTATGTTATTTCTCTATACTCTGTAAGTTCTCAGCAATCAAAGTAGAAGTAGTCATTTAGCTATTTTCTGAGACATTCTCCTTCTCTCACCCATACGAGATGTTAGTGTGCCTCTGAAACTCCAACGTGTCATGCTATTGTTTATATCTTGTGTTGCCATCCTATTGTGTGGTCTCACAACACACCCCAAGAATGAAAGGACTTGGGGACCCAAGTGAAAAAATATTACTCTTATGGCAGGAGCTAACAAATTGGAAGATCACTGGAAGTGAAGAGAAAAGAAGAGAAGTCTTTGATAAAAGAAGGTACTTCGTATTGTAAGTGTTTCGTGCACCAGGTACCGGGTACTGGAAACACAAAAAAGATGAAAGGTAATGTGAAGTTAAAGTGAAAGGCTCCGGTCCAATAAGCATAAGTCCAGTAAGAGGGAGTCCAGTATAATGGAATTCTGGTATAACTGAGGTCCGGGAAAGTAAGTGGGTAAAGTTGAATACCAAATACCATGTATCGTGTTGCAATGTGAAATGAAATGTTAAAATTTTAAATTTGTTTAATGATCCTAGTGATCCGGTATATGTACAAGTATTTATGATATGATTTTTGAAAGACATGTTAATTATGGAATTTTTGTACTAACATTTGAATAATGGTTTTATTTACATGAGATGTTATAATATGTTTTTTTTTTAAAAGGGGATTTAATATATGGAATTTGTGATTACAGGAGATATCGATTGTGATGCAAAGCTTGGGTATGGATGGTTAGGAAAACTTGAATCATGGATGGAATAGTTTTCAGTCCAGTTCGATCACTCTGGGAGGTGATAATGCAAACAACTTTGAGTCCACTGGAATGTTGGGGATCTCAGTATTTCACATACGGTGGAAATAAATGCTAATCTTCGAGAGAGCCCATTCCTAAGAGTGACATAACCAGAGCCAAGCGAAGTGTAGGGGGTGAAAATTCCACCTTATCATTCTGAATATATGGGAAGCCCCTACATATTATCATGATTCGAAGTATCATCTTAGAGAAGATTCTAGATGAAACAGTAGAACCCAAAGAGCTTCAATGAGTAATTGGAGTTGACTTCCATTGACTTCAATTGAAATTCTCCTATTGGTTACAATATTCCACATGCCTTGATGAGATTGGTCCCTTAGATTTCCTCTCATGTAGTTGTCTTATCCTATCTAAGCCTTGCATTCTATAAAAGGCTAGAGGATGCTTCATTTTTATTTAAGTTTAGAATTTGTGGATGTCGGAGAAGCATAATTTTTTTTTAAGTTTTGTTCTTTTTTCCTATTTTCTGAACCATTCCGGCGTAAAACTTTGTATGCATGTAGACATTAATTAATATCAGAGCTTTATGGATAGCTACCTATGTAAGTATCTTTTGTAGCTAGTTTTGTAAGTTCAGCCAAACAAGACTGTATGTTGTGTCGTTTAAGGGTGCATACAAAACCTACTCGGTGTCCATAAATGAAACCCTCTATTTACAAGCTTGCACGGTTTTATACGTAGTTGTGAAGCAATCTGGTGAAATATAAAGTGGTTTGCTCTATTTTGATTAATTCTTTGGGGCATCCATGGATAATAACCAGGAGAAACTTTTATTTTTCAGTATTTTTTTATACTTTGTTTTAGAAAAGATGTTTAATATTTGAAAATGTTCCAAAAAAAAATATAAATGAATGGAAAGAATTTTGTTGAAAATATTTTATTTTCCATGAAGTTGTTGAATGCTTAATGCTAAATCTACTTAAGTGATAGCAAGGAATTTGTGATGTTTCATGAAATATTATGTCAAATCTTTTGGTTTCATGATGTTCAAGTTTATCGATTCAATTTGAAATGTTATCTAAAATGTTCAAATAACAATCATTGTCCCCCTTGAGATTAACAACAAATATCACATCATTACTCGAGAGTGACCCTAGTGCAACCATGACTTGGTTATCGGAGACTTGGGATTGAACGAAATCCAATCTTTGTCCTGTGAATGCAGATTTTCTCTTTAGGTTGTCTTTGTTCCATATCTTTCAAGAAGGATAGGCTCTTCGCGTTCTTGTCTATGGAGATTTTATTCGATCTATTTACTGTGAGTAAAATCATCATCAATAGGAACTGGTGCTAGAAGGAGGGCGGCTTCCGCACTCATCTCTCTCTCTTGTTTCTTTGATATTTTAGGTTTCATCCTTTACAATTGGATAATTATGCTTTGAAATGTTATTGCTAAATTTGGCAAGAATCTTGTAAATGAGAAATTGAATGCAAGCTAGTTTTCATTATGGAAATTGGAAAACTTTGTAAAATCTTTAATCAGAAACTGCATCCCTTGAGTTTTTTTACTTATGGGAGAGTCACCGAGTGTAGAATTCATGATACAACTAATCATGGTGAAGTTGAGTGTGAAACTTTTTTAACTAGGGTAAGTTTTGCCATAAGTGGAGCAATTCCATTAATGGAAGAAGTTTTAACTACTAAAAGAAAGGGATTGTTAACAAGAAAAATGTTCTTCCCTAGTGGAGTTGGAAATATTAAAAAATTAACCAATAAATTGAAACAGTTAGAAAACTACAATTATTTTAAAGAAAATTCTAACGTTTTGCAGGGGAATATGTGAGAATGTCAAGATTCGGAGATATTTCATCACAAATGAGGAAAAGACATGGATGAATCATCATTCCTTGTATACGTGGAAAACATAGATAATGAGATAGAGTGGGAAAATCGAGCAGGAAATGCATGTATTGTGCTTCAAGCTAAGAATTTATTAGCTATAAAAGACATTTTCCTGATTTTATACAAGATACAAAATATCAAGTTTTTACTTTTTCTCTTTCTGATAGCAATATAAATAGTGATATATCTTGGTCTAACAAAATGCAAAGTGAAGATAGGGCCGAAGATATGAAGATTTTCAGAAGAGAAAGAAATAGAGAAATAAACGCAACCGTTCATGGAAATGGACCAGGGCTGGGAGAAGGAATAGTATTGTCACATCAGATGAAATGTGTGCTATCAGTTTCTAATGAGATCGTTTTGATGCATTTGAGCTAGATTTTGGGTAAGTACACCTTTGAATTTATGATGTTTAAACGCATAAAATTTAAGGTATTCCATTATTATAGTAGAATATTGAAAATTTTGATAAGAGAATTTAAAGACAAATCTACTGTAATTTGTACTAAAACTGTAGAGGAAATAGCCATAGAAATTGAAATAAATTACTTTTTTAGAGTTAATATTTTGTGATGTTGGAGTTAGGGTAGTTAGGGTTAGTTTAGTTTTTTAGTTTTTAGTTTTTTTTTGGGGGTTTTCTTTGTGTTTTTTTTTGCTTTCTTGCTTCAAATTTGTTTTGTTCTTCTTTTTTCTTAGCCTCTGCATTAGCAAATTCTGCTTAAATTTATCTTATGCATGAGAGTGAAATTCAAAGTTTTTGTAAAATTGAACTGAAAATGAAATAATAAAGCCATGCACAGTAAAACACGCTTTTAAAAGATACCAAAAAAAGATATATATATGTGTGTGTGTGTATCACGTATATACATCAGATATCAAAATCCTCATTCAAAAAATAAAAAAAGGTTCAAAAAGAAAAGTGAGCAAGGTTGCAGACGATAGTAGCCATTCAGTTGATCTGGGACGCCTCTTCTATCAAGGCTAAATACCCTATGTAGGCGAGTTCCTAGTGAGTTTCAAAGTCTTGGATATGGAGATTAGTGAGAAAGGGCCGAAGTGGAACCATTTCTCCGTGTTCTAGGAATTGAGGAATATCATCCATGGAGGGAATCCTGATGGTCGGATGTGCAACAGCTAAGATGGTGTCCAGATTATCCAAGAATTTGGGCTTCACTATTAAGTCAGCAGTAGCGCGAACATCTTCAACAGGTAGCCCAATGTCCAGAAGTGATGCTATAAAGTGAGAAGCTATGTCAGAATAAAAATGGAATTAGTGGCTAGATGCAACATATCTTTCCTCGAGGACTAAGCATAAGTTTGGCATAGTGAAACTAGAAGTCCTAATGATAAAGACATTTTCAAGCCTTTGTGGTGTGATGCTCCCCAAGAAAACATTTTGTCTACGAGAACAACCTAAGCAAATTGGAGTATTCATGGCTAAGAAGTGAATGCAAAGACACAAAATAGAGCAGAATTATAGAAAACATATAAAAAGAGAAAGAAAAGAGAAGTGTGGAAAATTTGAGAAGAAATGCATGAATTTATAGAGAGCCATAAGCAGAGTTGTGGTACATAGTTGCCTTGAGTAATTGTTTTTTGTTTTGGAAATTGTATGCAAGGTGGCAGTTGAACAATAATCTTCAAAATTAAAGGTTAAATCAAATTAACTCTTTACACATGTCTAGTGAAATCGCTTCAAATTTGAGTAGTACAGAGATTGTGAATCAAGCAAGTTGGAGATTTCAAAATTAATAGTGGTCATTTCAAAATAAAAAAGTTGTATTAATTATGGAGGTGTTATGTGTACAAACTACACAGGAAAATGAAGCTGGCAAGGAAATACACATCATCACTTGAGCAAGTTGAAAGGATAATATGTACTGAGCAAGGTGTGTGAATCTAATGCAAAATAATGTGATCTTGTTTCAAGGTAATCATGATATTTTGATCCATTAATGAAGTACAATGTCGTCAAGTCAAGATAGTTAGCAGAAGTTTTAGAAGTTTCCATAAAATTTAATTAGAAGGGTGGTAACTAATGTTTCTAAATTTAGATTTAAATTTGGTGATTATTTTGTCTATTGCTCAATTTTAATTTATGCATATTTTCTAACATATAGCAAGCTACATTTAGCTAGGATTTGGCATAATTAGTGAAATTTAGCTAGAAACACACACTTACAGGGAATCATTAAATAAGTTTTTGGGAAGTAGTGAATTGATGAAGGGATTTACATTGAATGAAAAATCAAAAAGTAACCTTCTCTACCACTGTAATTCCCAACCTAATAGTGGAGCTTCAATGCTTGCAAGTTGATAAAAGAGCCATTATTGCAATATCAAAAGTGAAAATGAGTTATCATCGCTATATCAAAAAAAAAAGAAAAAGATATCAACTCTTTAGGCTATCCAAATAACTCTATCAGGGCTATGGACGCCTGACCGGCAGTAGAGCTATGTTTGGGGGAATTACGGAGAAAACCTTGTTGGGGCTATGGACGCTTGATTGGCAGCAAGGCTCTATCCCTAATTGGCTTTGGAGGATTACTATATTATGTAGTTCAATGTTAATGAATTGATTCATTTTACTAAGTTCCAAAAACTGGAATTAATCAGAGCACACACGGATGTTTCTAGTGGAGTTTTACTTTTTATGCCAGAATCTAGGTAAAGGTAGAAAGTTATTTTCTTAAAATATGTATAAGTTTTAATTTACAACTGGTGATTTCATTTCAAGTTTGATTTAAATTTGGTTTTATTGGTTGCAAGTTGTTGTGTGGTCTCACAACATGCCCCAAGACTGAAAAGACTTGGGGACCCAAGTGAAAAAATATAACTCTTATGGTAGGAGCTAACAAATTGGAAGATCACCGGAAGTGAAGAGAAAAGAAGAGAAGTCTTTGATAAAAGGTACTTTGTATTGTAAGTGTTCCATGCATCGGGTACCGGGTACCAGAAACATAGAAAAGGTGAAAGGTAATGTGAAGGTAAAGTGAAAGGCTCCGGTCCGGTTAGCATGAGTCTGGTAAGAGGGAGTTGGGTATAATGGAGTTTTGGTATAACTGAGGTCTAGGAAAGTAAGTGGGTAAAGCTGAATACCGGATACCAGGTACCGAGTTGCAATGTGAAATGAAATGTTAAAATTTTAAATTTGTCTAATGATCCTGGTGATCCAGTATATGTACAAGGGTTTATGATATGCTTTTTGAAAGATGTGTTAATTATGGAATTTCTGTACTAACATTTGAATAATGGTTTTCTTTACATGAGATGTTATAATATGTTTTTTTTTTAAATAGGGGGATTTAATATATGGAATTTGTGATTGCAACAGATATTGATTGTGATGCAAAGCTCGGGTATGGATGGTCAGAAAAACTTGAATCATGGATGGAATAATTTTCAGTCTGATTCAATCACTCTGGGAGATGATAATGCAGACAGTTTTGAGCCCATCAGAATGCTGGGGATCTTGGTATTTCACATGTAGTGGAAACAAATGCTAATCTTCGAGAGAGCCTATTCCTGAGAGTGACAGAACTGGAGCCAAGCACAGTGTAGGGGGCAAAAATTCCACCTTATCATTCTGAATATATGGGAAGCCCCTACATATTATCATGATTCAAAGTATCATCTTGGTGAAGATTCCAGATGAAATAGTAGAACCTGAAGAGCTTCAACGAGTAATTGGAGTTGACTTCCATTGACTTCAATTGTAATTCTCCTATTGGTCACAATATTCCACATGCCTTGATGAGATTGTTCCCTTAGGTTTCCTCTCATGTATTTGTCTTATCCTATTTGAGCCTTGTGTTCTATAAAAGGCCAGAGGATGCTTCATTTTTATTTAAGTTCAGAATTTGTGGATATCGGAGGAGCATAAACTTTTTTTAAAGTTTTGTTCTTTTTTCCTATTTTTTGAACCATTCCAGCGTAAAAATTTGTATGCACATAGACACAAATTGATATCAGAGCTTTATGGATAGCTACCTATCTAAGTATCTTTTGTAGCTGGTTTTGTAAGTTCAGCCGAACAAGACTGTATGTTGTGTCATTTAAGGGTGCATACATAACCTACTTGGTGTCCATAAATGAAACCCTCTCTTTAAAAGCTTGCACCATTTTATATAGTTGTGAAGCAATCTGGTGAAATATAAAGTAGTTTTCTCTATTTTGATTAATTCTTTGGGGCATCCATGGAGAATAACTAGGAGAAACTTTTATTTTTAGTATTTTTTTATACTTTGTTTTAGAATAGATGTTTAATATTTGAAAATTTTCCAAAAAAAAAATATAAATGAATGGAAATAATTTTGTTGAAAATATTTTATTTTCCATGAAGTTTTTGAATGCTTAATGCTAAATCTACTTAAGTGATAGCAAGGAATTTGTGATGTTTCATGAAATATTATGTCAAATATTTTGGTTTCATGATATTCAAGTTTATCGATTCAATCTGAAATTTTATCTAAAATGTTCAAAGAACAATCATTATCCCCCTTGAGATTAACAACAAAAATCACATCATTACATGAGAGTGACCCTAGTGCAACCATGGCCTGGTTATCAGAGACTTGGGATTGAACGAAAGCCAATCTTTGTCCTACGAATGCAGATTTTCTCTTTAGGTTGTATTTGTTCCATATCTTTCAAGAAGAATAGGCTCTTTGTGGTCTTGTATGTGGAGATTTTATTTGATCTGTTTACTGTGAGTAAAACCATCATCAACACATCCTTTGGCTGAGAGCTTTTTGGTTTGTCCAAAAAATATCTGTGACCTGCTCCTTCGGATTTTAGAAGTCTCACCGCTATTCCTGAGGTAGTTTAGGGTAGTTCACCTCGTGAGGTTCTCTGAATGAAGATAACTCGTGAGTAGTGAATCCCCCTTCTCTACATTTTGGTGAACTCGACATGAAGAGAAAATCTTTTGAAAAACTAGGAATTTATTTACCCCTACTTGGCGGGGTCACAACTTTTGACTCAGTGCTTGGAATTCAAAATCGTTTGCACCATTGGAAAGGTCTTCTAGAGAACTAGTTCAATCCCTAAAATACCAATGCCTTTGGCAGTTGAATTTTAGTGACCGTTGTAAGTTCTGACCTCAAATTCCACTCTGAATACCTCAGAAAACGCAAAATTCTTGAACATAAAAAATACCAAAAATATTGTAATGGCTTTAATATCTTCTTTTATTAGTTCAGTATCTAATTTTATTCAAACTATTAATGATGTTGAATTTAATGCATGTAATTTTGACTTAGCTTTGTCTATGTCACTTGATATCTTTGATCCTTCTCACAAATTTCCTCTTGCTTTGGAGGATATTGTGTTGCAAGAAGATGAAATCATTGATACTTTCCTTAATGTTACTCTACCTTCTCTTCATTCCAATGCACTCTCTTCTAGAGATGATGCATTAGTGAATGATGAATCTTTTCATCCCAATGCACTCTCTTCTAGAGACATTGCATTGGCGAGTCTTGAATCCCATCTTTGTTCTAATGCACTCTCTTCTAGATATGATGCATTAGCGAATGATGAATCTCCTTCCACATCTGATCCTATTTGGATCGATGTTGAGAATATATCTTCAAATCATTATTCCACTAGTTGTGATGAGTCTGTAAATGTAATTTGTGTCTCTATTGTCCCTCAAAGGCCTAAGAGACTAGTCATTTATGTGACTCCAGCTAGTCCTTCTCCTAAAAGGGTTTGTTCTATTGATTGTGTTCCATCTAATAGTGACTCTCCTGATCTTTCTATGGATCCCTCTTATAGAGTGATATCCCATACCTATGAGAATAGAATGAATAAACAACAAAGTCTTCTTCAATCTCCTAAGCCTACAACTAAAGCACCTAGTGATAATGATATTGTCGAGCAACCTCGAGTTACTCCAACTAAGATCTCACTACTAGACTTGCTTTAGTTTACTCCAATTTATCAAGATATCCTTTAGGAAGCCTTGCAAAACATCCTCTTATCATTTTACTCTAAGTTGGTAGATGTTGATGCATTGATGGTGTATATTCATGCAAACTCGCCAAATATTACATTTTATCTGCAGGAACTCCCACCTCTAGAAGTACAAAAGTAGGTAGATCCACTAATGATTGTAGTTAATATTAATAAAATTGGAATTAGACATACTCTCATTGATGTTGATTTGGCACTCAATGTATGTAGCATTGATCTATTGCCTAAGATTAATATTGACTCGTCTCCTCTTAATGCTTCTTTTGTTTTTATTCATGGGTTCGATAATGTCGGTTAACAAGCCCTAGGCACAATAGTATTACCTTTGCAGCTTGGACCCATTATTATATCTTCCCTTGTATATGTTATGGTAGAAAATTTACCTTATAACCTTCTTCTTGGTAGACTGTGGATTCATGCTGTGGGTGCAATCTCATCTAGCTTACATAAATCTATTAAGTTCATTTGCAATAATCAAGTAGTCACAGTCAAGGCTAACCCTGAGGCCATGCGCTTATGTGAGATGGCAACTACTGGTTAGGTTTTGGTTGTGCCTACTCTTATTCCTTTAGTGTCTTCCACTATGTCAATGTTTACTCTAGCAGTATCTACTACAAAGGATTCTCTTGAGATAGATATCCCTAAGGAAGATCCTTCTGAAGCAAGAAATCCTAAGTCTTCTCTTTCTACTTCTCAATAGAATGCATGTCTTGGTGATGATTGGGGTTCCTTAGACTTTACAAATTACTTCATTCAGGAATATAAAGCTAACCCGATCCACTTAGGCTTTCTGATGGCATCATTCACACCCACTATCGAAGATGGTTACTCTTTTGTATCACAGGGTAAGGTGAATGCAAATTATAATGTTAAGGAGGTTAATCTTGGTAGTCCTATCAAAGAGGATGATGGCGATCTCATAGAGGAGTATGATCCCCTTTGCCAGAGTAATACTCTCCATGTAGATCCTCCATTATCTGCTACCTTTTGTATCTTCTTCTTGTGTGCAGTCAAAATTTTATCCACAAGAGAAAGGGTTTCTTCCTGCTCCTCATCCTCTATCTGAGCAAGAGTTTTTTTTGTTGTGGCTTCTAAAAGTCCACTTAATCACTCTTCCTCCTCCTACATGTAAGAAATTTCATAAGCATGATAAAGCAAAGCATTCTTTCTGTGCATTCCATTGAGTGTCTAGTCATTCCACTAGTGAATGTAAGGCCTTGAAGGATAAAATAAAACATCTTGATTCAGGTGCCATCAGACTCCCATTTTATTGATGCACCTACATTTTCTTCACATGAAAAGTGTCGAGGTGTACCTCTATCCTACATGTTCTAAGTATCTTGCATGGTTCTCCTCCCTTGTATGCTGGGGGAAGTGATAACTAGTTCTAGAGATGTTTGTCCTTCTCAAGGACCCCTCTCTTTTATCTATCTTTCAATTTGAGCATCCCTTGAGTGGACCCCTCTTCTTTTGAAGGATTCCTGAGGGACCCCTTTGAAATTTTTTATCTCAAATAAATTATATGGTGTCTAGCTTGGGGGTAGCCTAACTAGACCTCGCTTTCAAACAGTGCATCCCTTAAGTGGAACCCTCTTCTTTCGAAGGGCTCCCGAGGAACCCCTTTGAAAGCCTTCCAATTTATTGATGGTCTGTGTGACTATCCACTTACTTTCCTACATGGCCACTTTTTGACTCTACAAATTCCAGTTTCCTAGGTTTACTCCATGTGATAGATCTTGGGGGATACCTCCATGTAGGTCTAGGAGCCTGTAGGGTGCTTCCTTTGAGCTTCCTCCATGCGGGATATCTTGGGGGATACCTTCCTTATAGGTTTGTGGGTCTGTAGGGCGCTTTCTTGGGTTTCCTTCATGTAAGATATCTTGAAGGACACCTTCCCTATAGGTTTGTGGGTCTATAGGGTGCTTTCGCGACTTCCTCCATGTGAGAGATCTTGGGGGATGCTTCCTTGTAGGTCTATGGGTCTGTAAGGCACTTTTCTGGTTATCCTTCACGCAAGAGATCTTGAAGGACACCTTCCTTGTAGGTTTGCAGGTCTGTAAGGTGCTTTCTCAGCCTCCTCCATTGAGAGATCTTGGGGGACACTTCCTTGCAGGTCTGTGGGTCTATAAGGTGCCCTTTTGGATACCCTTCATGTGAGAGATCTTGGAGGATACCTTCCTTGTAGGTTTATGGGCTTGTGAGACACTTACATTCTTAAATTCTCTCTTCTCTTCTCTCTTGTATATACCGGATCAAAGATCTGCATCTTCTTCATCCTGAGTATATACCCTTCTTCTCTTCATTCTAGAATTTTGTTGTGTTATTTCTTAGTTTGGGGATGACGCATAGTACTGAGACAACCTTTCACATTGAAGTCTCTTTCGCTATGCTGAATCAAATCATTTAGCAAATTTTTATGTTTTAACATTGATGTCTGGTGTAGGTCTTTGTTGTCTAACACATTTGTTTTGTAGGTCTTCAGCTTGGGGGCATGCTTCCTCTATAGCATCCTTTTGGCATATGATGTTATTTATGTTTAGTAGATTTCCTTTAGCATGCATATTAATGTAGATTCATATGCTCGCTAAAGTGGGGAAAAAATGTATAGTCATTAAATTGCACCACTTGCAATTTCACATACATTCTTGTATCTGCTTTATTGTCCATTCCCTTAACATCTTGAGTAGGCTCCTTTTGGCCCTTGCATTAGCCTTTTTCCCTTCTCAGGATGCTCCAACACCCCTTTTCAACAACTACCTATGCTTTTCAACATTGTATTAACCTTTGTGCTTTTCCCATTCATGTTGTTTTGTAGCATGACATGTTTGGACACTAGCGTGCCGCTTAGACATCTACGCATTGTGCTAGCATCCTACGATGTTTCAATGCTCAAACAGTTGTCTCTAAGCATGCTTGCCACTTGTCCTCACCTTTTGTTGGTGGTAACAACCTGAGACACCTTGTAACGATGAAAGAAGCTTCTTTTCTCTCCTTAAAAGCAGTCTTTTGACTCCATTTGCATCTTCTAACTTTTTTGAACTTTCTCTAACTTATTCTAGCTCCATTCTTCTCCTTCTAGCTTCTCTCTTGCTTTGGCTTCAACCTTCTACTATCCAAATATTGCTTGCACATATCTTTCCATAGAAGCTTCAAGCACTTCCAATCTCTCTTAGCTTCAATCTTGCAACTCCATCTCCCTTGCCTCATGCTTGTGAGCATCTTGGGGTTCCAAATCTCTTATCTACTACATCTTTACTTTGTGATATGAGTTCTCCTCCTTAAGCGGGGATTTATTTTATTACTTCTTTTGTGATATAGGTTCTCCTCCTTGAGGGGGGATTTCTTTTATCACTCCTACTTGGTGGTGTGGGTTCTACTCTTGAGTGGGTTTTTCTTTCACGACACACTCTTTCCATTTCTATTACACTCTCTCTCTTTCTATCTGGTTGTCCGTGGAGGTGGAAACACCAAAACAGGAGTTTGACTGAGGCAAACCCCTATACAGCCCCAACACTTTCTCCAAATATCTTACAGATGTAGGTATTGAATAAATTCTCTTGTTGGAGCATTCATCACTCACGTGGTCATAAGCATTTCCTTTCTTCTTCTTATATTTATCAGTTCTACTCCATTTTATTGTAGTTCTATTACATTCTGATATTTCTCTATACTCTGTAAGTTCTCAACAATCAGAGTAGAAGTAGTCATTTAGCTATTTTCTGAGACATTCTCATTCTCTATTCCATACAAGACATCAGGGCACCTCTAAGACTCCAACGTGTCATGTTGTCATCTGTATCCTATGTTTTTGTCCTCTGATCGAGAGCTTGTCAGTTTGTCTAGAAAATCTATGTGACCTTCTCTTTCAGATTTTAGAACTCTCACCGCTATTCCTAAGGTAGTTTAGGGCAGTTCGCCCCATGAGGCTCTCTGAATGAAGAGAACTCATGAGTAGTGAATCCACCTTCTCTACACATGATAAATCATTCTAATAGATTAAGGGTTAATCAAATTAATGTGGATCTGAATGTTTGTGAGAGTTTTGAAGTTTTAAGGTACAACTAATTCACCCCCCCTATTAGTTGTCTTGTGCATTCAATAATTGGTATCAGATAAAGGTTCCTTGGAATAAATCTTAATCGCTTGAGATAGATCTGGGACAGGGAACAAGAAAGATGTTCCTATATTTGATGGATCATATTATGCTTTTTGGAAAACAAGGAAGGTTTTTTAGTTTCTCTTGGATTTGAGATTTGGAGATCTATTGAAAGAGGATATAATATTCCTACAAATGGTATGAGAAATTATGATTAGATCAAGGCTTATGAAAACAATGGTAAAGAAAGGTATTCTCTCTTAAGTGGTCTTGCTAATTCTGAATTGGTGAAAGTTATGAATCTAAAAACTACTCGAGAAATTTGGGTTAAGTTAGAAAACATTTATGAAGGAGATGATAAGATCAAGCAAGCTAAGATGCAAAATTTGAAGACATATTTGAGACCCTATGAATTTCTGAAGATGAAAACATCACAAGCTACTTGTATAAGGTGGATGAGGTTGTCAATGGTATCAAAGGTCTTGGTGTAGAACTAAAAGAAGTGGTAAAGAAGGTACTTAGAACTCTTCCTAAAGGGCCTATAGTCATAAAAAGAATTCTATTGAAGAATTAGAATCAATATACTAGAGATCATTTGTATGGTTCTTTAACTAATTTTGAGATGAGAGAATTTGGAACAAGTAGTGAAAAAGTTGAGACTACTTTTAAGGCTAGCAAATCAAAGAAGACTATGGAATCAAACCAAGAGGATCTTGATGATGTAGAAGCTAACTATGTGAGAAGAATGAAAAAGGGTATTGGGAAGTATAGTGGTATATTTCCTTTCAAATATTTTAGTTGTGGAAAGATAGGTCATTATGCTTCTAGATGTCCAAATAGAGCTTTGAATAACAAAAATAGGGAGAACAAAGGTAAGATGATTAAGAAAAGTTACTATGTTAGACAAGATGGAAGTATATTTGATGATGAATCTGATTATTGAGATGATGAGGATAGTTAATTCTTGTTCATGGCTTAAAAATATGAAACTAATTCTACTAACTCTAAGAGATGTGTGAAGGAGAGGGGTCTGAAAGCAAGTGCTAAAATTGAAGGCACTTTGACCAGTGTTTGATTTTCATTCTAGATATGAGAAAGAACTACTAGATCATTGAAAGTGGATACTCTAATCATATGACCGGTGACACGAGTAATTTTGTTAAAACTTTAAAAATATGGAGGATTAGTTAGGAAAGCATAACTCTAATGATGTTATTTATGTTAAGAGTTTAAGACATAACCTTTTGAGTGTTGGAAAAATTTGTAGCAATGGATACAATATTATTTTTTAGGATGTTGGTTGTGAGATCAAAAAACACTCTAGAACTATGATTGTTGTTGAAAGAAGGACAGATGGAAATTTCTATTAGCTTAAAGGTGTTGATGGTTATTATTTAATGACTTAGATAAATTTTAATAGCCTAGTGAGAATAAGTTTAGTTCAATCTATGAGAGATCTACCAAAGATTATAAATCCTATCAATGTTGTATGTAAGTAATGTCAAGTTGGAAAGAAAGCAAGAAGAATTTTTAAAGTCAAAGAACAATCTTCTACCCAACTTTTGAAATTGGTGCATATAGATCTTTGTGGTCCTAATAGAGTAAGAAGTATTCAAGGTGATAGGTATTTCATACTATTGATTGATGATTATTCTAGAATGACATGGGTTACTTTTCTCAAATAAAAATCAAAAGCCCTGGATAATCTTAAAGCATTCAAAGTTATGGTTGAGAATGAAATTGATATGAAAATCAAATGTTTGAGATCTAGCAGAGGTGGAGAGTTCACCTCCAATGAGTTTAACATATTTTGTGAGAATCATGGAATAAAGAGTCACTTATATGCCCCTAGGACTCCTCATCAAAATGGAGTGGTTGAAAGAAAGAATAGGACTATTCAAGAAGCTACAAGAATAATGATGAAATAATAAAATCTATTGGAAGTTTACTAGAGAGAAGAAATTCACATTTCTATTTATATATGTTGTCAAATAGATTGCACCCGAATGCTTGAATAGTTAAATTCAACAATTTGTTGAAACATTGGATCAAACTCAGGTTGTGGGTGACCTATAACGAGATTGAACCTCCAGATTCTAGGCCGGCTTCCTATATGATTCTCAATTAGGTACTCGAATAATTTTCTTTGAGAAAAGGGTAAGAAATACTAAACTGAATGTATGAACTAAAAATGAAACCTCAGTGATGCACCTAAATGATGGTGTTGCATGCAACTTGTTTCACAATTACACCTCAATAATCCTATTTGCACAACTAAATCTGAATAGTTTAACCACATAAATAATTAATATGAAGGCTTGACTGTATTACTATTTTTGAAGGAAAAGACCGTCTTCACAACTAAAAATAGTAAAGTAAGCCAAATGCACAACATACAACCTGTGGAATCAAACTTGATTGCATACAAGAACATATGAAATGATATGGGAAAATAAAGGTTCTTGAGATTAAACATGACATATTCCTTATCAAATCATTCACACAGCATGACACCTGAGATTCTGAAGGAAAACTCTTTAGCGTATTGAAAGGTAAAAGGAAAGCTCTGCCAATTTAATGAAACTTGATTAACCTGTAATAACCTGTTACTATATATTAATCTGTAAAAAAAATTGAGTTACAAGATGATTCACTTTGTAGACTGCAAAGGCTGAAAAACAAGAACTAAATGAAAAAGATAAACTTTTTCAATAAATACAATGAGAATGCACTTCAAAGTGCATGAACAAGTAATTGAAAGTTAATTTCAATGAGAAAATGACAATTCCAAGGTGAAATCCGAGCAAAAGCAAAAATCCCTGAAAAATAAGGTTCAAACTCATGCAAAAATGAGTGAACTCAGTCTCGAACTCGCAGTCATAAATCATGCAATTGATTTGTAACTCAAACTAAACTAGAAACCCCTGAAAAGGTGGGCCAAAACATGCAAAAATCCTCCTTGCTTTAATCAATTCGCCCATGATAACTGCAACTCCACCCTTGCATGATCAATCTTTAGTCTCAGTCGATGATCTTTAATTCTTCAGTCACATCCTCATTATTTGCATGATTTTACTCAAGGAAGATAAACAATCAAATATTAAAAATAATCAAATGTATAATTATTTTAATATTTAATGTGGAAGTGATCTCCTTATTTTCATTTTAAATATTAATGTAATAATACATTAATATTTAATTACATATAGCTCCAAGTAAAAATCATGCCAAAATGCATGAGAGCAAGTGACTATCACTATTTTTTTTTTAAACATTATGACTTGATTTTTACTAATCAAAACTTCAACAAATCGAAATTTGATCATGCATTACACGGCTCTGAATAATAATTTATTTTGACTTAAGAAGTCATAGACCATGGGGAATGATAAAATAAAATGATTTTTTTTTAAAAGATAATCAAAAAGACGCCCTCACTTGAATTAGGGTTGACTTGTAAAAGCTCAACCCTAAATGATTTTCATTTTGCTGCTTGAGTTTCCTGAAGAAGTCTGAGCTGAGCGCCACCATGATGTTGAGTAGAGTTTTTTTTGAGATTTTTCTTGAATTGGAGCTTGAACTGCACCATACTTTGTTGTCTCTAAATTTTCCATGAAGATATCCAGTGAGTAAGTCACTCTTAGTCACAATCTAGAGATTTTGTTGACATTTTCTTGACTTAAAACTGTGGTTGTATATTATTTTGATGAGTTTGTTTATTGTTGGTTTTCCCTCTTCATATGAGGCCACCATGTATAAGCTGGGTTGATGCTTTAAATCCCACCATTTCATTTTGTCTCTGAAGATTACCATGGAAACTTTATAGAAAAAAGAATGGTAAGTGTTCTTTGTTGATAAATTTGTACTTCTCTTTCCAAATTCGAAACCACTAAGTCTTAAAAGCCATGACCTAGCATTTTTTCCCTATGTCATCCTTTTACTTTATTTCGTTGATATATTTCCATCCTTTGGGGTTACCATGGATGCCTCTGTATGGAGCTGCAAAGTACATTTACACATGGTTTTTTGGAGATCTTTATTACACAACAAACCCTGGCCACGCCTGTCTTTTTAATCTTTTGTATTCTGAAGCAATACGTGGAAAGAAGATCTGGGTCTTTCATTTTATGCAAATATGTGAAGTTCTTAGACTTTGTTTTCAAGCTGAGATCTAAAGGTTTTTGAAAATAGGTTTCAAATACTCACAATAAGCCACAACTTCATACCTGCATTCTGTATTTTGTCATATTTTGAGAACTCACTTTCCTCATATACAAACAGAAAAACTCAAAATAGAAGGGTGTTTCTATTTCTGCAATTTATCGAGCCAACTCTAGCTCATCATGTTCAAAATGAAGAACCTTAATGTTGTTAATAATTCAATGGGTGCCTTTTTTTTTAGCTCTTCTTCATAAAATATTTTTGTTGTTTTAAGAGAATCTGAGACTATACTGGGGTCTGCTCTTATATATCTTAAATAATGAAGAGCTACAAGACTGTCCTTATGCTATTTTAAGAGTGTTTCTTTTGACAGAAAATAATGCTTCATTATTCCATTGTTGATCATGAGTTTTGACCCATGTAGGCATCCTCTCTTGTTGTATGAGCTCGAATAGAGCTTCCTCCTTGGCATGGCATGACTTTCCTTCAAATCCATGGCTTCCATTATGTTGTAGGATGCTCCATATTCTTTGTATTTGAGTATTTAGTTATGCACTTCTATACAGGATTTGCAATATCACTGGCTTCTATTGTCATGGTCCTCCACTTGTTCATCGTTATACTCATTTGCTAATAAAACATATGTGTATTTTGTACCATAATCTTGAATCTCCTCCATTTGATATTCAACACTATATATTTGTTGCACTGAGATTGAAATGTATATCTGTTGTTCTGCACTTGTCTTAACTCACAATGCTTCTATAGGCTGCTACAATCATATAATATAAAGTTGTTTGAGGATGATTGTTAAGACTATTTCATCTTTTTGTTTTGTTCTATTTGTATATAAAGATTAAGAATGTAAGTCTACATTATGGACTTGAACTAAAAACTCAGATATCATCAACATCAATAGGCAGGGATGCTAAGTGCAGCGACTGTATTGCCAAGGTTTAAGATCTACTTTTGATATCATGTATTGCTAGCACTGAAAACCACTCTTTCCTCGTACATTGATGATTCACTATTGAATGTCTTGTTAGAAACATTGGCTGCCTTTAACATTATAATAATTGTTCAACATTATAATGATTGGACTGTACCTTAAAACTCATATGAAACAAACACCTGGATCTAACTTTGGTTATCATTTCATAAACGAAACATGCTATGGCCAAGGCTTTTGAAGTCCTCATATACTATTATATCTTTTGATGTTGTAAAAGAATGAAGGAAAAATCTGTAAATACCTTTATCTTCGTAAAATAATTCTCTTACTTGTGTTTGGATTTTATCTCGCAAAAGATCTGTAGCTTGCCAATATAAAAAAGTTGCTTCTTCTACATGCTGCTCTTTCATTGTTCTATTGAATTATGAGCAATAAGATGCTTGCTCAATCTGTTTTCACCACACTGAATTAGACTTCTTGATGACAGTCCTAGATGATGATTGTTTCTTTGATGCTTAAATAACTCTCATATATGATGTGAATAAGAGGTGTCCTTTTGATATGTCGAGCTCAACCCTTGTGGGAGCCTGTTTTACTCCACATATCTGATAAGATGATCACAAACATGATGAACCTGTTCCTGCACATTGAAACAAATGTGTCAGCAAAATAAAAGAAGCTGAAAGCTTTCCTCTTGAGTTTATGCCTTTGAAATCTGAAATCATCCGATGGATGCCTGATCAAAAGTATACTATATTTCTGTTGGTAGCGTAGGCATATGATAGGATTTGATTTGCATTTCTCTAACCACACTTCTATCAACCTTGCAGGTGCATCAGAGCTTGGAGCTGGAGCCACAACTGAAGACCTGGACTTGTCAATGATTCGTCATTCCAGGAAATGACGAATCACTTTCTACCCTATGCCTTCTTTATTCTCAGTTGTATAGTGTACTTTCTTTTTCTTGTATCTATCATTTGATTGTGTAAATCAAATTTAGTTACTCTCGCGGCTTATGCGAGATTCAATGTTTTTAAAAAATGAATAAAAAGCATTATTATGCAAATTTTCAATTTTCTGTTTCAAATACTTGCACAATAAAACTGTAATTCAAATATAATCTGATCTTTATAATGAACAAAGAATACTTTAGTAGCAAGAATAAAAAAAAATTGTACCTATCGATGATGAATTTGATTTAGCTCTACCTGTTTGAGCTCGTAGTGAAAAATAGGTAACAATATACTTAATAGAGTGCAAGTAAGAGAAAACAACACAAAGGCTCCTTATGAGCTATGGTATGGAAGGATTCCTACTATCAAACAGTTCAAATTGTTTGGAAGTAAATTTTATATCAAAGGGATGAAGAAAACTTAGGAAATTTTGATGCAAGGTCTAATGAAGGTATATTCCTTGCATATTCTACTAAAGGAAAAGCTTATTGGTGCTACAACAAGAGACTAAGAAATATTGTTCAGAGTGCAAGTGTTAAGGTTGATGAAGACCTAAAAAATAATTCAGTGGTAATATATGGATATGAATCAAATGATTCTACTTGCAGAGAAGAAGAAATAGCTAAGGAAAAGGAAGTACAAATTGAAGAGGAAGAAGCTGTAGAAAAGGTTCCAAAAACTCCTAAGTATGTGAAGAATAATCATTATGAAGAATAGATCATTGGTGATAATAAAAAAGGTGTACTAACAAGAAGGAAAACTACTAAAGAACAGGTAAATCTATGTTTACTTTCTCAAGTTGAACCCAAAATAGTGATTGAAGCATGCAAGGATGAGTATTGGATCAAGACTATGGAAGAAGAACTAATGCAGATTGAGAAGAATCAGACTTGGAAACTTGTCCCAAGACTAGAAAACCAGAATGTAATTGGAACTAAGGGGTTATTTAGGAACAAATTAAATAAGAGTGGAGAAGTGGTAAGAAACAAGGCAAGACTTGTATGTAAAGGTTACTCACAAGTAGAAAGAATAGACTTTGAGGAAACATTTTCTCTGGTGGAAAGGATGGAAGCTATCAAGATGTTTTTGGCTTTTGCAACACATAAATATTTCAAATTTTATCAAATGGATGTGAAGTTTTCTTTCTTGAATGGTGAATTGGAAGAATAAGTATACATAGAACAATTGGAAGGATTTCAATTATCAGATAAACCAAATATGGTCTACATATTGAAGAAAGCTCCCATAGCTTGGTATGCAAGGTTGGATAGGTACTTGTTATAGAAAGGATTCAATAAAGGTACCATAGATAGAAATATTTACTTCAAAGTTGAAAAAGATTAAATCTTGATTGTGGTTGTATATGTTGATGACATAATTTTTGGAGGAAATGAAATTGTGTAAAAAGTGTGCAGAGGAGATGCAGAAAGAGTTTCAAATGTCTATGTTTAGAGAGATTAATTTCTTCCTTGGGTTACAAATCAATTAGACAAATAAAGGTATGTTCATTTCACAATCAAAGTATGTCAAGGAAATGTTGAAGAAGTTTGGAATAAAATATTATAAACTAGTATGTACCCCTATATTTATTGGTTGCAAGTTGAGCAAGAATGATGAGTCTCCTAAGGGTGATCAAAGAAAGTATATATCAATGATTGGAGGACTACTATATCTAATTTCCACTAGACCAGATATTATGAATGCATTTTGTCTTGTGGCTAGATTTCAAGAAGATCCTAGAGAGCCACATGTTGCAGCAGTGAAAAGGATATTTAGATACTTGAAAGGCACTCTGGATCATGGCTTATTGTATACAAAGGCTACTGACTTTACTTTGAGTGCTTACACATATGTAGATTGGGATGGTTGTGTAGATGACAAAAAAAGGTACAAGTGGTGGTGCATTCTTTCTTGGATGTAGATTTGTGTCATGGATAAGTAAGAAACAAGATTTAGTGTCTTTATCTACTATAGAGGCATAATATATTGCAGCTACATTTTGTTGCACACAAGTGTTGTGGATGAGGAAAATATTGAAGGTTATCAGATTGATATGATGAACCAATTTCTATATTCTGTGATAATACAAGTGCTATCAATATTTTAAATAATATGCTAATGCATTCAATGAAAATACATATCTCAATCCGGTATCACTTTTTGAGAGAGAGGGTTTTAGAGAAGAAGTGAAGCTTGAAAATGTGCCTACAAAGGATTAGGTTGCTGACATATTTACTAAGGTTCTTCCTAATGATACTTTTGAGTATCTCTAGGAGAAGTTGGGGGTTGTTTCCCCTCCTTCTTTGAACTAGATGCATAAGAAGATGTATCATTCTAGTGGATCTCAAGATTAATTCTTTTGTCTATACTGATGTTGGTGGATACTTGGTGCAGGAGCATCTTGTCCTCAAAATACATTCAAAAGGCAATAATTTGCAAATTTTTAATTTTTCATTGTAAAACATTGTAAAAGTTCATATTGTTGGAATCAAGCAACACTGAGAGGGGGGGTGAATCAGTGTTGTGCAATTTTTAATTTTATTGATCTTATCTTCAAAGCACTTATAACATTCAACCAAAATAAATATGCATGAACATAAAATAAGCAACACAACACCATAACACAAGGATTTTTACGTGGAAACCCAATTAGGGGAAAAACCACAATGGATGGTCAATCCACAATATAATCTGAGTATACTCAAAAAGATGTTTACAAAATGGGAATGCACTTGCATTCAGGCACACTGCCTAGAGCTCACTGCTCAAAATTAGGAAGGCTCACTGCTTTACAAAAGTTTGGAATACTTCCAAAAGATTTGAACTAAGAAAGATAGCATCTACAAATGCTTGATTACAATTTCGGTTAGGCTCAACAATCAATCTCTTAACCTTCTGACTGATTTTTCTCTTCTGCTCTATTTTGCTTCAACTCGCATCACAAAATCCTTAATGCACAAGTGAAATTGTGCATAATCACTTTCATGATCTTTTGATATTCACTATATACATCAACTCACATTGAACACACATCCAAATGATATAATGGATCACTTACATATATCCATTACAATGAATTTAATCGCTTCATGTCAGCTTCAACAAAATAAGAAATATTCACAAACTGTTGGCTCAAATCATCCATAATATTCAATGTGCATCCACAAGAGTTGGCCATAGAATAGTGAGGACCCAAAACAAAATTCTCAAACAAAAAAATACTTAAATAATAACTCCTCAAATATTCGCGACACACTATATTCACCAAGTTGGCCTTCATACATTGATGAACAAAAAAATTTCCAATCAGACCTTCTAACTTCCACACAAGTCAATATGAGGCACCAAAATTTATAGATAACATAGATTATGCATACAAAAAACTTCCCTGAGATCCAAAACAAAAAATAAACATAAAATATGCATATGAATCAAAGAACACAGATTTATTGGATGCTCTATTCTAGCTTAATAGATAAACAATGATCTTTAATCTGCCTATCGGTATGAGAAAATGACAACATGCAGATCCATTAGTTGACAAGGGTTGCCATCAATGACAACACTAGAAAACATGTGCAGTGTCTCTTGCCAACAATCTCCCCCTTTGGAATTGATGGCAACACTTAGTGAAAAATAACTAAGTGTTGGATCAGTACCAACATAAATACACTGCCAACCAAAATTCCAAAAAAATCTTCATTCACAGCTCAAAACTACAACTCCCCCTTAGATGACCATACATTTTTCACTGTTTTATTCTCCTCCTTTGACATCAATGGAAAAGATAGGGAATCTGCATACAAAACAAAGAAAAACTTCAAACTGCATATGTACAAACTTAATTCAACAATTTACACAAACTTGAAAATATCTACAAAATTGGTTTTCAACAGGTTCAGGCTTGACTCCCAACACTTATTAAGGCTTTCCAGAATAGTTATGTGACCACAGAGTAAATAATATTGCATCTCAGTTGTTTCAAGTTTCACTGGATCTTTGACAGCCAAAGCATCTTGTGCTTCCTTCAAAGCACTCAACATAGTTTCCATCTTAGGACCAATTAGGCCTCTAAGTTCACAAGCTCAACTTTGTCATTATCATGCTTCAGGCACTTTATCTTGTCAAGTAGAGATATAACTTGACCTTCTTTCTATCCAACAGAAATAGTTAAAGGATCAAAAGCATCAGAAATAGCAGCTAACTCTTTCTCATGATCCTTAACCTTCTTCTCATTGTCCTCAGTAATTTTAGACAAAGATAAACATGATGTATAAACCTTTCCACCTTTAGATAGAGCATTATGAACATTCTTCACACAGGTAGCTAACAAAGATTTATCTTTAGCTATCATACCTTTTAGGCTACTGAACCTTTTGTCATCAAACTTCTTCTATACCTTGACCAGAGTTGACTTCTCAAGTGACTCAAAATGAGTACATACCGAATTTATAAGCTTATTTACCTCACCGGAGGAAGAACCGGATTGATCCTTAACATGAGTAGGCATGATCTTCTCTAGAATACCAAATGCAAGATTCAATAATTCACTGTCCTCAATGTGGGACTTCAAAATTTCTTCCCTAGCCTTAGCTTGTGAAAATGATGCAACTTTCATTTTCTGAATGGGGACAAAGTAGACAAATGAATAGGGGCATATCCCAACTCAAGATCAAATTCTTCCTTTTTCTCTTCTAGAAATTTCTTCACTACCTCTACAGTGTCTCTTGCTTCTACTGAAATTTCCTTAACTTCAACCTTCTCTTCTTCAACCACTAACTCTTCAGCTACCAATTCATGCTTGCCTTTAGGAACCTCAACTTTTTCACTTGACATCTCCTTTTCTTCAACTGACACAACTTTGGGAGCTTTGGTCTCCATAGGTACTTTTGTTTCATGCACATCATGAGGAATCTGAGTTTCCTCAACTATAACCTCTTCATTTACCAGACCAGATGAAGTGACTTTAGAAACAACATCAATTATGTTCTTTAATAGAACTTTCCTCAGAATACTTTCAGTTTCTTGTGCTACCTCTTCAGTCTTACCAATCATAAGCTTGTTTGTCCTTTTTTTTCTCTTAAATTCCTTCTTGGCTTTATTCAGGATTGACTTCATTTCCTCCATAGACACCACCAGACAGAAGTCTGCAAGAATTCTCTCTCTCATTTTCTCTTCTTCAGTTCTTGCACTTACTCTCCTCATCTCAAAAATTTCATACAATTCCTTAGGAAATTGTGCCATTATCTCAACAAGAGTCATATTGAAACTGTTCAAATATTTTATTGTAGCCTCCTCAAGGACCCTTTGAACAACACTTTCAAAGGTACCATATAATTCACATAGGGGCTTAATATTACCATCTTTGATTATACCTTTCTCAACTTCAACTACAGACATATCTAGTTTCTCAGGCTTCATCTTCTTCTTTGCTTTCACCTTTTCATCAGAGGGCTTGTCCTTAGTGACTGTTGTTGCTGCTTGAGTGCCCATATGCTTTATCTCTCTAACTTTTTCATTAGATTTTGTCTCCCCATCTTCTGATACAACTACATACACTCTTGTGCTCTTATCCTTCTTCCTCTTACCAGATGCCTTAACTTGAGCTTTTTCAGGGGCTGACTTCTTTGCATGACCGGATAGGGGTGCAGAGCTCCTTGTTGATCTAGTTCAAGCAGAGGATGTTGTCAGACCAGCAGATTCAATTTTATCAGGCTATTTTTCTTTTTCAATTTTAGCTTGATCTCTCTTACTTTTGGCTTCTCTTACTGCTTCTGTAGTTATACCCATGCTTTTTGCAAAGACTTCAACTTCTTTTCTTACTCTCTGGACTATCATTGGCTTCTTTAGTTTCTCATGGACTTGCATGTCCTTCTCTGCATATGTTTCAAACCTTTCTTTTTTCGGATCCTCAGGTTTACTCAACAAATGTTGTGCATATAATTCCAAGATGTTCTCCTCAACTTCATAACCCATTGGCATAATCCAAATGGTTCTAGGTTTTGCAACTTCCATCAAACATTAATCAATATCCACCATAAAACAAATTGTATCCTTATACTTCTCCACAATAGAAGTAGGAATTCTTTCTCTTGCTTGTATTACATTCTAAAAGTTTTTGAGATATCCCCAGATTGCAATTTTCCTGGTTTGGAAATCACCAAGGCTGAATAACATATCTCTAATCTGAATAGCTACAGGCTTGTTACCTCTTTTCTGGACTACTTTTCCGACTCCTGGAACTTCATTCATGAAATAAAAGAATAAAAATAGTAACAGATTACTGTATTTAAAGGAATTCTTCTTGTATTTCTTTATCTTACCAAGATTTTCCATAAGCTGAATTTGAAGCAACTCACATAAATCACACTCTACATTCTCCCTCACCATCTGATATGCTACATATATGGCAGTACCAGATACAAAATTTTCTTGACTGGAATGATATATCTTGTAACCAGTGAACATCGATGCAAATATCACATCCAAATCAATGATATTATCAATTTTTATTTCTCTTCTGTCAAATGTCAAACCAGTTGCATCAGTGACCATCTGATTCTTCATGGATTTCAAAATTGCAAACCACCAGAAGAATTTAAACCTGTAACAACTCTTATAGCTTCTTTTGTAATTTTGAAAGGTTTTTTCAACCACATAAATTCAACATGAACTCGACTCAAGATATACTAAACCCATTCACTTTCATCAAACACGGGGAATTTCACAATCTACGTGAATTTCTTCTCCCCTAGGATTTTGAATTTGGGCTTAACACATAAATCTTCTCCAACAATGTGTTTGGAATATAAGTTCAGTAATTGTGAGCTTCCTAACTCCTCAATATTAGCATGAATGTATGCCCTAATATCTTCAATATGCAATACGCCGTATGAAACAGACGAAAATGCACCTAAGGGCTTGGTCTCAACAGACTTGAAAGGATTCCACTTGAATTTCAAATGGGGTTTGTCCTTGACTTCAACTACCAATGGAGTAGCCATTTTCACAAATCCACAGGATTACAAGTTTTCCCGATAAATACCTTTTCACCAAATTAGGGTTTGATCTTCGAGTTTCCTTCACACTTGAATCATCACCAAATTTTTCCAAAGTTCATTTTAGAGCTCTTCAAACTTCTTCTCTTCAGAATGCAAAGTGACAAATGAAAGATAGAAATGTCTTTTTATCATTTGCACACCTAACCTTTTTGTCGCAATAAATGTTTTTTCCCTAACTCATCCAGATACCCTATTTCCATACACTGTGAAAGATAACTCTTTTACGGGCCTTCAATTCTACATAAATACTTTTTCCAACTGATCAACAACATTTTTAGATCATCAATGCAATAACTATACTCATCCACATTCCAGTGTCAATTTTTGGCAGGGGGTTTGAAATATTCTCTTGATAGTTCCCCCTAGGCCAAAGGCCTAAAAAACTAATTCCCGAAGGAATTACCAGAAGTAGGTTCTAGTGCAAGCTCACTTTCTGCAATAGAGGGACTCTTCTTTACCCATTTCTTCTTCATCTGCTTCCTGATCTAATCTATAGTGACTTTCCCTTTACCTTTTACATCCTTCTACATGTTCCTTTGATTTATCGGACCTCTTCTACAGAATCTAGCAATATGACCAGTTGTGTTCCAATTGTAGCACACCACATTTCTCTGTCTAGACTAGTTGTTCCACTGATTTTCTCTTGATCTGCACTAGTTAGCAATATGGCCAAATCTATTGCATGTATAACATTTGACATCTCTATAAAAGTTATTCATCACATTTTTGCATTCATTTGAATTATGACCATACTTGTTACAATTAAAGCACTGACCAAAAAATGATGGACCACTTGAATTTATTCTACTTCTACATTGAGCTGCCATATGACCAAATTTATTGCAATTAAAACAATAACCATTGAACCTCTGAGAATTAGGTTGTCTTACCAAATACCTTCCAACATTTTTCATCTAATTTCCTTGTCTAAATCTCCTTTTTCTAGTTTGTCTCCTTTGTCCAGATCTGGAACTTTCTCCTTCCTCATATCCAAGACCTCGCTTGTCACCATTAGTCCTCTGACTTTTAACCAGTTCATCAAGCTTGGTTGAGCTAACCTTAAAATTCTCCTTGAATTCATTTGTAGTAGAAATTTCATCTCTGAGATCAATAATGTGCTTTTCAAGCTCTTCCTCATTATGTTTGGATTGCTCCAACTCAAGTTCCAACCGATTGAATCCATCAGTAATTTGGCTGCATTCTTTAGATTTTTCTTTTAGGGACTGTGCGAGCTTCTCTTCATTCTTCTTTTTGTCTTCAATTTCCTTGGCCATCCTCATCATAATAGATTCCATCATGCTTTAGGACTGTATTCTCTCTGGAAAAAATTTCACATTCTTATGTCTTTTCCTTCAGGGCTTGACTCAGTTGTTCATCTTCAATGTGTTTACTATCATCCTGCTTGATCTAATCACAGAGATCCCTTCTCTTCTCCCTAGACTTATTGATTTTATATTTCAATGATTCAATGAATCTCTCAGCATTTAGAGTATTTTCTTTCAATTCCTGGACTTCATATTTTGACTGATCAAGATCATTTAAGGCCACCATAAGTTGTTGTTGAAGACTGCTTGAATCCATTGAAACACTTTCCAAGATCTTCCCCAAGCTATTAAACTCCTTCTGAGGAACTAAGATCTGATACCAATTGTTGGAATCAAGCAACACTGAGAGGGGGGTGAATCAGTGTTGTGCAATTTTTAATTTTATTGATCTTATCTTCAAAGCACTTATAACATTCAACCAAAAGAAATATGCATGAACATAAAGTAAGCAACCACAACACCATATCACAAGGATTTTTAAGTGGAAACCCTATTAGATTAAAAACCATGATGGATGGCCAATCCACAATATAATCTAAGTATACTAAAAAAGATTTTTACAAAATGGGAATCCACTTGCATTTAGGCACACTTCCTAGAGCTCACTGCTCAAAATCAAGAAGGCTCACTGCCTTACAAAAGTTTGGAATACTTCCAAAAGATTTGAACTAAGAAAGATAGCATCTACAAATCCTTGGTTATAGTTTCAATTAGGTTCAACAATCAATCTCTTGACCTTCTGACTGATTCTTCTCTTTTGCTTTGTTCTACTTAAACTCACATCACAAAATCCTTAATGCACAAGTGAAACTATGCATAATCGCTTTCCTGGTCTTCTGATATTCACAATATACATCAACTCACATCGAACACACATCAAAATGATATAATTGATCACTTATATATATCTGCTACAAGGAATTTAATTACTTCATGTCGGCTTCAACAAAATAAGAAATATTCACAAACTGTCAGATCAAATCATCCATAATATTCAAAGAGCATCCACAAGAGTTGGCCACAGTATAGTGAGGACCCAAAACAAAATGCTCAAACATAAAAACAATTAAACAATAACTCAAATATCCGCGACACACTATATTCACCAAGTCAGCCTTCATACACTGATGAACATAAAATTTTCCAACTGGACCTTATAACTTCCACACAAGTCGATATGAGGCACCAAGATTTACAGACAACACAGATTATGCATACAAAAAAATTCCTTGAGATCCACAACACAAAATAATAACAGAAAATCTGCATATGAATCAAAGAACACAGATTTACTGGATGCTTTGTTCTAGCTTAACAGATAAACACTAATCTTCAATCTATCTGCTGGTATGAGAAAATGACAACGTGCGGATCCATTAGCTGACAAGGGTTGCCATCAACAACAACACCAGAAAACATGTGCAGTGTCTCTTTCCAAAACATATGAGGTCATAAATGGTGTATTTGAAGTCACAAATAGGTCACTACATGGGAAAAAGATGGAGAAAGCAAAATTTGAAAAAAATTGTAAAAGTTGCCAATTATGTAAATTGCAAAAAAGTACTAAAAATCAGAGGTTGAAGAGTCTTTTTGGTAAATTTGAAGGGATATATCAATGAAATAATTTGAAAAGGTAGTCATTGGTTGAGGAAACATCTATAAAAGTAGTTGTAAGGCGGGCAAGTGATTATCTTTGTAATCTTGAAGAGTTCATATCAATAAAAGTACCATGTTTATCAAATTCAGTGTTTCTTTCCATTGTTTCTCTAGTCACAAGGATTGTACAGTAGTTTGGGGTCTTGAATCTTATTTTTTTAAGTTGCATAAGGAATTATTTTTCATTTCCATCCATTTTGTGTGGAATCTATTAAGTATATTTCTTGTTTAAGTAGAATTTCTTGAACTCAATCTGCAACCTTAAATAAGGTTTTGAGAGTATAAATAGATCTTAAATGACTACTCCACCGATTAGGGATTTTTAGTTCATTGGATTAGGTTTGTATAGGATGATTTAGGTTGTTTTTGTGTTGATTTGTGTAGGGGAAGGCAAGATTACAATCTGAAAGCTACTGTCCTGACAGAAAAACAATGGTTTCCTTAAAAAAATGAATGGCTCCAAGATGCTAAATGATGTAAAGGCATGTAAGAAGGGTGTGAGAAGGTTTATACAATTTTTTCAGGTATATTTTAACATGTTTTAATACTTTATAGATGGGTTTGAGGTTTGCAACATGTATTTCCAATAAACCCTCACTCTTTGGTGTTACAAAAAGCCTAGAATCAAGGGTTCTATAAAAAATGATTATTTGTGCCTTTCTACTTCTAAGATTTGTTGAATATTGTGTTTTGAGACTTGATAAAGGATTTTTTTCAGTTATTTTAGGTTGGTGAGTAAGTTAGAGAGTACTTTCTTTGAAAATTAGGCCTATTTGATGCTCATTTGCTACAGAACAATCAATTTTTTTTTATATATTTTTTTCAAAACAAGTATACTTGATGTTGAAGTATGTTTAATAAGGATGAAATGGGTTTCCAAAAATTTATTTAGTTTGTGGAGATTCAATGTGGTTTGCAAGATACACCCAATTTAGTGTTTTTGGCACCTACAAGCAAGTTTGGTCTTTGAGTGCAAGAATTTGAGAATCTGATAAACAAAGTTATAGGGTAGTGTATGTGGTTTGTTTCTTTCAAAATGATGATGGTTAAAGGTGTTTTAAGGTCTAAGAGTTAGAAGTAAGATTGAGTGAATGGTTGTCTTTTTGCTTCATTGAAAAAAGTTGAAATGAAGGGTAATTTGGTGAATTGTGAATGACTTGGTTGTTTTAGTGTTTTTCAATGATGTTATTGTTTTGCTTCAGTCAATTTAAGGATAGTTAAGGTATATTTGAGTCAGATAAAGGTTTGGAATATTGATGAAGTGATTTGGCTTATTGGTAGGCTTATAATTTCAAGCGAAATTGATGGATTTTGGTGAATTTGCAAAGTGATCTTCTCAGTTTGAGTTTGGGTCTAAAGTACCCTAGATGATTAGTTGATTTTGGTAGATGCCATTGCATCAATTGGTATCAGAGCTAGCTTATTCTAATAATAAATTGAGTTGTTGGTTGGTTGCAAGTGCTTGATCCATCTATGTTGCAAAGAGGAAGAGTTCTAAGTTGTGTGTTGGCAGACAAGCTGAGGTATGTGGTCACCATCCTCCAATGGAGATTAAGTTGGGTAGAAGGTGCAAGGAAAAGAGAGTGAGGCATCTTCCAGGATCTACTGTTGGGTAAGATGGATGGTTTTCTGAGTTGGTGAGTTGTGTTGTGAAGTAGTAAGAGAGATGGATTTTTTTCTGAAGAAGCACTTGAGTTTGCAGCCATTGAAGAAGTTCAAAGTCTATTTGAGAGTACTCCATTGATGGGAGTAGTTGAGAAGATGAAAAGAAGAAGAAAAGCTGGTCAAAGAAGGTCAAGGATGAATTGTAGAAAAATAAAATAGATTGCTTGGAAAAGCAAAGTGGAAGGGAAGCCGTATGTCCTTTGGTAGGAAAAGAGTTGGTGAAAAGAGGTGAGTGGTAAAAGGGCAGTCCTGTGTCCTTTTGAAAGAGAAGATGATTGAGAACCTGAAGACAAAAGAAAGGGAAGTGGAAAAAAGGAAAAGGCAAAGAGAAAGTGAAGGAATGAAGATAAAGTTGAAGAAAAAGAATGGAACCAAGATAGAGAAAGCTCTATAAGTAGTCCAAGGTAGATTTGAATTTGTTTTGTAGGTACAAGAAAAGTTTCTACAATAAGTTTCCAAGGGACTTCGAAAGGTTTTGTTGGTTGGTTGTATGGTGCAGGAGCACCTTGTCCTCAAAATACATTCAAAAGGGAATAATTTGAAAATTTTCAATTTTTCATTGTAAGAATTATAAAAGGTCATATGAGGTCATAAATGGTGTATTTGAAGTCACAAATAGGTCACTAGGTGGGAAAAATATGGAGAAAGCAAAATTTGAAATTTTTTGTAAAAGTTGTCAATTATGTAAATTTTAAAAAAGTACAAAAAATCAGAAGTTGAAGATTCTTTTTGGGAAATTTGAAGGGATAGGTCAATGAAATAAGTTGAAAAGGTAGTCATTGGTTGGGGAAACATCTATAAAAGCAGTTGTAAGGAAGGCAAGTGATTATCTTTGTAATCTTGAAGAGTTCATATCAATAAAAGTACCCTATTTATCAAATTTCAGTGTTTCTTTCCATTGTTTCTTTGGTCAAAAAGATTGTACAGTAGTTTTGGGTCTTGAATCTTATTTTTTTAAGTTTCATAAGGAATTTTTTTCATTTCTATCCATTTTGTGAGGAATCTATTAAGTATATTTCTTGTTTAAGTAGAATTTTTTGAACTCTGTCTACAACCTTAAATAAGGTTTTGAGAGTTTAAACAGATCTTAAATGACTACTCCACTAATTAAGGATTTGTATTTCAGTGGAGTAGGTTTGTATAGGATGCTTTAGGTTTTTTTTTGTTGATTTGTGTAGGGGAAGGTGAGATTACAATGTAAAAGTTGTCCTGACAGAAAAACAATGATTTCCTTAAAAAAATGAATGGCTCCAAGATGCTAAATGATGTCAAGGAATGTAAGAAGGGTGTGAGAAGGTTTATAAATTTTTTTCAAGTATATTTTAACATGTTTGAACAGTTTTCAGATGGGTTTGAGGTTTGCAACATGCATTTCCAATAAACCCTCACTCTTTGGTGTTACAAAAAGCCTAGAATCAAGGGTTTTATAGGAGAACAATTATTTGTGCCTTTCTACTTCTAAGAGTTGTTGAATCTTGTGTTTTGAGACTTGATAAAGGAATTTTTTCAGTTATTTGAAGTTGGTGAGTAAGTTAGAGAGTACTTGCTTTGAAAATTAGGCATATTTGAGGCTCATTTGCTACAAAACAGTGAATTTTTTCTGATATGTTTTTTCAAAACAAGTATACTTGCTATTGAAGTATGTTTAATAAGGCTGAAATGGGTTCCAAAAAAATGTATTTAGTCTATGGAGATTCAATGTGGTTTGCAAGATACACCCAATTCAGTGTTTTGGCACTTACAAGCAAGTTTGGTCTTTTAGTGCAAGAATTTGAGAATTTGGTAAAACAGAGTTATAGGGTAGTGTATTTGGTTTGTTTCTATCAAAATGATGATGGTTAAAGGTGTTTCAAGGTCTGATAAGAGTTAGAAGTAAGATTGAGTGAATGGTTGTCTTTTTGCCTTATTGAAACAAGTTGAAATGAAGGGTAATTTGGTGAATAGTGAATGACTTGGTTGGTTCAGTGTTTTTCAATGATGTTATTGTTTTGGTTTAGTCAATTTGAGGATGGTTAAGGTATATTTAAGTTGGATAAAGGTTTGGAATATTGATGAAGTGATTTGGCTTATTGGTAGGCTTATAATTTCAAGTGAAATTGATGTATTTTGGTGAATTTGCAAAGTGATCTTCTCAGTTTGAGTTTGGGTCTGAAGTACCCTAGATGATTAGTTGATTTTGGTAGATGACATTGCATCAATTCCTATTAGGGGGAGTAGGTAGTGGTATTATTGATTGTTGCAGTCAAGATGACTGAATGTTGTCATTGTGCAATGGTTTTTTATTGATGTAGTTTGGTGTCTTCTTGTAAGGGGGAGTATGTAGAAGAGTAAAGAAAAGGAAGTTGTAGAGCAGTGGTAAGCAGTATGATTAATGTCAAAGGGGGGGAATGGATTATTCAAATATTTTTTCCTTTTCCATTGATGTCAAAGGGGGAGAGAGTAATGTGAAAAAGAAAGGTGTTAAAGGGAGAGAGAGAGAGTAATGAGTTAATTGTGTAAGGAGGAGGAAGTAAAGAAAAATAGATGAGTTGGTATGAAGTAGAATATAGAGTATCATAGATGTTTTTCTTTTTGTTTATTTTTTTTCATGTGTTGTCATCAATGACAAAGGGGGAGATTGTTGCAAGTATGTGGAGTTGGTGTTTTCATTAATGTCAACAAGCTTTGGTTTTGTAATTGATTTCAAGGAGTTTGTTGCAAGGATGTGCAGTTGGTATTGAGTTGGTGTTGACTTTGATGATGCTCTGATTAGTTGTATTATGTTTCCATTAGTCAGTTACTGGTGTCAAACTCTATTGTTTCTCTTATAAGGTTTTTTTTATGGATGTATGGTTAAGTTGTTATGTTTCAATTTTCTTTGTGGTGACAAGGAAGTACTGAAGATGTTGATGATATGTTTTTAGTGCTTGTCTTCCAAGTGCTTTTGAGAAAATTGAATAAAAAGAGGAAACAATGTGTTGCAGTGGTGTTCTATGTTACAGAGTAGTGTTTTGGTTTGGCTCTGCATTTCTTCTAGGTTGAATATCTTCTTGTGTAGTTTGGATATGTTGATCAGAGGTGTTCAAAGGTGTTACATTCATAATTTGGTGTGTTGGATCATTTTACAGAGGAAGGTGTGTTCACTAGTATGTGAACTATGTATTGCAGAGGTATTTGGGAGAAATGTTTTTGCTCCGCATTTCTCCACAAAGTGGTTTTAGGTCTTGTGGATATGGAAGTCTAATGATAGTTTTTGTATCTTTCTTTAGATGAAGTAGTTCATGATTTGGTGCTTTGGAAGTTAGTTTCTTGAGTTACAGTGTATGGAAAAGTTGTCTAAGTGTATTGGGTGTGTACATTCTTCAAGTGAAAGTTGTGAAAAGGAAAATTTTCAATTTTAGGGTTTTTTTGGAATATTCTAGATTGTATTCAGGTAATGTGTGTGTTTCATGAGTCATATTTGGATTTCAGGAAGCATGTGTGTAAATGTTAATGGTGTTTTCACTGGTTCAACCAACCTTGGGTGTTTACACTACTTATGAATTTTCTTTGATGGTTGTGGAAGTGTGGCATGGCATGTATGAGTGGATTTAGGTCCTAGATAAGGTGTGTTGTGGTCCACCTTCATTCCTTTCCACCATGGGAATTTTTTGGCACTGACCTAATTTTAATTTACATGGTTGAGGTGTATAGTTGACCTTGGAGAATGTTTCCAAGGTTGAAGATGATATAAACATGAGTTGAGTTGTTGAGGGATGATAAGATAGATGAGTTTGATGTGAGTAATGAAATTTGAAAATTTGTAGTGTACAAATTTTAGAAGTACAATGCTAGATTTCATGTGTTATATTATTGAATGCAGTGAGCAGAAGGTGTCTACAATTCTTTAAAAAGAGTGTGAAGGTGTTGGTGATGTTGTGGTGGATTTTTCTATTGGTTTGAGATGGATTTATCATTGTAACACTATTCTCTATCTTCTTTTTTATTCTATCAATGGGCCTTTCTTTCTTTTGGGTAGTGAACCCTATTGTATTTAGTGTTGATATTACTTTTTATTGTGAGTTAATCCTCATCATGGTTTTTCTCATCTTGGATTTTCCACGTAAATTTGGTGTTCCTTTGTGTATGGTGTTGATTTGGTTATTTTTCTTGCTTTCATGATAATCATTATAATAGATTAAGGGTTATCATATTAATATGGATCTAACTATTTGTGAGGGTTTCAAATTTTTAAGGTACAACTAATTCACCCCCTCTCAGTTGTCTTGTGCATTCAACACATGAACAATAGAACACTAGATTTTACATTGAAAACCAAATAAAGGAAAACCAAGGTGAGGATTAACTCACGTATATATGAATCTTAACACCAATTATAAAAGGCTCACTACCAGAATGGCTCACTACCCAAAGGACTCATTTTCCAAAAGAAAGAAAGGCTCACTGTCAAGGGCTCACTTCCTAGGAAAATCACTTCTTCCATATTACAAAGATAATAGAAAGAAACTATTACAACAAGGTTCACTACCTCAAAGCAATAAGAGAAACCACTACAACCATCCATAACCTTCATCTCACTACCTCCAACAACTTTAGGCACATTGAAATGTAGGCACCTTATGTTCACTTCTTCTGGTAGTCTCAGGTGTTCTTGCTCGCACTTAAATCATAAAAAATGATCACATACACTTCATTTTGCACCAATCTTCACATTACACACTGCTCCAATAATTTACCTTGCATATATACCTTATGCAACCATTCTCCAAGTTAGCTTCGATGAAATGCATGCACCTAAAACATGAAACCACCAAATAGGTCAGCACCAAACACTTTTGTGATCAAAAGAAGTGAAGGCAGACCACACCAAGGGTTAAATAGGACCCAAATCTACACCAAGCTTCCAAAAACCATGAAGAACATCTACAAATAGCACTAACAAGCCAGGTTGTCCAAACCAATATTAACACTACCAAGCAACCAATTTCACACTTCACCAATTTTAGAAACATCCTACATACCATGTAGCAACATCACACAACATTCTAGAATATTCCAACACCAACAGAATATTCAAACACACTGGCACAAACAAATGCAACTAAGAATACTATCATCTTGTACAACCCATCAAACTACCACTAAGACACAACACATGAACCAAGCTTGCAAAACATCTAAACACCAAACCATCCAAGGGAAGATAGATACAAGTATTATTATCACATTCCCAAATCCACAAGACAAGAAACTTCAATGTGAAGAAATGCGGAGCAATTTCATTTCTCCTAAACAACCTTCTTCACAAACCAAAGACAATCCATCACACTGTCAAACACATCTTCTACTATTGTACAATCTAGAACCTGAAACTCTAGGCATACCACCTTCAAATACTACTAATCATCACATCCAAACCACATATGCACATATTCAAGCATGAAGAAATGTGGAGCATAATACAAAATACACCTTGACACCTTGTACACTCTTTTTACAAATTTTCTCAAAAGCATTTGGAAACCAAGTGACCTTGTTGCATCTACAACACTTGCTTAACACCACAAGCACCTTCTCATCAACATCACACTAGAGGTTGACATCAATGACAACACTAATGAAAACATAGTGCAATAGTATGTTGTGGCACCACAAGTTGGGTCACATAGGTGAAAAATGACTTAAGATTATTCTAAACAAAAATTTGGTTGATGCTATTTCTAATTATTTTGTTGATATAAATGAGTTTTGTGAACATTATTTTTTTGGAAAATAAAATAGATCATTTTATAGTGGAAATAATAAGGAAACGATATTATTAGAGATCATTCATTTGAATGTACGTGGACCAATGGATATTGACTCTTTGGGTAAATCTCGGTATTATGTCTCTTCCATTGATGATTTCTCAACATACATAGATTTATTTTATGCACTCTAAATCTGAAGTTTTCACTAAGTTAAGGAATTTAAGGCCTTAGTTGAAAATAAAACTGATTATAAGATAAAAATGTTGAGGTATAACAATGGGGGTGGATATTTTTCCAAATAATTTGATAGATTTTGTAAGCATACGGGTATTATTTGATAAAACATAACTCCTTATACTCTCCAAAAAATGGGGTATTAGAAAAAATGAACCAAACCATAATGGAAAGATCTAGGAGTATGTTGAGTAGTGCTAAGCTTGATAAAAAATGGGTAGAAGTGGTTGGTACTACTTGTTATTTGATTAATAGATCTCTTTGTTTAGCTCTTATTGATAAAACTCTATGAAGTGTGGATAGGTAGAAAACCTTTTATTTCACACTTAAGAATATTTGGTTATGATGATTTTTTTCATGTGCCTCAAGAGAAGTGATCTAAATTAGATCCAAAAGAACAAAAATGCATTTTTTTTGGTTATGTTGAGAATGTAAAAGGCTATAATATTTGGAATCCTCTAACCTATAAAATTATCTTGTCTAAAAATGTGGTTTTTAGGGAATTTAGAGCTTACTCAGGAGAAGAACAACCAAAGGAGAAAGATAAGACAAATATAGTGTACTTCAAGAAAAATATTGAGAAGCAAGAAGATGCACATGTGGAAAAAAAATTAGATGGATCTAAGGATGGAGAAGAAGAATCTAGGGTTCAAATAGTTCAAAGGATATATAGGATGAACACGTAGAAGAAGAAAAATAAGTAGAGCCCATTATTCCTACTTTGAGGAGATATACAAGGGAAAAAAATATAATTGACAAGTATATCCCATCAAATTATTGTTGTATATTTTCTTTGTTGAGTACTAATGACAAACCTAGATCTTTCAATGAGGCTCACTTTAGAGGAAAGTGAGTCTTAGTTGTAGGCCATGCAGGAGGAGATGATGACTTTGGATAGTTGTGACACTTGGGATCTTGTTAGTTTTCCCAAATGAAGGAATCCCATTGGTTGAAAGTGGTTATTTAAAGTAAATCTGGTGTAGAAGTTCGGTTAGAGTAGTACAAGGCCTGATTAGTGGCTAAGGGCTACGACCAAAGACAGGGAGTTGATTTTGGTGAAATTTTCTCTCTTGTTTCCTATTTTACATTGTTGTTGCTTGTGATTTTGAGATCAAGCAAATAGATGTTAAAACTACTTTCTTGCATAGGGATCTTGAGGAGGAAATTTATATGTGACAACTTGACGATTTTGTTGTGAAAGGAAAAGAACAATTATTTTATAGGTTGAAGAGATCTTTGTACGGTTTGAAACAGACACCCAAGATGTGGTACTAGAAGTTTGATACTTTTGTATTGAAGTTGGCTTTTCTTAGGAGTGAGGAGATCATTGTGTTTATATTAAGGTTAATGATGATTATATTCTATTCATTATATTTTATGTTTATGATATGTTGTTAATGTATAATAGTAACATGATGATTAGGGAACTCAAGAAAAAAAATTTGGGCACATTTGATATGAAGGACTTGAGGGATACAAAATATATTATTGGGATGGAAATTATCAGAGATCAAGCTCACAGAAAGCTTTGGTTAAGTTAGAGTAAATATGTGGATACAATTTTGTGAAGGTTTAATATGCATGAATGTAAGCCAGTTAATATTCTATTTCTAGTTGGTACTAAGTTGAGATTAGATATGTGTCCTAATTTTGATGATGATATTGAATATATGTCTAGGTTTCCTTATGCTAGTGTCATTGGTAGTTTATGAAGGGTACATAATCTACTGAGAGGGGGGTGAATCACTAGATCAAATCTATTTGAAACTCTTTAATCCAAATGTGTATTCAAACATGAAACATGAATCAAGAAACTACTATCAATCAAGCAACCATAGAAACACACATAAACACAATGAACGCCATATATACGTGGAAAACTAGAATGGGAAAATCCATGGTGATAAGAGTTTATTAGATCTATTGTCCAAATCTAGACTCACAAAAAAATGAATAAGTTACAGTAATGAAGTAGGCACCAACCTACCAAAGACACCAGTCCCCTATTGAGTTTGTAGGAACCAATATACCAAAGACGCAAATTCCTAATACAAATATTTGAGTGCCAACTCAATGAGTAGGAAATTAGTCCTACCAAAATCATAAAGATAAAGTTTACGGAACTTCAATATTAATTACATATCTTACACGAGATCTGATATTGATTCAAACACTCTCCTTTCTCTACATGATCATATTTACTTGACTTTGCAAAAGCATTATTACACTATATTGTACATGCATCCAGCTTATACAAGTTCCAATTCATGCACCCTTATCCAGCACCATAGAGCCTCTAGTCATTCTATAAACACCATTTGAGAAAGAGACTTGCACACGACCACCATTAAGATTACTTACAGAAAGTAAATTTTGAACTAGACCTGGTATATGTATCACATCATTGATTCCCTTCACTCTTCCATCAAGAAACTAAATTCTGACTCTTCCACAACCAACAATATCTAGGTGAGAATCATCACCCAGATACACATTTCCACCAGCATACTTTTCATATTTTGAGAACCAACCTCTATGAGAGGTCATGTGAAATGATGCACCTGAGTCAATCAGCCAAACATCTTCTAATGCTTGAATTTCCAAGGATGCTATGAAGGCATCTACATCGCTTTGAGAAGATTCATTTTCAGAAGAACTATTTTTCTTTTTCTTCTTCTTCTCCTCTTTGCAATCTTTTTGAATGTGTCCAATCTGCCCACACTTCTAGAATTTCACCTTGTACTTTTTATCAGGAGACTTTGATCTCCCCTCTGACTTGGATTTAGAATTATTATATTTCTTCTTACCTTTCTCCTTTGATCTACCTCAAATAGCAAGGGCCTCCTTGGCCATCTCAGAATACTTCCTCCACATTTCTTTTGACATAAGGGAAGCAACCACATATTCCATCTTGAAAGTGGTTGTTGTACTCCCAATAGCCATTACCAGGTGATCCCATGTGTCAGACAAAGAACATAACAGGATCATGCAACGATCCTCATCATCTATTTTCACACCCACATATTCCAACTGAGAAACAATCATATTAAACACATTCAAATGATCTACAATAGACGCTCCTTCCTCCATCTTCAAAGAATACAACTTCTTCCTTAGGAATAACTTGTTTACCAAAGATTTCCCCTGATAAATGTCACCAAGCTTCTCCCATAAAATTTTTGTTGTCTTCTCTTCATGGACATTCAAGAGAACTGAATTGGCCAAGCACACTCTGATCATACCCTTCACTTTTCGATCTATTGCATCCCAGTCATTCTATGAGGTTTCTAATGGTTTGTTAGAGGACACTACATCCCATAACTCTTGATCTATAAGCAAGTATTCCATTTTGAGTTTCCACAACTCAAAATTTCTGCCATTTAACTTCACAATCTCTATTCTTCCAGATGTGCTCACCATCTTAAATCTGCAATAAGTTATAAACTAGATTTATCTACTAAACTCACACTGAACAAGATCAACATAAAAAACTGTCTTACCCACAAGGACAACAAAGTTGGCCAAGCTCTGATACCAACTAAAAGGAAAGAAGAGTGTGGAATATGCCTTCCTAATACTAATCTTCAGGAGAGAGATACAAAATATCTTTCAAAACTTCCAATTACAGAACATAGAGATGCACATACATGAATAATAGAATAGACAATAAAGAATGAACGCATGATTTATGTGGGAAAACCCTCTCGGAAAAAAATCTACACACCAAAGTAGAGATCTCTTGTATTACAATAAAATGTAAATTACATACAAGTGTGAAGTTATGATCTTTCAAGTGTTAATTCATAGAATGAATCTGATAGCATTCTCTTATAATTGCTTCAAGCATCACTCACTTGTTTTGATTACTAGTCCTATGTGTGTGATCAATTTTAAGTGTAAAATATTTTAACAAATTAAAACACACCAATAAAACATTAGATCAAAGGAAACTAATTTAAAAGAAAAATAAACTCTTAAATTCGTAGCTCCTTCAAAAGCGTCCTATTGTTCTCTATCTCCAGTGTTTCGTTGAATCTAGCTTGCTCTCAGATTATACACTAGGCTCAACAAAATGATCTCCTAGAGAATAAGATTTGAAATAAATGCATGCTTATGCTAAGATGCAATTAACAAAACTAAACATGATAGCTAAAGTATGATGATTTGTAAATATGATGATTGCTAAAATTGATTAATGTTGGATAATATTAAAATAACATGTGCACGCGAATGTAAGTGTATGCAAATGTGTAAGTGTAACCAATGCTTGGATTCACACAGGTATTTATAGAGTTTTTAAAGAATTTTGATTGGCTGAATTGATCAATGGCTGTGAAAATTCCTGGCAGATCGAATGGTTGAAGATGAACAAGACTGGAGAGAAAAATAGAAGAAAACAAAAAATAAGCTTTGTTTTCTTTTTTTTTGAAAAAGAGATAAGATGAGATGATAAAAATGAATTGTAAAAATCATCTTTTTGTAAGATTTTGGAAATATTTTGAAGAAGATAAATAATGAATTATTAAATTCAATTGTTCATTTATGGGTGACATAGAGATTTTTCTCAAAATAGAATATTTACCCTAGATTTGAAGAATAATGGAGGATTTCATAATAAAATAAAATATTTAATTATGATTTGAAAAGATTTTGGAAGATATTTAATTAATTTTTTTAAGAAATGACATGTAAATGGAATTAATTAAATAAAATATTTAATTAATTAGAAGAAAGATAGGAGAAAATAAATCAAATTTATTTAAATCACAGATTTAATTAAACTTAAATGTGATAATTAATTTAAATAAACAATGGTATTTATTTAATTAATTAAGTGGACTTAAGAAAGTGGTAATTAAATAAAATGAATTTATTTAATTAAAGTGGAGGAATAAAGTGAATGAACAATATAATTAAATTAATTAAATTTAATCATATGTAGAAGACTTTATAGAAATTAATTAAATAATAAATATTTAATTAAATGTCAGGATTAGACATGACCAATTTTATGCATATACATTTTGCCCCTCTTTGAAGTGATATGTGAAACGCATTGCTTCAAAGAAAATATTGCCCCTGATCAGAAAAATGTGACTGATATGCCCCTGATTTGAACTTGACATGTTTTTGATGTTGATACCAATGATGCCCCCTCGAGAGGTAAATCACTAATGATGATATGAGTTTTGGATAATGATTGAAAATTTTGATTTGATGATGAAATTGTGATCTAGATGTGAATGCAGTGATTTAGCTCTCAAAAAATGATGTATAAAGATGCCCCAGTTTGAAAAATAAGGTCAAAGTGAGATAAAAAGATAAAAATAAAATAACATGCCACAAAACCCACCTTTATTTGACCTTCAAAAGGTAAAAGGGGAAAAAGGGCAAGTCATTTTCACCTTTTGACTTTGAGAAGCTTTGTGCTCTGACAGTGACTTGGCTAGATGGAAATTCCTTACCACAAACATAGATTCAAGCGGGCTCGCCGCTACTAGAGACCAGCTGCATATGGACCACCGGTGAGTCAATCCAAACCATATTGCTTTGAAATTTTTTGTTTTGAGTTGATTTTTCATGCCTTTTGATGCAGATTTAGGCATAAACAGTCCGTTTTAGCACTTAGAGTAGGTGTTTTAGCGCTTTCGATATTTGTTTTAGCGCATATAGGATTCAATTTTGAATTTTCTATAAAAACCAGTTTAGCGCATCCGATAAATAGAGTAGTGATTATAGGATACCATAGGGAAATTGGTAGTTTAGCACATCTAGGAAACAATTTAGCACTTTTAGGAAAAAGTTAAGCACTTTTAGGGTTGTCGCGCATCTGGTGAATAAAATGGCACTTTTGAGTATAGTTTTAGCGCTTTTAGGGAAATAGCGCATAGAGGAAATCATTTAGCGCATCTAGGACATAGAATGACACATCTAATTTTTTAGCACATCTGGGGGAAACTTCAGCACATATAGGGTTTTAGCGCATCTGGGGGAAACTTTAGCGCATACAGGGTTTTAGCGCATAGAGGTCGCAGATTAGCGCTTTTAGGAAATGTGCATGTTGGATGAAAATGATGATGTTAATTGCTTCATTGGTCAATAGATATAAAAATTGTCTTTTCATCATGTTGATATGGATAGAAAATATGATAAATGATGGATTGATAATTGTGTTTCCCAAATAGAAAACAAAGAGTAGATAGCTGATAACTTTGTCTCTCGTGAATGAAAAACAAAGAATATTTTGATATGACTTTTGATAAATTTGTTGTCTGCGATAGAAAAAAAATAGTAGATGATTGATTGAAAACATATTTGCATGCATGACTGAAATACAAATAAGATGATGACTTGATTGTTGAAAATTTTATTTCCTAAAAAAAAAGAAAACAAATAGTAAATGATGATAGAGTAGATTGATTTGATATTCAGATTGATAGATTGTGCATTGATTGCATGATATGAGTTACCTAGATAGAACATTTGATATGGGTTACTTGATATGGGTCAACTGATATGGGTCAACTAATATGGGTCACTGATAGATAGACATGAGTTAGATTGATTTTCTTGATGTAGATTGAGTTAATGATATGATTCTGATTGATTGTCCTTGTGATAACTGAAAATAAGAGGTTTTCAAAAACCTTCAGATTAGGGAGTGTCACTCTGTAGGGTGGGATCGGATACCAAAGCTTATCCTTGAGGAGATAGAGTTGATAGTAGTATGTGGATTGGGACCTTTGTTGGCCATGCCTCTGATTCAAGTCAACAGGGGACTGTTGACCGCGCTAGTAGAGAGGTGGCATTCAGAGCATAACACCTTTCATTTGCCGATGGGTGAGGTGACTATGACTCCTGAGGACATGTACAAGATTCTGGGTATTCTAGTGGTAGGCGCCCTTGTGTTCTATGACCACAAGGAGATAGGTGGTATAGATGCACTGAGGAGAGTGTATGGTGATGTGCAGATAGCAGGGTATTGGGTACCATGGGCAGACTTTAGGGGGTATCCGGCCTTACCTACAGTTTTGGGTGCATTTATTGGAGGTCTCCTTTGTCCAGATCGTCGGTCAAAGTGACTATCAGTGGGATGGGGGAGGATCCTTGAGTAGATGATGGTACAGCCATGGAAATATGCTTGGGGGAGCTGCATGTTGGCTCATCTATATCATGACTTACATCAAGTGGTTTACAAAGGTTCCGCCAATTTATCATGTGGTGTTACACTGCTCCAGATCTGGGCATGGGAGCATATTGCTGTGATGAGACCATATTGTCCTAGAGTGAGGCCACCAGGCAGGCCATATGTGTATGCATATTCTATGTTTCTTGTCCAGCCCAAGCTGGGTAAGTTGGATTACTGGAGATGGTGCCTCGATGATATGGATGCAGTGATATGGCGGCCATACACAGATTGTGAGCCATGGGATACCAATCATCTAGAGATGTCATTTGTAGGCATTCCTCAATTTTTGATAGGGAGGAACCCATTCATAATAGAGAGATTCTTGGCCTTGCAGGTGCAGCGACAGTTTGAATTTACACAGGGGATGCCTCAGGGTGTTGCACACTATGCATGGAGCAAGGATGAGCCGAGATGGAGGCCTGGTATTTCATATCAGATAGCCTATATAGAGTACACTGCTTTAGTGCCCGAGGCATGGGATGATAGGCCAGATATTGTTGATGCTGGTATGTCTGATGAGTACTCAGTTTATTATCATACACATTCTTTTTTGCAGTTGACATGTCCAGATGAGCTAGCGCCCATTATGGTGACCACGCCAGGGGGTAGGAGATAGGAGGATGTAGTAGGTGGTGAGTAGGCAGTTGGTGGAGGAGAGGAGGATAGTGGAGAGGAGGAGGAGAGCTCAAATGGTGACGATGGGGATGATGGTGGAGATGGTGGAGGGGAGGAGCGGGTGCCAGTGAGACCGAGGCCATACTTATTAGGTAGTGTTCAAATCATGCAGAGGCCAAGGATTGGGATTGGGCGTTAGACAGTGATCAGGGTTGCTTTGACATCTCAGCAAGCATAGATAGATACTCTACAAACCCAGGTACAGACACTGCAAGGACAACAGGCATAGTTACAAAGTCAGTTGGCTTAGGAACAGAGTATGGCAGTGCAGTTACAGGAACAGCTGGCATAGTCAGAGGCATAGGCACAGGCACAAGCAAAGGAACAAGCACAGGAATAGGCACATCCTCTTGTCCCAGACCCACAGGTAGCCCAGTTGATAGCAGAGTGAGATTCCTTCAGACGAAGGGCAGTAGAGGTAGAGGGTGTTGCTTAGAGGCTCATGGGTATAGTGAAGAGTGCATCGTTGCGTGAGGCCATTGCAGAGGGTTTTGAGATGGCTAGGGAGGTGGAGTACTATCGGGTCAGATATGAGGAGTTGTGTCCTCCTAACCATAAAGAGCCTTTCTCATGGTCCCACAGTAGGACCAGGAGTAAGACACAGATAGCTACACAGAGCATGGGGGTTACCAGTCCTCGATGAGATCCTAATGCAGGGACAAGTGGCAGGCCATCATCTTTGAGACCAGCTCCATCAGGAGGGTCCACCAACCAACCTTGAGCCATTGATGCAGGATTATTGATGTACATCATTTCCTTGGAGCATGTATATTGATTTTGATCTGTCTCATATATCTGTCTAGACTTTTCAGTTTCATTGAAATTTTGGACATTGTTGTATGTATTTTGATGAGCGATGATATGTAGCGGCGATGAGTTTTGATGATGTGTTGGATTTTGATATGATGATTTGATATGGTTATGCATTTATTTCCTCATTATGTGATATGGATCTTTTGATATGTAAATGATTTGATGATTGATCATGATATACAGGATGAGTTATGATATGCTCATGATGATAATGTATGATATACTAATGATGATGATTTTATGCTATGCTTATGATGATGTTTTTATGATGCAAACTAATGATGCCATGCAGGTAGATGAGGATGACAAAAAATGCCACGTGTTGAAATGATATAATATATGATATGAATATATGTTTTTTTAATGATGTGGAAATGTAATGTTTGTATGAAATTCTCGTGTTTGGATTGTTCAAATGCAATAAATGATGATGATGTGATGTTGTTTTTATGAAATGCATCATGAATTTGTAGAATGATATGAATTAGGAAATGATATGAAGTGATATGTGATATGAATCAAATATTGTAATAAAATGATATTGGAAATGAGAAATGATGAAAGATGTGAATTGATAATGATATGAAAGGATTAATAATGATGAAATGTATGATATGAAATGTAATGAATATGAAAAAGAATGATGAGATGATAAAATGAGATGGAATGATAAAATGAAATGAAATTTAATGATATGAAATGATGAAATGAAATGAAATGAGATGATAAAATGTAAAAATAAATTATGAAATGAAATGAGATAATAAAATGATATGATATGATGAGATGATAAATGATAAATGATAATCATATGAATAATAAGGATATGAAAATGATAATGATGATAAAATGATATGATGACTATGAAAATGATTAAATAATGAGATGATATAAAATGTAATGAGATGGAATGATGAAATGTGATGAATTGAAATAGAATGATATGAGAAAATGAAATGAAATGTAATGATATAAAATGATGAAATGAAATTATATGAGATGATGAAATGTAATGAAACGAGATGTAATGTAATGATATGAAAATGTAATAAAATGAGATGATATGTAAAATGTAATGATAAGATGAAAATGTAATAATATGATAAGATGAAAATGAAATGGAGATGAGAAATGGAAAACAATGATGTAAAATGAAAATGACATGGACATGAAAATGATGGATGAGATGATAATGAAAGTGATATGAAAAAGGCTTAATGAATAAATGAATGATATGAAAATGAAACAAAGATGATAAAAATGAGAATGATCAATGATATACAATGAAATGATATGAAATATGATAAATGAAATGATAATGCATCATGAAGGATAAATAAATGAGAAAGGATCTAAATTATATGAAAATGAATGATAAATGCTAAACTGTATGATATACACAAGACCTAGATGAAATGATAATGATTAATGAAATGAGGATGAAGATGAATGAAGATAATGAAACAAATGTCTAAATGTCCTCCACAAATAGTCTAAAGAGACATGACAACTGTTGATGTGTCTGTTTAGCCTTTCAAAACTCTAATGTGAATCCAATATGTAGATATGTACATTGATCTAAATGAAATGCAACTAAACAAAACCAACTATTTGTTGAGCCTTTTGTTAGCTTTCTTGTATCATCATAGAGCATTTTAAAATGTTGGAAGTATGTACAAGCATCAGAGGGGAAATTAGCACCAATGATGACCTGAGTACAAATTTCATGATTTTTGATATAGCAAGCATCGAGGTATAATTGAACCGGGATGACCTGAGCATTTCTTGCATAAACAAACAAAGACTAACCACCTTTTGATGCAAATTTGGAACTGTCATCAATGATAAACTTTAGAAATCATGTCTCACGACATATTTGCAATAGATGGATAGTTAACCTCAAGACAATAGATAAAGAAAAAATCATCCTCTTTCCTCGCCACTCTAGTTCAGTACATCATTGAGTGTGCTCTAGAGAGATGATATCAAAAATTAAACAACCATTGTTTAAAATTTAGTACTGCTATGCCAAATATTATTCAGATTTTAGATCATCTAGATATGTGTCATGATATGGTATTTGTTGAAAACTGTTGTGATATGGATCAATGATTGGATAGCTGTTCATAGGATTTGATTGTTTGCTCGCATGATTGGATTTGATATCATTGTCTAGCTGTTTCGGTAAAACTTGAAAGTTGATTGCCCCCAGTATTGACACAACTTGTCGAAATGGATATGTACAATAATCAAGCCATGGTAAGATGTTATCACTCTAGGAAAATGATGGCAGCATGATGTTGGTACGACCCTAAGATGATGGAAAGATGCATGAAATGAAGGTTGAGAAGCCAAATGCAGAACATGAACTAATAGATGGAGAGCTACAAATAGCGTTTGTTTTCCAGATTTTCACTATTTTTTTATTGCATTTTTCTTGTCAATAGATTGCCTGTTGCCAGGTTTTCACCCTATGACGATTTTTTTATTTATTTTTTTAGGACTTTTTCTAATTTTTATGATTTTTTCAAGACTTTTTTCTGCTATTTTTGTATTTTTTCAGGACTTTTTCTGCTATTTTTGTTATTTTTTCAGGACTTTTTATGCTATTTTTGTTTTTTTTTTTCAGGAATTTTTATGGATGATGATAATTGATTTAGACATAATATTTCTTTAGGTGCACGCTATTGATGGGTTCGTCAAACGGGTCCCCTTCTGGCGTTGACAGTTTGTATGCTCTTGAACCATATACAACAATGATCACGCAAGGACCCAACCAATTTGGTTCAAACTTACCTTTCTTCTCTCTATCTTGCTGATTTTGTGGGTTCTCTTTCAGAACAAGATCACCAACCTGAAAGGTACGTGGCTTGACTATGTGATTATAGTTGCGAGACATTATTTGTTGATATACTTTCAAATGATCAGTTGCTCGTTGTCTCTTCTCATCAAGGAGTTCTAGTTCTCGCAGTCGGGAAACTCTGTATTCATCATCTGTGATTAGAACTTTCAAAGATACTCTGAGTGATGGAATCTCAACCTCTAAAGGTAGGATAGCTTTTTCTCCATAGACAAGAGTAAACGGTGTTGCTCCTGTTGGCGTTTTGATGCTAGTTTTGTAGGCCCATAATGCGGGATTGAGTTGAATGTGCCAATATTTCCTTGCATCATTCACAGTCTTCTTTAAGATTTTTAGTATTGTTTTGTTCGAGGCCTCTGCTTGGCCATTTCCTTGTGGATAATAAGGTGTTGAGTATCTGTGTTGAATATGAAATCTCTCACAAAGTTCATCAACATCCTAATTCTTAAATGGTCGTCCATTATCTGTGATGATGGAGTTGGGAATGCCATAGCAACAAATGAGATAGTTAAGTATGAATGATGAGATTTGTTTGTCAGTGAACTTAGTGAGAGGTACTTCCTCAATCCACTTGGTAAAATACTTTGTCGCTGTGATGATGAACTTGTGTCTGTTCGATGATGAAGGATGAATCTTGCCAACCGGATCCAACCCCCATTAAGAAAATGGCCAGGTTGGCGTGAACGGTTGTAGTTCTTGTGCAGGACCATGAATGAGATTCCCATGAATTTGACATTTTGAGCACTTCTTCACAAAAGCGAATGATTCCCTTTCCATAGTCAGCCAGTAGTAACCCATTCTAATCAATTTCTTGGATAAGGTTTGTCCACTCGAATGAGTACCACAAATTCCACCATGAACTTCTTGTAAAGCCTTGTTGGATTCATCACATTCAAGACATCAGAGTAAAGTACCATCAAGACCACAATGATACAGAATGTCAGTGATAAGGGTATAGCGAGAGGATTGGCGAATAAAATTGCGCTTTTGGTTATGGGATAAATTAGGTGGTAAGATGCCATTTTTTAGGTAGGCATAAATCTTGCCATACCAAGGTGAATCGGATCCCACCAAATGGAAAATGATTTGGCTTTCAGGGGTGTCATAAGCAAGTGCAAATGATTGTTCCACCAAAAATTCATAGTGAGCCTAATTTTTTGGGAGTTGTAGCAATGGTGTGATCGTGGCCATGGCGTCAGCTACTTTATTATCAAGTCTGGGAATCTATATAAACTTTATATCCATGAAGTAATTCTTGAAGTCATCAACCATTTTCTTGTATGGCAATAGTTTGTCATCTTTAGTCTGATAATCATCATTGATTTGATTAATGACTAACTGTGAGTCACCATAAACATGTAGTTATGTGATTCTCCATTCCAATGCGATCTTCAGTCTGGTGATTAAGGCTTCATATTCGGCTATGTTGTTAGTGCATGGAAACATTAGCCTATATGACTGAGGAATGGTATTTCCTTGAGGGGTGATAAAGAGTATGTCTGCCCCCGATCCATGTTGAGTGAAAGAACCATCAAAATATAAAGACCATGGTTGTTTTGATTTTGCAGTGAAGACATCAGCATCTGGAAATTCAATGTGCATGGGATGCTCTGCTTGTAGTGGCACTTCAGCTAGTTGATCAGCGACAACTTGTCCTTTGATTGCTTTGTGATCAACATAATGGATGTCAAACTCACTTAAGATCATGACCCATTTTTCTAACCTTCCTGTGAATGTAGCCTTGCTTAACAGATACTTGAGTGGATCAATCTTTGCAACAAGATTGATTGTATGAGTTAGCATGTAGTGCCAAAATTTCTGTGAGGCAAAGACTACTCTTAGACAAGCCTTCTCAATGAAAGTGTAGTTGAGCTCATGACCTATTAATTTTCGGCCGATGTAATAAATTGCACGTTCCTTTCCTATAGAGTCCTCTTGTTCTAATAATGCCCCTAAAGATGTCTCTGTTGCGGCAATATATAAGATAAGCAATTTGTTTGGATTTGGCAGTACTAGAACTAGTGGGTTCATCAGGTACTGCTTGATTTGTTGAAAGGCCATTTCACACTTACCATCCCATCTGAAAGGAACATTCTTATGTAGTAGATGTGTGAAAGGTAAACTCTTATCAGCCAATTATGCAATGAATCTACAGATAGATTGAAGTCATCCCTGTAATGATCTCAACTAACTGATATTCATTGGTGGAGGCATTTTCATAATCGCATGTACCTTGGCAGGATCTACTTCAATTCATTTTCCTAATACTATGTATCCTAAGAGTTTTCCAGATGTGACCCCAAAAACACATTTCTTGGGATTGAGGTGAACTTTGAACTTCTCCAATCTTGCAAATATTTTGGACAATATTTCCAGATGTCCTTCTCTTGTGTATGATTTTTCCAATATGTCATCTACATAATCTTCCATGAATGTGTCTATCATGTCATGAACGATTGTGGTCATGGCTCTTTAGTAAGTAGCCCCAATGTTCTTTAGACCGAAAGACATGACGTTCCAATAGTAAGTCCCCCACAAATATGTGAAATTTATTTTGTCCTAGTCCTCAAGTGCAATCTTGATTTGGTTATAACTAGAAAAACCATCCATTAGTGAATACATGGAATGTCCAGCTATCAAATCTACTATAGTATCAATAATTGGAAGAGGGAAGTCATCCTTAGGACATGCCTTATTAAAATCTCTAAAATCTTTGCACACTCTAACACTTTTATCTGGCTTGGATATAGGAATGATGTTGGAGATCCATTCTGCATAGTCAATCGATCTTATAAATCCCACATCAAGGAGTTTTCTGAGTTCCTCTTTAACCAATAATGCAACATGGGGGTGCATCTTTCTGAGTTTTTGTTTCACAGGCTTAACCCCTAGTTTGATAGATAAGTGATGCATGATAAGATCAAGATCAAGACCTGGCATGTCTGCATAAGACCAAGCAAAGTTGACTTGATTTTCTTTTAGAAATTCCATGAATTCTGGTACTTCTTTCTCTGTCATTGACGCAACTAACTGTAGGATCCTTGGTTTTTCTGAAGTTTCAAGATTTATCTCCTTTGTAGGCTCAATCAAGATAGGTGATCATTCATAGTAGTGCTCTAGGAGAGTGTCAAGATTCCCATCATCTGGTGCCTTAAAAAGGTTTTCACCATCTGATACAATCTTTATTTTATCTTTTGTTTGATCTAACACTGCCAGATTCTAGTTTTCACTATTAGATCTTTATTTTTGTAGCTAGGAGACTTGACACTCTCCTGATTAAAGACTTTGTGCCGAAAATCTCTAGTGGAACAATCATTTGCATCATCTAAGGAAAGGAAGTTCATGATAGATTCGTCACTTGGGAACATAGGTAGATCTATAGGTCAGGAGGAATCCCAGTTAATGAGATCGGGATGGATCAATGGTAGCGGGTCATTGGGTTACGTGAAATTGGCCATGGTTATGGACATGATAGAGTTGTTGGTAAGATCCAAGGTATGAGGTAGGTCAATGATGGTATTGTTCTCGTGATAGTCTTGTTCGTTTAAATCTAACTCAGTATCACTAGAATCATAGTTGTCTTGTAGTTCAGATTCTTGTGGTTGGGTCCCTAAACCTTCACCTTCCATTAGAGTTGGGGTATACTTGTGTATCACATCAACCTTTAATCCCTCCAAAACTCATCATTGTGGATGGTGTCCCATTCATATTCACCAGAGTCTGTGTCAGAGTTATTATCCACGAAATTTTGAATGGCTGTCAAACATGCCTCTCTTGTATCAGAACCTTCTTGCAATGCAAGGACAGTATCATGTGATTGTTTGGATGTTGTTTCTTGTGAGTTAGTATCATAGCCTGTTTGGATGTTGTTTCTTTTGAGTTAGTATCATAGCCTAGTCCTATTTTATCTTTTGCAGCCAGTCCTAGAGGGTCAATAGGCTCAACTACTCCTTTTATCTTTCCGATAGGACCATTACCATCATAGCCCATCTTTTGCATGATTGAATATCCCTTACCATATTTATCAGTTGGTAACTTGATATTGAGAACTATTCATCTTTATAGAGCCAAGTTAAAATTTCTCTATCCTCAGGATCTTCCATGGGGAATTTTTCTTTGATAAAACATCCATTAAACTTTATATTTGGCCCTATTGGTGGTTGTGTTGATGTTGATGCTACTGATATCTACTATTGTGTGATAGAAGGTTTCCCATGTGACCAAGGTGATGTAGATAGATTAGCAAGACAAAGAGAGTACTCCCCTACTCCATTGTCCTTGAATTGTAGTTGCTTGTGAAAGCTTTTGGTTAACTGACTGATTTGTGTATCAACTTTGAGAGAAGTATTAGCAGGAGCTTCTTGATTGTTGGGAACCAAAGTATCTTGACTAGCTTTGATGTTGGAACAAGTTTGAATTTTTGAATTGTCAGCTGGAATTGTGATCTCTTGTCCATCATAAGGAAACTTAAGACATTGATGATATGTGGACGGGACAATTTTCATCTCGTGGATCCAAGGACGACCCAACAAGATGTTGTATGCAAGATCACGATCTAATACTTGACAAAAAGTATTTTTGATAATAGGTCCCACTCTGACTGGTAGCATGATTAAACCTTTGGACGCTCTTTCCTCATCATCATAGGCTTTAATAGTAATCTTTCTTCTAGGATAAATGGAGTCCTCAAAAAATCCTAAAGCCTTAACTAGCTTCATGGTACATATGTTCAAACCAGCAACTCCATCTATTAGAACCCATCTGACACAAAACTTGTGGACCATGACTTCTAAGTATAATGATGAATTCTGAGCATGTGTCATGGAAACATCATCCTTTTCATAGAATGAAAGGAATGTGGGTGAGGAAAAGTGTCCTACCATGGCTTGAAATTGGTTTACATCCAGATCGGTGGATACAGTTGTTTCTACGAGGGCCTTTTCTAGAATTTCCTTGTGTGCTAGGGAAATCTTTAGGAGCTCTAAGATGGAAATCTAAGCAGGAGTTTTTCAAATTTGATTGACTAAGTCATACTGATGTTTAGGTAGGGGCATAGTGGATTTCAAAGAAACACCCTTTAAGACAACTTTAGCTTATGCCCTTGTTGTTGCATTGACCTCCCTATATTCCATCTTTTCTTTGACTTTTATAATTTTGACCCATTCGTCGTCAGTGTAGATATGATTGATTATATGATCGTCATTGATATGATTCACACTTTTTCCAAAAGACTCACCCTTTTGATAATTGGGTAAAGGATTGCGAAATTCTTGGTGGTATTCATTCGATTGTTAGTGTCCTTCTATCTTAATGGTGTCATTTTCTATCAAGTCTTGGATTACATTCTTCAAGGATTGAAAATTATTCGTGTGATGGCCCTTGCATCGATGATAATCACAATAGTATGCGTCATTCCATGATGGAGGCTTCACACTGGGTTCGTAATTTCATTGAGGTGGTAGGGTGATAACATTCTTTGCAATTAACTCTTTAAGGGAAGATTCTAGAGATTCACCCAGTGGGGTAAAAGTTCTTTTGCTAGAGAAGAATGAAGATCATTATGGATTCGTGTTTGAGGTATTGCCTAAGGCATTGTCGTTGTTATTGTTTCCACGGTAACCTTGATTATTGGCATTCCCTTGGTTGGGAGTAAAAGTTTGACTCATGTTATTCCTCAGAGGAGGATTGTTTCCTTTATTTGTGATCGAGTTGATTTTTATAGTTATTGTTGTGAAGAGAACTTGGGGCACTAAGAACAAATGGCTTAGTCAAGACATGATTTGCATCTACAACACCATCATTTACCATGCTTTTGTTATGAGTCCAAAACTTAGATTTGTCATTGTGGTGATTTGATGAGCTAGGATTGCCCTTATCAAGTTTGATTATTCCTCTCTGAACCAAGGAACTTTCGATGGTGATGGCATTTTCAATCAATTTTTGAAAAGAGGGAGGACAATGAAGATTAAGATGATAGCTCATCTCTTGATCTAAGTTGTTTATGAAAGTGGTGATCTTTTGCTTTTCAGGAACATGGCATGGATATCTAGCAAACAACCTTCTCCATCTCTAAAGAAATGTAATGAATGGTTCACTAGGTTTCTGTTTAGCCTTGCAAAGATCAATCATGGTTATTTGATGTTGTATGTTGTAGGAATATTGTGATATGAACTCATTAATCAATTCCTCAAATGTCTTGAAGGGCGGTGTGATTTTTGATAGCCATTCCATAGATTGACCTCCAAGACTTCTAGGAAACAAACGCATCAAGTATGTGTCCTCATGAGCAAACTCTAAAGTCATATTTCGGAAATCCCTAATATGATCGATTGGATCTGATTTCCCATTGTAACGACCAAACTTTGGGATTTCGCAATGTTTGGGAAATGGAATCATGTTGAGGCGTCTGTCAAAAGGATAGGGATAGATGTCATCAAGAGAATATATCTTGGTTGTGGCTCCCCCTTGTAGATCTTTAATTTTTTCTTGTAGTGCTTTAACTTGTTGAGTCAAGACACTAAGATCAGACAAGGGTGTTTCATCAGGATTACTCTTTATGTTCTTAGTATCAAAATCATAGGGTAATTTAGCTCCTTTGTCAACTAGATACAAGAAATAATTTTCTTTATTGTGCTCTAAAATATTTTCTAAGGCTTTGTGAAATTTGGGATCTTGTTCAACCTCTCTAAGACATTCTTCATCATGTTCATCATCACTCTCCACAGGAGTTTTGTTCCCATCCCTGTTGAAAGGGAATGGATTCTTTTCTCTTTCACCCATGTTATCTTTAAAAAGGGGATTATGACTCACACTATAAAGGGTATTGCTAGTCTCACCCTCTTCTTGAGTTCTTTGGGTATGAATTTCTTGTTGAATATCCTCTCTCAACTTATTATATTGAGATCTTGTAAAAATGGGAATACGATTTTGAAACATTCTTCTAGACTTCAATCACAATTTGATAAATGCACAAATGATGATATTTTGATCTAATAAGATGAAAATCTTATGATATGATCAAAAGATGTCCCTAATTATTGATTGTGGCTCCCAATGATAAAGGATATCAGAATCCTGTTGGGGAAGTTGAATCAAATAAATCATTTTTTTTTTTGAAAGATGCACTTTTTAAGATTTTGATCCTTATTTTTGAAGAATGATAAATATATCAAATGGCCTAATTCACTCACTAGAGAATTTGACTGGGATGTGTGGGATATTCGATAGAAGGTTGTGGTAGATAATCAAATTTGAGAGGTTGATTGTGATTGTGTCGTTGAGATAGAGCTCTTCTCTGAAAATAGGCTCATGAATATAAAGGCTCTACAGCGTACTCGTCAATAAATCCCCTAGCAAAATCTTGATACCTATGAAGAAATTCATGGTAATGAAGCAAGACGTTCTGAATTTAATACAAAAAAATTCTTCGTTGTAAAGTTTTCTTATAACCTAAAAACTTCTTAGGTTTCTTGATCCTATTGGCAATTGATTTTCTAACAAATGTGGTTGATTTCCACTCTCTAAGCATGAGAGAAATTTTGAGATGCTACTGGACCAAGGATGTTATAAACTCAAATCTGTCAAAAGAGAAGATTCTGGAAAATGATAGATGCACTACTATGTGTCCTATATGTGCTGTAGAAATAGGCATATGCACTAGAGAAACAATCAAATAAGCTACAACAGACTTCAGATGCGCTACAATATGTCTTGGATGCACTTCAAAAAATGTTTTTGTCAGTGACCCAAAAACTGTTTGCAGGATACTCAGCCTATGCACTAAAACAAACTCCAAATGCACTGAACTAACCAATGAATGTGCTAGAATAGACCTTATATGCGCTAAGACACTCCCTAGATGCGCTAAAACAATTTTTCAAAAAAAAATCTGAACAGTTGAGAATAGTTTTCAGCTGAATGTTCATTTTGGATGATCTTTTTTTTTCTAAGTTAATGTGATGGAAGACACAGCAAACATTCTAAAAACAGTTGTTTTTTAAACCCTATACTAAACATCAAGTGTTTGAAAAAAATGTTTTTTCAAAAAGTGTTTACACAGGTTTAGCACATGAAAGACAGTTTAGGCAGTCTCACTCTTAGTACTCAAGTAGGCCATCCTAATAATCAACAACCCACATCTTAGAACTGTGTTAACTCACACAGTAGTGTCACCCCCGAAGGGGCGCCCATTTTTTTGTCTTTTCTAGGCACATACTCAGGGTAACGAAAGTGGATACCAGATCCCCTAAGCAAATGGTCCTTGGTAGTTATATGGTGAGTATCTTGGGGGTAGATTATTCCATCCCCTTGCACTATGATTATTACGATGTTTAGAAACTGACTTTGGTTGGACACTACACTAGGTTCTTAGTAAGGGTTTTTGTTTGGTGTGGCAATAATAAACTCCCTCAGGAGACCTCCCAACCTTTAGAACAAAGGCTTTGGGGATGGTTATCTTGCACACTATCGGAAAAAGAGGGTTTCCCAAAATTTTCTTTAAATTTTATAGTGGGGCGGAATAGCCTCGCTTTGGCTTGAACCCACTTGAGTCGTTCCTCTTGGGTGAGTAATTTTTCCCACAAGAGCAGGCTCTCTAAAAGTATGTAAGAAAGCAGTAAATTTGCATGAAATTGAAAAGGCAAGTCTGGTATTTTGATCACCCAGTTAAGGGGAGAGCATAGACCTATTGCCATCGACAAAGAAAACAAATGTACTTTTTAAAACCCAAATGAAAATGATTTAATCTATGTGAAGATGTTGCTTCACAAAAAGCATGGAATTTATTTTAACTACAAAAAAAATCATTTTGTAGTGACTATCCTAGATTGCTTCATTTTAAATTCCATGTTTATCCTAGGATTGGTTCATTTTATCTAGATGTGACTATCCTAGGGTTGCTTCTTTTTAACCAGAGAAAGTTATGTCTGCAGAAGGCATTAGACTCAAAATTTTGTTTAATTACAACCTGTAAGCACTAAAATATTCTGCATATGCGCTAAAATAAACAGTAAATGCTCCAAAAAAGACTGTAAAACCAATTCAGAAAACCCCAAATGCGCTAAAATAAATCCTATATGTGCTTAATCTAGGAATTTAAGATTTTTATGAAAACTCTATTGAAATGTGTTGGATGTATGCATCGCTCTGTTCCTTGGATGCGCTGAAACAACTCCTAGAAGTGCCAAAACAGTTCCTGGATGCGTCGAAAAACCTGCAAAAATGTTGTTAAAAACCCTAGATGTGCTAAAGAAAGCCACGAAAGCACTAAAACAAGAATTTTTGATGAAAAGTCAAATTCCAGAATGTAAAAATACATGTCATAAAACTCTGCAAGAAAATGTTAAAAATGGGGCATAGGCCCCATGGTGGGCGCCAAAAATGTGTGATCAATTTTAAGGGTAAAATATTTTAACAAATTAAAACACACCAATAAAACATTAGATCAAAGGAAACTAATTTAAAAGAAAAACAAACTCTTAAACTTGTAGCTCCTTTGAAAGCATCCTATTGTCCTCTATCTCCAGTGTTTTGCTGAATCTAGCTTGCTCTCAGATTATACACTAGGCTCAACAAAATGATCTCCTAGAGAATGAGATTTGAAATAAATGCATGCTTATGCTAAGATGCAATTAACAAAACTAAACATGATAGCTAAAGTATGATGATTTCTAAAACTAATTAATGCTGGATAATATTAAAATAACATGTGCATGTGAATGTAAGTGTATGTAAACGTGTAAGTGTAACCCAATGCTTGGATTCACACAGGTATTTATAGAGTTTTTAAAGAATTCTGATTGAATGAGTTGATCAATGGCTGTGAAAATTCCTGGCAGATCGAATGGTTGAAGATGAACAAGACTGGAGAGAAAAATAGAAGAAAACAAAAAATAAGCTTTGTTTTCTTTTTTTTTGAAAAAGAGATAAGATGAGATGATAAAAATGAATTGTAAAAATCATCTTTTTGTAAGATTTTGGAAATATTTTGAAGAAGATAAATAATGAATTATTAAATTCAATTGTTCATTTATGGGTGACATGGAGATTTTTCTCAAAATATAATATTTACCCCAGATTTGAAGAATAATGGAGGATTTCATAATAAAATAAAATATTTAATTATGATTTGAAAATATTTTGGAAGATATTTAATTAAACTTTTTAAGAAATGACATGTAAATGGAATTAATTAAATAAAATATTTAATTAATTAGAAGAAAGATAGGAGAAAAGAAATCAAATTTAATTAAATCACATATTTAATTAAACTTAAATGTGATAATTAATTTAAATAAACAATGGTATTTATTTAATTAATTAAGTGGACTTAAGAAAGTGGTAATTAAATAAAATGAATTTATTTAATTAAAGTGGAGGAATAAAGTGAATGAACAATATAATTAAATTAATTAAATTTAATCATATGTAGAAGACTTTATAGAAATTAATTAAATAATAAATATTTAATTAAATGTCAGGATTAGACATGACCAATTTTATGCATATACACTATGCACTACAACATTTAATAAAAATTACTCAAGAGTTTCCTTAAAAATGACATTCCAACTTCCATACCAAACAAATGGTCACAAGTAGACTTAACCATCTTTACCTTCTACCACTGTCAAAGTCCTATTAGAATGTCAAAGAGACATGAAACCATGTCTCTCTAAATTCTCACTGTCACCCTGATATGTCTATTGTTCCATTGTAGTATCAAAGAGACACGATAGAAACTCCTTTTGATATGGCAAAGTCTCCCCAATGAAGTCTCATCAGAATTACTAAGGGACTCCCATTGTTGTCCTTTTGATAACGATCTGTCTCCTCGATGCAACTCCATTGGAATATCAAAGGGACCACATTTTAGGTCCCATCAATATCCTCCTATCTCCTCAAAAACTTCCTTCTCATCGTTCATTAGAATTTTGAAGGGACGTCAAGACAACTCCCTCTGATATTGACCTATCCCTCGATGTCAACTTCTGACAGTCCATCAGAATGTCAAAGGGACTACAAAACAACTCCCTCCAACATTGTAATGTCTCGCCAATAAAGCTTTTATGATGTCGAGAATACTATCCACTAAGTCTCGCTGAAATGTGCCTATCAACCTAATGAAGCTAAAGCTTGAACTTCTAAAACCTTATTAGCATGCCAAAGAGACTGGCCATTTTGTCTCGCTGAAATTCACCTATCAACTTGATGAACCTTTGGCCAATACCTATTACGCTAGTAAGTTTGAGACATCTCTTTCTCAACAGTTATATGAATGGTATTTTTATATCTCATTTTCAATGTTGAATAGGTTAATCTTGGGGCTTCAACGGTAACACCTCCCAGTGGAGGTGGACATTGAAGTTTCACTCAAGCAATATAAACTATACATTATATTTCATAATTGAATAATGTTTAATGACTTAAATTTTTTAGATAGTTTGTAAGTATGCATTGTATTTTTTAATTAATTTTATTTCAATTTGTTATGCACTTCAATCTTCTATGAATTTCATTTGTTCATGTTGTTAACCTCAAACAATATAGGCTAATGGCATCACTAGCTTGTAGCATACCATTTCACTCATATCCTCCTAACTGTCATCACTAGCATACCATTTCATAATCTATGAATAATTTTGTTTTATTTTTAGATGTTGCAATCAAACACTCCTCCTGATATTGATAGGGTAATGGATCATGGTGTATCTACTACAATAGAAAACTTGATGCCTTTGGTGCGGGTATGAGGAAAATTAGTAAATTTCAAATTACATTCATTGTTATAGCTCTTTATTATTGAAAAATCAAATGATTATTGATTTTTAGTTTAATTTCTATCTGGATGGTTTCTATAGGACTTTGGAACACCACAACCTAAGCATGTCAATGTTCTGAATGAGGAGAGAGATCAACAGGTAGCGATAAGTGATTATTTTGTTAAATATTTCATTTTAATGTAATTTCTATATATTAATGTCTATACTTTTTATTATAATAGGTAAAGCTCCATGAAGAACTAAATAGGAGGAGCAGCACTCAAGTTCGAAGTAGACTTATTTCATACACATCTCCATGCCCCTGATGATCAAAGGTCCCTCGTGATCTATTTTCTTCACTTGGAGGGGAATGATTTTTTATTGGGGTCATTTGTTGTATGCCTAAATGGCATTTTTAGACATATATTTTATATTGCATATGCTTGACATTGTATAGCTATATGGAATTCTTGTAAGCCTATATGGCTATTTTGTATATATGTTATACTTATATCAACATATATTGATGTTTTCCTATATGGCTATTTGGTTAATACACATCTTTTTTATTGATGGTGTCCATATTTGTATTATAAATCAATGCTTCAATTGATATTTGTGGATGGTTTACTTCAAATATTTAAAATCCAAGTGTGTTCCATGAACTCTTCCTTTATATAATTGTAAATATATAAAATTTAAACATTATTCTCCTCTAAGATTATTTTAAGTGTTTTTGCATACCTTTCTTCCTTTCAATTCCAAGTTCTCAAAAGCCCTAGTGAATCTTCCATGTTTTCTACAATAGAGTTATTAACATTAAAAACCTTGAGAAAAACAATATCTTGATTATCACACCGACTCTCAAAATGAAATTAACTCTATTGAAGATACTAATCAAGAGGTACAATGCCATAACAATACTGTTGTGAGAACTAATGATTTTAAGGAATATATCTCTTCCAAATGATCTATTGGGTGAATTAAAAACCTAGCCATGTCATCATTGACATCATCAATCATATGAATATAATAATTCATGATGCAATCTAACACCTAGGTCTCTCTACCACTACACATCTAAGCCCATACTCTCTAGGATCATTGTAGCATGGTAAGGAAATTTATGTAATTATACAATACACTTTCAAGTATGCAACTAAAAATGAGTGATACATTCTTACATGTGACCTCATACCTCTAGAAGTTTGTGATATAATTCTTGGAAGACATCTACCATTCCAAACCCTAATAGTGGATGCTATGAATCAAATGATAATATTTTAACCTCAACAAGTCTAAATTATAAGACGAAATAACATGCTTCATGTGTATACTTAATGTATTAGATGTATTCACCTATATGCTTCATGCTTCCTATGTATACTTCACGTATTACGTGTATTCACATGTATGCTTCATGCTTCTTATGTATACTTCATGTGTTCACGTGTATGCTTCATGCTTCCTATGTATACTTCATGTATTGTGTGTATTCACGTGTATGCTTCATGCTTCCTATGTATACTTCACACATTAGGTGTATTCATGTGTATGCTTCATGCTTCCTATGTATACCTCATGTATTACATTTATGCTTCATGCTTCTTGTGTATACTTCATGTATTACATGTATTCACATGTATGCTTCATGATTCATGTGTATTATGTGTATTCACATGTATGCTTCATGCTTCTTTTCTATACTTCATGTATTCATGTGTATACTTCATGCTTCTTGTGTATACTTCATGTATTATGTGTATTCATGTGTATGCTTCATGCTTCCTATGTATACTTTATGTATTATGTGTATTCACATGTATGCTTCATGCTTCCTATGTATAGTTCATGTGTTCATGTGTATGCTTCTTCTATGTATACTCCATGTGTTATGTGTATGCTTCATATGTGTATACTTCATGTGTATGCTTCATGTTTTCTATGTATACTCCATGTGTTCACATGTATTCTTCATGCTTCTTATGTATACTTCACGTATTACATGTATTCAGGTGTATGCATAGACTTCATTTATTGTGTATATCTATTTGTTTGCTTCATGACTAGATGTATCTTCAACAAGATTACTCCATGTGTATTTATGATTACCTTATACTTAGAAATTATGAAAATATTAAAAATGTTGCCTGTCAAAATGCTTTCTAGGTTGATAAGCACTAACAAAAAATGGAGAGCATTTAATTTGAGAAAGACATCCATAACATCATTGAAGAATTAAATTAAGAATAGAACCTTCAGAAATATTGCAAATAAATTAATTTAGACTCTCACGAATAGTGATGATATGATTTAGGTTGTGACCCTGCGAATAAGAAAGACTATGACCCTTTTATAACAAAGGGTAGTGACTATGCCTAGCATAGATGTTCCCACCTAGACATGTTGGCACTAATGGTTTGGTCCCACAAAGAACAAAATAAAAAGTAGCCTACCTTGTAACTTTACACTACATGCATCAGACAGTTTTTGGGGCATCAAAAAAACTTTCACAACAGCCAAAGGGCTTAGAGATCTATGAAAATACGAGAGAGGTTATTGTAAATTGAACCAATATGATCTTGTACCTTTAGATGGAATGTTTCTATGTGCCATGATTTTTGAGTAACAACTCGTCAAAGTTTGTTGCCTTTCTGCACTTTGGTCTCTTAAGAGATATCACTGGTGCAATGTAGCTCAAACTATTTCGGCATGTTTGGGTGCAAAACATGACCTTTCCTAGTGTAAACCTACCCATCTAAATGTGTTGGAACTATCAATTTGTTTGCATGACGAATAGAATGAAAATTACATGACCTTGAAACTTTACACTACATGCATTTGACACATTTTCCATCAACTAAAAACTTGACACTACAAGAAAATGGCTAGGAGATATCAAAAACCTAGAGAGTTTATTGTAGAGGGGCCCTATATGATCATGTACCTTTAGAAAGAATGTTTCTATGTGCCACATTTTTTGAGTAACACCTCGTCAAAGTTTGTTTCCTTTTTGCAATTTGGTCTCTTAAGAGATATTGTTGGTGCAATGTATCTCAGACTATTTCAACATATTTTGGTGAGAAATAGGATCTTTCCTAGCATAAACCTACCACCCAGATGTTTTGGAACTATCAGTTTGGTTGTACGATGAATAGAACAAAAATTACACCACCTTGCAACTTTACACTACATGCATTTGATGCTTTTTACATCAACTGAAAACTCAACGCCTTGGGAAAATGGCATGGAGATATCAAAAACTGAGAGATTTTATTGTATAGGGTTCCTACATGATCCTATACCTTCATACAAAATGTTTCTAAGTTCCACTATTTCTGAGTAACACCTCATTAAAGTTTTCTACCTTTTTGAACTTTGGTCTCTTAAGAGATATCGTCGGTGCAATTTAGCTCAAATTGTTCCAACATGTTTGGGTGTGAAACATGACCTTGTGTAGTGTAAAGTTTCCTATCTGAATGTGTTGGAACTGTCGGTTTGGTCTCATGATGAACAAAATGAAAATCACACCACCTTACAACTTTACACTGCATGCATTTCACTAGTAGAATTTGGAAAATAAATGACTTTGTGACTAAAAATTTTAGTCACAATAACTAAAAATGACTAAAATCTAATCATTTTTTGTAGCACAACTATAAATGACTAAATAAATGACTAATTTGATCATCAGGTAAAATCATAGCTATAAATGACTTTTTTTGCAACACGGCTATAAATGACTAAATAAATGACCAATTTGGATACCCTTAGTCCTTTTCTATCAATCAAATAAAATTTATGTTGTTGTATCAAGTAGAAAAACAATCTTATAAATGATATAAAATCTTCCATTAAAAAAATGTTATAAACTAAATATATATTTAAATATAATCTTATATAATTTTGATTGTATTTTATAGCAATGGTAGTAGGCATTTATATTCTTATTTTTCTAACTAATAACACCACCAAATAAACTAAACATATATCCATTTATGGATCTTCTAATGTCAACATCCCTTGCTCAATTTGAGTCCATGAATCTATGTTCATATCCATTGAGTATTGGTCCCTAAGAGAATTGTCATGATAATAATTAAAAAATAAAAATAAAAAATAGAGTACTTGAAGGTACCTCATAAATCTCTAAAGCCTCTTTTGATTGCACCCTAATGATCTCATCCAAGATTAGACATAAAGCAACTCAATTCTCCCACTACTTGAGAAATGTCTGGCCTAGTACAAACCATAGTAACATTATACTCCTATTTGTACAAGCCTAGTGCATTAGAGAAATACACACAAACACCAATTTGGTTAGGAACAACTAGGTGTTTGACTATAAGATCATCCCTTGTTCCAATCTAGACCATTATCTAAAATTCTATTAGACATCTAGAGAGATCCTTCTAATCCTAAATGTGCATTCAAATTTGAAAACAAATGACTCATAGTACTAATTTGTTGAAATTAATTAAAATTTAATGAGGACATTCCAAAAAGTCTTTGGCTCCAAAATAATCTCCTTGTTTAACAAGCTCACTTCTCAATTTTTTTCTAAAGGACTTGAACATCATGAAATTTAAATACATTTTTGTATAGAAAGAGAGAAGCACTTCACTCTTTGAATGAAAAGAGTAGGGAAAAATCATGAAAAAATTATTTTTTAGGAAAGAGAATTGACAAGTGAAATGCATCAAACTTTGTTTTTTGGGAGAAAATATTCATAGCCATCAATTTAGACTTTATCTAACACTTATGCATAAAATTTTTTATATATATTTTTTATAAATGTGTAACAAAAATCAAATGATATAAAGACCACCATTTTTCCATGATTTTTAACTACCGCTTACTTTGAAGAAATAGTCTGGGAAAAAAATAGAGGTTGAAATGTTTTGAAGATGGATATATTGAGTAGTAATCAAATGACTTTCCCAATGGAGGAATCTCCTACCGGTAGTGCTTCAAAATATAGGTCTAGAATGTGGTCAAATCTATCCTGCTATCAAACAGCTCCCCACCTAGAATTATGTCTTGAGGATTTTGAGTTTTTTGTTGTCGATTGTCTCAGAGGTAAGAAAACCATTCTTTATTTTTTTTAAAAGTTGTATGTATACGTTATGCCTATTTGGGTATTTGAAAAATTTGATGTTGGGTGTTTTTGTGAAGTACTATTTGGCTATTTAAATTTTATGATGCTGGCTATTTTGTTACTAGATATTTGGGTATGTTTAAGAACTGATGCTTGGTATTTTTGTTATTAGTTGTTCGAGTATTTTGATGCTATGTTTTCACTTGAAATGGGTATTTTAAAAAAATAGTACTGGATATTTTTCGCTATTGAGATAATGATTTTTTCTGAGAAACAAATGAGGTATCAACCTTTTTTGGTATTACACGCAATTTTCTAAATTTTGATTTTATTATCATTTTTCTTAGGCATTAAAAAAATTGATGTTCGGTGAACCCTTTTTTATTGACTATCTTGGTATTTAAAAAAAGGATGCTGGGCATTTTCTTTATATGGGTATTTAAAAAAACTAATATTGGGTATTTTTTTCAATGTTGAGTTAAAATTATTCTAACAAATGGATGAGGTCTCAATCTTTCTGGTATTGCAACCTCACTAATCTGCTAAAGTTATGGTTTACGTTTCTATGGAGGCCTAGGATTTGTACCCTAGTCATGCTATTACCATTGCTTCTATTGGTATTAAAAAACAACCTTAAATCTTGGGTCAGAAAATTAGCTATCTTGACAGGGTGTGCTATGATCTTCGATTGTATCCTAGAGTGTGTGGGAAGCTTTTGTTTGATCATTAAGGTATGTAAACCTGATTAGCAAAATGTATCCTATATATCATGGGTCTTGCTTTAATAATTCCCATAATGGTTATTAGCATATCACATTATTATAGTTTGTGGTAGCCCAAGATTGCATTCAAGTATGTAACAAACTTGGTATGTAGTTTAAGTTGTACACTTTTAAGTAACATTCATAAAGTTTAGAAAATATTCATCACTCTCTATAATAGCCATTAAACATGGGTTGTGCTTGAATGCACCACACAATTCATATAACACAACCACTCTACATATCAACCAAAGTTATAGGCTCTTTATTACAACAAGAGGTAATTGCTCTTGGATAATGCTATCATTACATCGTAACCTATTAAACTTGAGTCAACCTTAACGCACCCCATAATTTTTATACCATAGGTGCATTGAATGTTTGTTGGAGTAATTGGACACCTAATTGTGATGATAGTGATTTGTACATGAATTGTGCTCATATTAGTGCCTCCATTTCTATCACAACATAGCCACATTAAACTTGGGTCACACATGAATGCATCAAGTATTTTTTATAGCACAAATGTGCCACATGACCAATAGAGTTATGGATCACATAATTATAGTAACAAGAATTTGTTCCTTGGTTGTGCTCTTATGGTGATTCCATTATCGTTATAGCATAACCCTTTGGACCTATATTGCTCAAATCCTTACATTGCTTATTTTCTCTTTGGATGGATGGCAATTCAATGGCAGGGATTTGTATACAAATCATGCTCATATAAGTGCCTTCGTCACCATTACACAATAGTACATTGGAATTTCCTTTCTTGAACCTTTACTTTGTTTTTTATTGTTAGGGTTTCTTAGTGATTATTTCAATTCCAAATGACATATTGATAAAAGAAACCAAGAAAAAAATCATTATTTTTTTAGTTAACACCTACTAACATACTTTTGGAATAAATGTTTGATTGCATTAACTATAAACTTCACACCATATATTACACATGCAAATATTTTTTAACAAATTCTTGATGAAAATATGATGTAGGGAAACTGGAGATATGTATTCAATCAAAGAAGTTCCTCTTATCCCTAATGATTCCCAATCTTCTGAGAGCATCAAACAACTTGGATAGGTTATTTTCCCTTAGAATGGGGTACCCATGAATGTGAAAAGAATCTATGAGTCGCATATTTGTACATACACATTTCTATTCATATTGCATTGCATGTGTATAACAAAATTACTTTGTGGTTACTTCCCTGTAATGTTGGGTAAAATTGTCTTTTTGCAATTATGCATTGTGGAACTGGAAATTCTTCCCAATACTTTATAAGTTGAAAAAGGTAAATTGAGAAAGAAAAATAAAGGAGGTTTTTCTTGGTCTGGAACTGAAGAAGGATTGCACTTTTTTATGGGAAAATGAAAATAATCAAACTGTTGTCTTGTGTGTTTCTGAAGTTTTCCCACAACTTATAACCTTATTTGACCATATACATTAGGAATAATAGAATACATAATTCATTTGGAGGAATATATAAGACAACTTATCTCCTTTCCTCTACATTATTTATTAATTTTTCTTTTATACTTTAGCTGCACTAATTTCCCTCACTTTTTTTGTGTGAGTTTTGGAATTTTTCTAAAGAAAGATAAGTAGATTTATGCTATATTTATGTAACAAAATTCCTAGATTTGGTAGCTTGTGAAAAGGTGTATGGAATATATTTTTTAGTGGCCCTAATATGGAGTTTGGAAAAATTACCAAATTTATGAGTCAAGTGTGGTAATTTTTCTAAAATTTAAGATTCAAAAGTTTTCAACAATAAACATATGTGCTCACGACTAAATGTAGATGATGCAAATATGTGGAGAATGGATGATGAGATAGTATTTTTTGGACTCTTATTTCATAATTCCTAAATTTATTATAGTATGGATAGTTGGACCATTGACATGCCCATAGGCTAAAATGATAATAGCAAATCATCAAATTACAAAAATATTTTTGTCTTCAAGACCTAATCCCAGGATCTTCAATGTTATTTGTCATAGTCTTTGTCCAATAGATCATATAGGTCAATATCATTTAAGTTTTTTCCAACCTGATGAGGATGATAAGAACTATTACCAAAATCAGAGCCAAATAAGAGATGTAAAATGAGTCTAGCCACTTTCTTTTTTAACTCATTACATTCTTTGCAAAAAAAATTAAACAAGTTTTCAAGTTCTATTTACAAACTAGTGATCTGCAGGCATCAGAGTATAAAATTCAATATTTGAGTAGTGCATTCAATAGCTTCAAAAGTACATACTTTACTCTAATTTTGAATGTGATAGTAGTTGAAGATTTACATGAACATATACAATAGATTCTACAATATCATTTAATAAGTTGTGCCCAACCCAATGATAAGAACCATTACAAAAGTAGAACCAAAATTAGAATCAGTGTTATCACCTCTTATTTAAAAAAAATGTTGAAGTTTTACAATTTGGAGATCTTTGGGACATAAACATCTAAGTTTTAGTCTTTAAGATTTATATTCCAATCCTAAAATGCTTGTATTTTAGTGTTAGGTGAGGATTTTCATTCACATTTACAATACTTTCTTCCATGGTTGGACCTAAATTATCCTTTGAAAGGATAAATTCACAAGTATTCCAGTTTCTTTTGACAATTGAAGAGTTGGTTGTTTGGAAAAGGAAGTTAATTCACCATCTACTATGGTGAGTTGGAGCCATACAATGTCCACAATATTGAATCTATCTAGCCCCAATGGCTAGAGCATCATTTGAGTGTGTCACTAATTGTGGAAAGCATGATCAATTGATGATTAAGCTTTGTTCCTTATTTTGACAAGGAAAGATTCAACAAATATTGCTATATGTGTTGTGGCAGCTTTCTTATTGTTTCCTTCAAGTTCCCTCTTACATTTGAACTAATGTAAGTAGGCCTCATTAGATTACCTAGGGCTTAATTCATGTTATTGAATTTTTCACTTGTCTCATTTGCCAACAATGATCTCCTTAGTGTTGAAGTAAAGTGGTTTGAAAGAGTTTTTGATGATGGAGTTGTCCATGGATGATTTGGGTTCTCTGGCTTCTCCTCTTTTGCTACAGGTTGGATGGTATTATAAGTTTCTCTCTATGTCCCAATGTACTAAGCCACCTCAAGCTAAGTGGTTTACCTTTGAGGCTTGTTTTTTATGGGTGTTGGCCTCTCACTAGGTTTTGTGAAAGGGTGGTATGGCTACTTGTTCTACTACTATGTTGGTCTTCTTCTCGGATCCTATGGAGGTGGATTCATCTCCTATGGAGGTGGAGTTGGGAGGTGATTGTCTTTGGCTTCCTCAATTGTTTATCCTATTGAGGTGGGCGCTTCTCCTATGGAGGTGAAGGTTGAGGGTGCTAGAGTCTTCAAGAAATAGTGGACTTGGTGGTCATGACATTCTCTCTAATTGAGGAGAGCTCCCTCTTGTTGAGGTGGATTTGGAGTTGGTTTCCTGGTTCGAATAGTGGCTTTGTGTCTAGTGGTTTGTTGTGCTCTCTAACTCCCCTATTGAGGTGGGGTTGTTGGAGTTGCTGGCATTTTTTCCTAGGGTTTTGATGTTGTCTTACACCATTAAGCATATTATCTTTCTTGGATCAATGGTGTCATCCATGAGTAGCTAGTTTGTTTATGCCTGGAAAATACAGGTGGGTTCTTTGTGTATCTAAGGGTTTCTAGTCTTGGTTAAAACCAGGTTGTTAAAGGGTTTTGGTCCCTTGCTTGTTTGTTTGATGCACCTTGTCTATTCATGTTTATCTTTTTGAGGTTGTTGTTGGGATATTGATGGTTAGTGTTTTATCTTATTTGCAGCTTGCTTCTCTTTGTTAGGTTGACAATTCCCTTCAAAACCGTTATGTATTGGGTTTCAGGTCCCATCAAAACCTGTTTACCCCTAATCGAAAACAATGATCTCCTTAATAGATTTATGCAACTTATTATCCTTTCCATTTCCAATTGATTGATCTTGTCCTACATAGGATCTTTTCCCTCATAAAAGCTTTACCATTTTTGGCACATTTCTATGACAATGTTGCCACAATTTGACTAAGAGCTCACAAAATAGAAGAAAATTCTCAATTTGATATATCAAAGGTTTGTCAAAATTACCAATTCTAATATGCTCCACCTTAATTGAGTGAGCTTTTCTCTAGATTTCTATAGTTCACTTAGCACCATAAAATTATCATCTCACACAACTAGTTCATTATGATATAGTGGAAGGAAAATTTGGTTTTGTAAACATTTAATAAATCAAGCTTTGTATCTTGTTTGTACATAAATTTGGAGTATTGCCATTTTTTTAACAAATTGTTGCATTTATTCACTCTTATCTACCAATCCATTTTGTGCATGGAACTCCAAGAAAAATTCCTTCTAAAACATGATTTGAATGGTGAGCTATTTGTGGGGCTTAAAATATATGATCATACTTAGTTTTAGTAAATGTGCAACCTTTCCATAAATAATGCTTCCATTCTCCATTTCTGTTGCTGTCAGATACACTTTCTTAGTTGGAAAAATTCTATGGCTCGTTATAGTGATTTGTTTCCTGTTGATGTTTTTGAACAAATATTGCAAAACTTCTAGCCAACATATGTACCATCTAAAAAATACAATTTTGGGAAAAACTAATCATTTCAAAAGAACTCCAACTTTCAAACCAGGGTGGCAATAGCTTGAAGTTGGGATGTTTAATTTTTGACCCTTTTTAACATTTTAGGTAGCTAGGAGTGCCAGGGTAACACTTTAACTTCCTTTACTCACAAATATAGTTTTTTTCAAAATAGTTATAAGTATAGAAATATATATCACAAATATGTCACAATATTTTGGATCTCAGACAATAGACTAATTTATTTATTAAAACTCATCTTGTTGACCACTATTTTGATCAATATAATCTAATTTTTTGAAAAGGCTGTAAACTACAAAAAAAATTGCTCATTTCAACTTTTGAGTGTGAAGAATTTTATTTTTTGCTTATGATACATTCATTGAGAGCTATAATAGAAAGCTTCTTATGCTGAAACCCATCCTATAAACTTGCTTTAAACTACATTTAGGAGGCTTCATGGATTTTTTTTATTTATACAAATTTTGTTTTAATAGTAAATGACATTGGTTTCTTTCTAAAACTGAAATGATTGAGTGTTATTTGTAATCAAATGCTTGTCAGGGAAGTAGGGAAACTGTCATTCTTCTATTTATTTTATTGTTTTTCCATTTGTTTAATGGTTGCACAAATGTCATATCAATAGTCTTAGTCACTAGGTGGGTTATACAATTATTGTTTGCTTGGTGGATCAATTGTAAAACATCTTGCACATGGAAAAATATTGTCAAAGATGCATCTTTAGGTAGTCAAAGCCAGGTGATATTCATACAGACATTGTGCAAAGAAATATATATGGGGAGATATTATATTGCATTTTCATAAGATTTTTAACTATTAGGAAGTGTAGCTTGCTGAAGTTAACTCTAGTTTATTGTTGAAAAATTCCAGTCCTGAAAGGTCTAGAAGAAGCATTGTCACGTGGAAAGAAAAATGATGAGATTGAAGGAATGTTATTTATACAACACCTTTTCCATGTTTTATTGTTCAAGATTATACAAAGTTATGACCTTTGGTCATGCTTAGAATGTATTCATCCAATTCTTGTATTCATACATAGATCATCAAGCTATTTTTCCCTCTTCCCTTCCAGACAATCTTTTTTATGACCATAACTACCCCCTTTGATTGCATTTGATCACCTATTACTACTACCTATGTTATGGTAACCTTGACTTTGTAGGGTTTCTACTTTGTCTCTAAGAGTTTTGATTGCACAATTTGATGCCCTTACTTGTTCCAATTCATTGTCATATATCATCACTGTACTCCTTGTTGACAAACTAGAAGATAGTGTTGCACTTATGTAAAATATTTAATCTAAGTGAACTCACCTTAGGAATAGTATTACCACCATTAATGTTGGATTAGGTAACTATGATTTTGATGCCAAAATCTATATCCCCGCTATTAGATGCAATTTTACTCTTTGTCCAAATGCTAGTATTAGGTAACTTGAATCAAAAGAACAACACTTTCTTATGCCTTGATGGTACACAACAACTATATCTAGATATATTTGTTCACTATCTTTATGCTTGCAACTATGATGAAAATTAGCAACCCTACCACTTAATATAATTCCTTGTGAGATTGCAACCTGTTTATTTTACTTCAATCCTCCTACACTTATTGAGTCAGTGACAAAAATCTACCTTTTCAATCCTAAATGAGTATTTTTCTACTAGAAAACCTTTCCTTTCAGACAAAGCTGCCACATCCAAATCTTTTTCCTCAAAAATATTCCATTTATTCTTTTAGAATCTACATAGAAATTCCCAATTTCTACATGAGATCTTTTGTAATTCTTTTCAAACTTTCAAGCTTCTCCATTCGGTGAGAAAAGCATGCAAGATCTAGTGTCAATCTTGTAAACCTCAATGCTCCCCTTAGTATTTGCTATTGTTCACTATGAATGGATTGTTCATACTTGTTGAAGCTACTATCCCTTGAAATATTTCATCTATACCATTCATATGGATTTCCTCTTCATTCTTACTACCTTTAGCCTTCTAATGCACTTTTCAAAGCCTCTTTTTGGAATTTGATTGATTAAATTAACACTATAAAAGCTTTAGAGAAAGAAATTCCAGATAAAATACAATTTATTTATTGACATAAGGCCTAGGGGAAATGATTGAGACCTTCTACTGCTAGATGGAGTTTCCTTGGTATTATTTTGATTGCCCCAACCACTATGTTTCCTTTATTGCATGGTCATTGTCATTTAATTTCATGAACTACCCTCATGCTATTGTGGATTTTCCCTTGAAGATTTAATCATGCTCTTTGTACTGTCCATTACTTTAGTGGACTATGCATTATATGTGACTGACCCATGTGATTCTAAGTGACTCCCTTGTGGTTTTTTACCAACTTGCTACCTATCTCCTTTAGGCCAGATTCCTTTTCATTTGTATAGCTTCATTATGATTGTGTTCATCACTTGGGAATGTTCCCTTCTCTACGACAATCCTCCTTATTATAAATTGTCCTTTTCCCATTTTTTATTACATCATGCCAACTATCCACCTAGAATAAATATCCAAGATTCACAGTACTTATGGCAAGCTATTGTAGTAACCATGAGAGCCCTTTAATGTTCATTAATAGTTGGCCAAACCTTAAACTATTCAAATAATTAGAAACTATTCCTTGAATTGAATCTGGTAAGTAGCACACCTCTTGATACTACCCTTATTGTCATTTGTGGACAATACTTTGCTTCTATACCCCTTCTATAACTATCCATTTGGTGATGGTGATATTAATAATGGTTGGCATCATGATTATGAAAGCTGAGTAAAATAGTGTCTTCTATGAAAACCATTGTCACTATCTTTTGTGAGTGTTCTCCTTCCTTAAGACAATCCTATAACTTCCCTCTGTTATTGTCATCATGTCATTACAATGCTCTTAATTTCACTTTTGTTCTTTGCTCTTACTATTGCTACAAGTAATTGTTGTGTTGCAGTTTCCAATGTCACATGTCATGCAAAATTATATCCCTACCCTATGAAAATACTACTAACTATCCACTAATCTTGCTCACCCTCATTATCCTCATCTTCTTTGGCTTCTACTTTGACATGATCCTCTTGACTGTCCACTAGAGTGATATTTTCTAAGCATTAAAACCCCTTTTGGAGCACTTTCACTATCATTTTTAAAAGGTGGTTGTCTTCTTCAAGCTTCATAATCATGATCTTCATTGGAGTCTTGTTGTCTCATATTGCTCCTCTATAAGGTCTTGCCTCTTTATTGTACATGGTTCACTATCTATTATGTGCATGTTGTCATGAGTCATCTTGTATATAGTACTATGTTTGAAGGTTTTCTCCTCTTTATAGATGATCCTAAAAAGAAATTCTTTAAATATCTAATTGAAATCCTCTTGCTACATGTTGAATAAATGTATACAAGAGAAATTATTATTCCTACAAGAACCACAACAGTTACTGCACCTCCAATTATCACTCAATCTTGGATTTTGGCCTCCCTTAACCACTATTTTGATGAATGTTTGGGGAAGTTAATGTTAATGCAACCTAATATATCCATGAACCTTGAAAGAGTTTCATCAAATGGAAAAAATATCCTAGGTGATTTTTCAACAAGATTGTTCCTATAATCTCTAAAGTAGTGCAAGACTTGTAGATAATCCTCCATTTAAAATCACTATTTGATTGTCAATTGCCCCTTTCTTAGCATTATGCCTCTTGAGGTATGGCTATTCCCATGATAACTTTTTCCTCAAAGATGCTTTTCTCATTAAAGGATAGTCCCTCTCATCATTGTATGCATTTAATCACTATCATCTAAGGTTTGAAAACTATCCTTGCATTAGAGGACTTCAAAACTTGTGCTCTTGTTGATTATCCTTTTTAGTAAAACTTATGACTATGACTCCTCATCTCAAGGTGATTTGAATGTCTATCCTAGGGATTGGTAAACAATAAATTTTTTTTATGTTATTTGACCAATCACATTGGGTATTTAAACATATTGAATATTACTTGTATTTATAAATTATCAATATAGTATAAAACATACTAACAATTGTTTATTTCAGGAAGGAAGGCCAAGATACTCAAGATGAACTTCATAACATAAACCTTAGAGAGGAACTTCAAGAATGAGAATGTAGGCACTTTTCAATGGATAAGGGATATGTTGGTAAGCATTATATATCCAATTTGAATTTATTGCCTCTAAGTCTAATGCATGTGCTTGCATTGTGATTTTTGTCTACAGATGATAGGTAAAAATTTGTAAGATGAGTCTTTTGTACTCAATTTCATGGCCCAAAGAAGCTATTGCGAGTGGAGAAGGACATGAGAAGAAAGAGCAGGTTCTCTAAGGAGTTTCTTGCATCCCCGCAAAGGCACCCTAAAACTGGCACAACATTATGATAAGTCAAATGATTTTCTTGCACCCCCACAGATTCCAAGACAAAAACCCTAAATCTAATGTGGTATTGTGGTTGAGGTTGAAAAGAGCTCAAAAGGAGTGTATTTTGGTCTCTATGATTGTATGGATGGTATTGAGCAGTAGATAGTCGTATTGGAGGATTGGATGGTTTTTGTGACAAATAGAGTGACTATTGTTGAGGCCATATGCATGGATTTGGCTCTTGAAATGGATAACCTAAAATTTAAAGGCTATACTAAATAGTAGAAATGTAGAGATCTACAGCTAAAAATTGAAGAGAAGATAATCCTGGTGTTGTGTAGTCTCACAACACGCCCCATTTTTCCCCTTTTGGAAAAATGTGGACCCCCTTTTTCTTTTCTTTTCCCTTTTTTCTTTGTTGTTTTTGCTCGCTTCAGCATTGTTTTGATGCTTGGCCAGTTGTTGGTTTTCTTCTCTCATTCTCACTTGGCCTCTTTGTATTATGACCTTTTTTTTTCTTGGTCTTTTGGTGTTTTGGTATGCTCTTAATGTTTATTTTGTTACCAGAAACCAAAATTCTGGAATCCTGCATTGAGCCAAAAAAGTGTGTATCTTCAAAAGACTCTAGCTTTGCCAAGTATTTCATTGGTCGAATTTTCTAAACCCGGTAATATTCCCTTTTCTAGAGTCTGGTGCTTTATTGTTTCTTTGAAGTAAAAAGTTAGAAACTAGAAAGTCTGCTTTGAAATTTTGTTAAGTTTATCTTTCAGTTTCAGTTTCCGGACTTTCTCTTGTTCCATTTTTTTTTTTCCAAGAAGTATTTCCTGGATCCCAATGTTATTTGATCTCTTTCAAAAGCATTATCAAAAGCCTCAACCCCGGTGGTCATCATTAATCAAATATCTTTAATGGCGTATACCTTGCAAAGAATTAGTGTGACATATAATTGCCACGTATAATCATTGCGCCGTCTTTCTTCTCAAATAGCGAGCCATCACAGAAATCTAGGTGTTCATGATTTGAACCATAATCTATAATAATTACACCTTTATTCTAGGAATTAATGCAAAATAATAGGTAATTAATGAAGGTGGCGAACTACTTATGTACTTGGCACCACCTCGAGCATGCAATTGCTTTTACAACACTCCACTTCGCATCATATTGCAAATTTGCTAAAGACATGGAATTCACGAAGCTACTTTGGCATGCAAAGAGAGGTAAAATTTTGAGAAACTAAGTCGCAGCTACCAAGGGTTTTGAAGTTGTATTATGAAGAATCACCATTTTTAGCCAGAACCAAGTATGTTCCGAATAACCGATACATTGATAAGAGTTTCTCAAGCTAGAAAATTTCGATGATGGTATTTCCTCATTTTGAAATTGGAATGTTAATTTTTTTGTGAGTTGTTAAATTTAATCAAAGAATGAATTGAAAATTTTATGAAATGTAAGTTTTGGTTAAATTTAACCCTAACTCACACACATAGACAAATATTCTAAAAATTGCAAAGCACATTATATCCAAAATGAGCACTTCTGAGCCCAGACCAGAAGATGAATTCAAGTACTACAATTCACAAGTAGTACCCATTAATGTGGTGGTCACAAATACCCACATGGGATGGTCTTTCGACATTGAAATATGTTCACGACTATTGCAAGAAAATGCTACCCAATGCACCAAAAATGTCGTATCCAATGGGTTACTTCCTGCAAGAGGGTTTCCACTAGCAATGGAAGCTCCAAAATTAGTTATGCAATGCATAAACTATTATAATTCAACCAAAAGGATTGTTGAAAAAGAGGGAAGAACTTATGCAGACTTGTCTCAAAAAGGAATTATGTGTACATTCAGTCTCCCCTCCTACACACAGATGTTCAATGTCGACCTGAAAGCCAAGGCTGAGACATATTAGAGCGTTGAAGAGAATAATAGAGAAATTATGAGTACCCAATGGTGCCAACATCCAATCACACCACAAACCAAGGTAATTCAAAGGTCTATGTTTAAACAAGAAATACAAGACATAATAACTTTGCTGAGGAAAGTAGTTGGTTTGAGAGATGTAAGAAAATTCGAACCCTGGATGTTAATGATAATATCCTAAATGATAGAAGGTCTTGTAGAGTTGCATTGGGGAAAATTGATAAGTGACAGGCTACATGAATAGATTACTACATTCCCCAAAACTAGATGCTTCTACATGTCATCATATGTTATTTACTCTTGTGCTATGAGAGCTAGTAAACAAGGATTAAAATAGATTGGTACTCTAGGCACGCAAGTTGGCAATAGTTTGATATATGCACATTTACCCCAAATCACTATTCACAGGTATAAAGGTGATTACAGAAAAGTTAATGATTTTTTCTCCATGAAACTGGTGAGAACAATGGAAGCTGATAAATCTAAGAGATTATCCCTAGAAGCACAAAGTGTCATTCAGCCTATGGGAGGTTGGTACATATAGTTCCCAACTTACTCCTACATTAGAGTGGAGGGATTTCATGGACACCCATTTATGCTGCCCAAGTATCCTACAAATAAAATTGTTTTATTGGAATTAATGAGACAGTTAAAACCATCTCAGGCTCTTTATAGCCATGCTCACAGGAAGGCCTCTTTTAAATTTCCCATCACAATAGGAAATTATAAGTGCAGTGCAATTAAAGTAACTAATTTATGTGAGGAGGAACTGAGGACCTACCATTTTGAAGAATTTCCACTCCAGAGAGTGTACTATGATATTGAAGGAAATATTGCTGAAAATATAGCTGGTTTTTGTGCTCATGTGCCTCATTTAGAATATTATTGGCTTAACTATGAATATGAGCACGTGGTCAGAAGGAAAAAGTATGAAAGAATGACTTTAGGGTTTGCTTGAATGCTCAAAATCTATGAAATCCTAGACCAATTGGAAGAAGATGATAGTCAAGTGTTGAATCAGTTTTACAATGATGACAAGGTATATGATGAACCCATTCCAGACCCAGGTGTTGATGATGAAGACATGACATCAATTGATGATTTTACTAGGCCAATCCTAAGGTATACTCAACACTGGATTAATGATTTTTGCAAAAGTTTAAGAGAAAGAGGAATTGAACCCATCTACTTAGAAGATAAAAGAAGAAAACAAAGAGATGAAACTGCTTTTGAAAGTGGAGAGCCTACCAAGAAGAAAAGAAAGACTAGTAAGGTTACTCTAGGTGTTAGAATTGAAGAAAGAACCCCTGAAGCAATAAGATAGGAAATTCCCATAAAATTATCAGAAAAATAGAAAGATGCGGAGACAGGTAAAAATAAATCAAAAGCAAGACCTAAAGGTGCATCTTCTTCTATAGCTAGACCCAGAACTAGAATAACTATTGATGAATGAATAGGAGCAACAAAGAATGTTGGTACACAAAATAGGTCTGCATCTCAAAGAGCTACAACATTATTCACTTCTCCCCCTTTTGTTAATATGGCTAGTATGAAGCAAGCACTGGGCAAGACTCTTGTGGATTTAGAGGAAATTTCTAAGGAAGATGAGGCCAAGATTAAGGAGGGTGACATGTTAGTACAATGTATTGAAGGATTTGAAAGTTACCGTTGACTGCAGAGGATTGATAAGAGAAAATCAAGAATTTATTGAAATATTATCACGTCAAGGCTTTGATCCCCAAACATTAGGGAAGGATGGGAAGGAAGCTATAGATTTCAAGGAATGGATAGAAAGGATAAATAGAGATCCTATTCAATTGTTGATGAGGGAGGTCATCGATGAAATAATACAATGTAGAAATGTTATAGCCAAATATGAAGCAGATAAAGCACAAAAAAATGATGTCATACTTCAAGTGACTAAAGAATACACTAGGCTCAAGCTTACTTGGAGAGAAATACAAAGGATTTCAAAAGAACGCATGCATCAAATATTAAGAGCTTTCTAAGAGTACCAATCAAAGAAAGAAGGAAGAATTTCAGAACCAGAGCCATAAGCGAACACAGAAAGAACCGGATACTGGAAATATAATGGAGTTCATTTGTTGTTTTAATCTAGAGGTTGATTCCGGTCCGGTAGGTGTCTCTTTTTTTGGTATTTTGAAAAAAAATTTGGTATCCCTGATGGAGATAAAGTGTTTGTGTGAAGTATGAAGAAAAGCGTTGTTGTGGACAAAGTCAAAGCTTTGACTTACTCTAGAATGTTCTTGATGACAGTTGGCACATGCCACGTGACACATTTTAATTTGTTGTTTCTGATTCTCTAAGAAACTTTTAAGTTGAACTTCTAAGTGCCTTGTTTCTATAAAAGGCCATCTCCTCCCACATTTTTATTTTAAGTTCAAAATTTGTGGATGTCGGAGGAGCAAAAACTTCTTTTAAGTTTTGTTCTTTTTTCCTATTTTTTGAACCATTCTAGCGTAAAACTTTGTATGCATGTAGACATTAATTGATATCAGAGTTTTATTGATAGCTACCTATCTAAGTATCTTGTGTAGTTGGTTTTGTAAGTTTGGCTAAACAAGACTATATGTTGCGTCATTTAAGGGTGCATACAAAACTTATTCAGTGTCCATAAACGAAACCCTCTCTTTAAAAGCTTGCACCATTTTATAAGTAGATATGAAGCAATTTGGTGAAATATAAAGTGGTTTGTTCTATTTTGATTAATTCTTTGAGGCATCCATGGAGAATAATCAGGAGAAACTTTTTATTTTTCATTATTTTTTATGTTTTACTTTAGATTAGATGTTTAATATTTTTGAAAATGTTTCAAAAAATATATGTGAATGAAAATAGTTTTGTTGAAAATATTTTATTTTCCATGAAATTGTTGAATGCTTAATGCTAAATTTACTTAAGTGATAGCAAAGAATTTGTGTTCATGAAATATTATGTTGATTTTTTTTTATTTCATGATGTCATTTGATGATGAAATGAAGTTTTATGTGAAATGTTATTAATTCTTGGAAAAGGTGGAAATAATTGTAGTCCCTTTGAGATTAACAACAAATTGTCACATCATTACCCGAGAGCGACCCTAGTGCAACCATGACCTGGTTATCGAAGACTTGGGATTAAATGAAAGTCAATATTTTCTCTATAAATGCATAATTTTCTCTTAGGTTTTCTTTGTTTCATATCTTTCAAGAAGGATAGGCTCTTCGCGGTCTTGTCTGTGGAGATTCTATTCAATCTTTTTACTATGAGTAAAACCATTGTAAACACCTGGCTCAATATTTTTTGCAACTAATCTATCAGTTCTCAGAGTTTGAGTTGGTTGAAAATCATAATCTTCTATCTGCATTGTTCCTACTATCACCATAATTGGCCTAGAATTCATCTGTTGATGCTTCTAGGAGGAATTGATCTCTAGGAGCAATTAGAGTTCCTTTCTTTGTCAATTCAAGAGTTATATAGACATTCGTCCAATAATTCAACATCAAATAAGTGGCATAGCAAACCAATGCAATAGGAATTCAATATTCTTTTCAATGTCTAAAGAAGGGGGTGCATGACAGAGTAAGCACAGTTCACAGTGAGTAAAAGAGAGCATGGGAAATGGGTAAGAAAACTATTGAATCTTAACATGCACAATCTCAGTTTACACCTTTAAATAGGCTAGCTAAGCATCAACTTACCAAGGTTTTGAAGAACAAGTTAAGAAAATTCCTACTTCAAATTCGCCATTTTATTCATCTATGAATTTGGAACAAGATCATATGTTGTACAGGCACAAATGCATTCAACTTCAACATCATAGTCAACTAAGAAACCTTATTCTATATATTTCGATCAGTAAGAGCCCCTTATTCCTAAAGTTAGTCATCAACAACCAGAATTTGAGCATGATGCACAAGATTATCATCAACATCAACTATCCAATTATTTTCAACCTACATAAACAAGGGTGAGTGATAGCTAGGAGTACAATGGGATTGATCAAACTTAGCAGATTTCATCTCATATTTTAGAGCAGCAAGATGCCAGTCTGCTGGGAGGAAGTGAATGAGGGCTTGAATATTGCAGTAGATGAACTTGAATAGAAAAAAATAAGGGAAAGTACATTAGATCCAAAAAACACAAAGGGCAGTAGTAAAGGTAGCAGTGGATAGACATGAGCAATGGAAAAAGCTTCAAGACAAGTAGAAGCAACTATATGGCAAGGTTATAAAAGCACAAATAGATAATAGCATACTATCAATTAAAAGATGATAGCCAAGAAGGTATGAGGATAGAGAAAAACCATGATATCATTTGTGAAAATGAAAACTTGTGAAGTAGATGGAGATCAAGTTGTTGTGAAGAGTGTGTAGATGCAATTACAATACATGAAAGGGAAGCGGGTTGAGCTTTTCATAAATCCATTGCACAACCCTAGAGGACTAGGATGAGCATATGTGGCAAGTTACTAAAGGTGACTAATGATACAGAGATAAATTTTTTAAGGTGACTCATCATGATGATAGTGTTAGCCAATTCATAGGTGTGTCTTGAAGATCAAAAGAAAAAGGATAGTTGAGGATGCATGATAGCTAATGAAGGTAGTTGAAGGAATGTAAGAGGATAATTCCAAAACATTCATCACATTCATAGTAAAATTATCAGGACAATCATAAAATTCTTAAGCCTTGTGGTCTAAGTTGATAGTGTAAAGTCCCCATGTAAGCCATAGTATGCATGAAACTCTATTTGTTGGTGTTATAAAGGTTTTACATAAAAGGTAACATATAGGTTAATGAGAAAACCTATGCAATAGTTATATCAAATGATAGCCTTCTACAATGTATAAGTGGTGAAGGAGGTTGATGAGATATTGATTGGCATAAAAGGATAAGTGTTTCAAGGTGAGAGTATAGACCAAACTTGTATTGATCAATCCAACAAGGTAGAGAGTAGAAGATTTGATGATAGTCCACAGTGGTTCTTGAAAATAAAAAGGATCAAAGGAAAAGTGTGAAGCTACCATGATAGTTTCAAGTGAAATAGCCATCAAAGTGCATGAAGTGAAAAGGTTTATTAATCAAATTTTGCATGGATAGTCATGGGGGCAGTTTATGCATTGTAGAGGATAGACTTCCATTGAAGTCTATTCAATGAATGAAAACTCTCATGAAACCTTTGCATACAGTACCAAAAGGGTGGATATCATAGTTTTAGAATGGAAAGTCATATACCTTAAAAAGCCTAAATTTCTTTGCAGAGAGCACAATCCTATTAACCAATGAAGAATGCTAAGAATTTAGAGGATGGAATTTTATGAAGTTTGTACTGTCATTAGTTCAAGGAAAATATTTTTCTTCTTTGAACATTACTTGGCATATATTGGTTATGTTGGTAATGGCCTTGTGATGTTAATTAAGTGGATAGTTTTTCTTTTCAAACAGTAAACTGGAGATGAATTCAGTGTCATGGTGTTGATAAGCACAATGATACAGTTGTGAAGGATAAATGCACAAAATAGTCAGTTTGATGGCACTTATTACCAGTTTGAGGGTTAATTAAGAGTCCATAGGGTTATGACTTGAGTTAAGGGAAGTTATGATAGAATCATGACTTGGGATGAGATATAGAACCCTTAGGCTTCATTTTTCAAGCAATTCTTTCATATTTTGGAGTTATATAAGCAAAAAATAGAGCACTGTAACTCAATTTTCTCAGTCACAGCATTGAGATACACAATTTGTAACACATTTTTCAAAGCAAATACACATATTTAATTCTTGTATCTATTGTAAGAACACTTTTTCTCAATAAAATTTTAGTATTTTTCCTTCTTAATAGTTGTTTCACTATGTGCAAATGAATGATTGGTTATGTTTTTTGTGTTTTATTTTTAAACCTCAAAATCATTGTCTCATTTCTAGAACTTTTAGGCAGAAATTGGTGAATAAAAATAATTAAATAAACTATCAATTGACTAAATATACTACCGATTGATAGATATCAGTGAATAAATATGACTAAATTAACAACTAAATATACTACCAAATTGATCATTGAAAACAACCAAAAAATGACTAAAAATGGTTTTCATAAAGTTTTTCAAGTTATAAATGATTGGAAATAAACTACTAATATGGTCATGTGACCAAGCTTAGTCATTTATATCACTAAATAGTGCAGGGGCACCAAGTCTATTTGTGTAAATATGGTCTTAAGTTGTTTTTTAGTGTTTTTAGTCTAATGTCATGCAAATAAGGTCATAATAGACCATTTGAGATGTAACTTGAGTCATTTAGGGGTTGGTTGTTGAAGATTGTCAAGCTTTGTGTTTTTCTTGCAAAATGTTGTAAAAATGCAAAATTGCAAAAAATGCAAGAATTGGGAGACCAATGGTCAAGTAACTCAAAAGGTAGTTTGATTTGGTTTTGGTAGTTGATTTTTGGAGGGACGACTTTAAATATGCTTCAAAAATTTGATGTAAACACTCTATTGAAGATTTTGTTGAAGAAAAGCAATAAAAAGCCCTTATTTCTATGTGTTTTTCTAGTAATTTGCTGCTACAATTTATTATTTGAGTCTGTACAAGAGAATATTGGTTAAAAATACATTGAATTGGATGGAGGAATGAAGTAACCTCATCTTGGTTTAGATTTTGTTGGATTTCATAGAATTTGAAGCATTTTATAAGCTTTTTCCTGAGTACGGGTTGAAACCCTATTTGGAGGGTTTGAGGGCACTAAAAATGTATCAATGACCCATTCCACTAGTGGTTTTGCTTGAAACTTGGTGGAATAGGTTAATTAGGGTAATTTTATATATTATTGTAGGAATTTGGAGCAGGGACTAGGGTTTTCAGGATTTTTGATGCTGCCCTAGGAGAAATTTCATGAGTTTTTGCTTAGAAATGATGGCTAAGAGTTGAAGTTTGGTGGAAATGCATTGGGAAAGAGTGGATGATGATTTGAGAAGCTTTGGAAGACCTATTGTGATGGTTTTGAGGCACTGATAAGGTGAAAATAGGTTGGGAATGTCGAGTTCAATAAACCCTCCTTGAGCATGCCTAGAATGGCTTAAACAAGGGTTTAATGGTTTGGTGACCTTGTATGTTTTTCTCCTAACAAAAAGTTATTAATTTAGAGCTTTTGTAGTTGGTTGTGACCTTGAAATAGATATTTTGGGTTGGAAGAGAGTTTTGGTTGGTGTTGCTTTGTAAAAGTGGCCTAATTTGGCCTTGGGGCAGCATAGCAGCAGTGATTTGGATATGATGGTCCAAAGTGACCCTATGAGATTTTAAGATATGTTAAAGTATGCCTTAATGGGTATCTGAAATCTCCATTGGTTTTTGGTTTTGAGATTTGGTCTGTAGGTTGTGGTAGGAAAATCTAGTTTGGAATACTACAAGGAAATGAAGGTGAATGGTGAGTTAAACACCAAGTTGAAGTTTTGTGATTTAAAGATTATTTAAATCCAATTTAATTGTGATTGTTTTGAGTTTCCCTCCCTGCTATGCATCAATTGGTATCAGATCATAGGTGTTAGATCTTTTGAAGGTGAAAAGGTGAATATTGAAGAAGAGAAAGATTGAAGGTTGAAGGAAAAGATGTCTCCTAAAGAAAGTGAAGCCCTTGGTAGGGAAATACGATTGTTAAAGGAATCACAAGAAGCACTTTTAGCTAGATTTGTAGCATGGGATACCAATCAAAGAATAGGAAATGCCACTGAAGAGGAAAATGACTAAGAGGAAGAGGAAGAGGGTGAGGATGAAAACCCTCTAGGTAGAGTCCAAGATGATCAATTGGAACCTAATGAGAGAAGGATGGTGAAAATGCTCAAGGTTGTTAGAGGAGATGCTTCTGGTGAGAAAATAGATGTGCCAATGTATAATGAAAATTTGGATGTTGAAGAGGTATTGAATTGGATAGATGCATTGGATAACTACTTTTAGTACAAGGAGGTTGTTGAAGAACAAAAGGTAAAGTTTTCTAAGACTAAGTTGAAAGGTCCTGCTTTGACATGGTGAAATTATGTTCAAGAGGAAAGAGTGAAGAAGGGGAAAACAAAAATTAGTTCATGGGATAGGATGGTGTCAAAGATTAAGAGCCAATTCTTTCTAAGTGATCATGCAATTCATACATTCAAGAAGTTGCAAAGCTTAAAGTAGAAAGATAAGGATGCAATGGCCTATACTGAAGAATTTCACAAACTAAGTATTATGGTTGGTCATGTTGAAGATGAAAATGAAATGGTACCAAGGTATTTGTGTGGATTGAGATTTCAAATTCAAGATGAATTGAGTTTGGCCACTCCTCGAATAGTTGGAGAATGTTTTCAGTCGGCTACTAGGGCAGAAGAGAAACTAAAAAGAAGAAAAGAAAGAAAAGGAAGAGGTATAGGCAGCACTAGTAGAGGAAGAGGTAAAAGGCAGTCCTATGAAGACCAAGAAGAGACAAGTAAAAGTAAAGACCAAGTGGTTGATCAAAGAGGTGGTTTTAGAGGCTTTAGAGGAAGATTTGGTGGAGGTAGAGGTTCAAGCTCATTTTCAGGAAGGTGTTATCATTGCAATCAGTTTGGGCATCAAGCATGGAAGTGTCCAGAGAAAAATGGTTCTACTTCAAGTGGTGGTGATAAGAGAGTTCAATTGGTGCAAGAGGAAGATTGTGAGAATTTCAACTCTCCTAACCAACTTGCTGCTCTAGAAGTTGGGGAATCCTTGATGGTGAGAAGAACACTCCTCAAATCATCCAAGGAGAAAGAATCAACACAAAGGAGAACACTTCTTAAGACCACCCGCAAATGACAAGGAAAGGTATGTAAGGTAGTAATAGACTATGGGAGTACTAATAACATGGTGTCTATAGAAATGGTTGATAAAATGAAATTGGAAATGATGCCTCGTGAAACACCTTATAAAGTGTCTTGGCTAAATGAAAATCAATCTATTTTGGTGAATGAACAAGCTTGGGTTGAGTTCAACATAGGTGGATATAAGGACAAAATAATTTGTGATGTGTTTCTTATGGATTGTTGTCATTTTCTTCTTGGAAGACCATGGTATTTTGATAGACATGCAATTTATGATGGTAGACACAATACTTATGCAATTGAAAAGGATGGAAACACTTTCACATTAACTCCATTACACGAGGATGTTAAGGAACAAACCAAGGCAGCTAAGGTAATCATGTTAGGAAAGGAGTATATAAAGGTAGAGGAAGAAAAACATGAAGAGTTTGCAACCATGACTAACAATGAAGATGCTAGGACAATCAGTTTGGAAAATGATTCAATTTTGATGAGAAAAGATGAGTTGGTTTCAAAAATAGATAAAGAGAAGGTCAAGGATGAATTGATTGTGGAAATGAAATATTGGTTAGGAAGGCCTGATAAGATCATGATAGGAACAATGCTTTGTTCTTTGGTTTCAAAAGAGGCTAGTGGTTAGTTAAATACTATCAGTACATAGGTTAATGAACCTGATAAAATAGAGGTTCTAGGGGCAGAAAATTTGAGTGAAGAAATGAAGGAAAAAGGTGAAGTGAGTAAAGGTGAATGGCAAGGCCAAATGGGTGAGTTCAAGCATGCAAAAAAGGTAAGGAAGAAGATAGTTCATGGTATAGATGGTAATGGTGTGTTTGCTGGTTTCCAAGCAAGTTCAACATCAATTTCAAATGAGAGAAAGGTCAAATTCATCAAGTCAATTTACAAAGTTGGAGCAATATCTAGGTGGTAAAAGGTTCAATAGAGCAAAGAAGAATGCAAATATTTAATACTTGATCCAATGGAAAGGGTTACCAAACGAGAAGGATTTTGGAGACTAGAGTCATGAAGTGATCAAGCATAATCTTGTGTTGCAACATGGTACTCAAGGGACTTGAGTTATTTTTTAGTCTGGGTGTATGGTGCAGGGGCACCAAGTCTATTTTTGTAAATATGGTCTTAAGTTGGTTTTTGGTTTTTTTATTCTAATTTCATGAAAATAAGGTCATAATAGACCATTTGAGATGTAACTTGATTCATTTAGGGTTTGATTGTTGAATTTTGTCAAGCTTTGTGCTTTTCTTGCAAAAATGTTGTAAAAATGCAAAAAAAGCAAGAATTGGGAGACCAACGGTCAAGTAACTCAAAAGGTAGTTTGAGTTGGTTTTGGTAGTTGATTTTTGGAGGGAAAATTTTAAATATGCTTCAAAAATTCAATGTAAATGCTCTGTTGAAGATTTTGTTGAAGAAAAGCAATAAAAAGCCCTTATTTATGTGTGTTTTTTGGTAATTTGCTACTACAGGTTATTGCATGAGTCCGTACAAGAGAATATTGGTTAAAAAAACATTGAATTGGATGAAGGCATGAAGTAACCTCATCTTGGTTTAGATTTTGTTGGATTTCATAGAATTTGAAGCATTTTATAAGCTTTTTTCCTGAGTACAGGTTGAAACCCTGTTTGGAGGGTTTGAGGGCACTAAAAATGTATTAATGACCCATTCCACTGGTGGTTTTGCTTGAAAATTGGTGGAATGGATGCATTAGGGTAGTTTTAGATGTTAGTGTAGGATTTTGGACCAAGGAGTAGGGTTTGAAGGATTTTTTATGCTGCCCTAGGAGAAATTTCATGAGTTTTTGCTTAGAAATGATGGCTAAGAGTTGAAGTTTGGTGAAAATGCATTGGGAAAGAGTGGATGATGATTTGAGAAGCTTTTTCAGACCTATTGTGATGGGTTTGAGGCATTGATAAGGTGAAAATAGGTTGGGAATGTTGAGTTTCAATAAACCCTCCTTGAGCATGCCTAGAATGGCTTAAACAAGGGTTTAATGGTTTGGTGACTTTGTAGGTTTTTCTCCTGATAAAAGTTGTTGATTTAGAGCTTTTGTAGTATGGTCATGACCCTACAATAGATATTTTGGGTTGGAAGAGAGTCTGGGTTGGTGTTGTTGTTGGATGTGTTGGCAAAACAAGGACAGACAACTGAGAGGGGGGTGAATCAGTTGTCACAAATTATTTAAAATTTTAAATCTTAACTCAAACTTAAATTAACTCAATTTTAGATCTGATGCATGAACAATAAACCATAAACAATCAACACATCAGAAACACAGAGAACACTAATATTTTTACGTGGAAACCCTATTAGGGGAAAAACCATGGTGGATGTTAGTCAACAAGATTATACCTTGTTAAAAGTATAAGAATAATAATGGGAATGCACATGCATTTAGGCACACTGCCTAAAGCTCACTGCTCGAATACAAGAGGGCTCATTTTTCAATGCGAATCAAACACTGTCGGCTAATATTATGTTGTGGCCCAAAACAACATCCTCAAGCATGCCAAACATTTGAATTTTAATCTCCAAGGATCCACAACATGTTATAACCACCATGTTAGCCAAGAACATGAAAACTCGAACACATATGAGAAAAATCTTCGACCACGAACACACTGATCAACGCAAACATGTGACGAAGATAGAGAATGATCTAGAAACATCCAAAAGTAACAAGAACCAACATAGAAACATCCGCAGCAACTGAAATTACTAGAATCATATCAACTTTACTTAGGAATACTAACTGAAACCATAGAAAACTTGTCAGAACACAACTGTTCATAACACGATCAAAACTTCATGCAGACCTCTGAAACTTCCGATGGATAAAAAGGATACTCTCATCAATAAACCCTTTAGTCCACAACAATTGATCATCAACATATGGATCAAGAAACCTTCATGACCTTCATTGTTCCACTGGAAACATGCAACTCTCTCTTTTAACAGTTTTCTCAATATCCTTGACATATACAACCTTCAATACATAAATGCTAATAGTGTTGACATCAATGACAACCACATATTAGCAACACAACCATAACATCCAACAGGATGTTGTGGTGTGTTGTTGATATGTGTTTTTATTGATGTCAACACTATTAGCATTGTTGTATTAGAAGTTGTATATGTCGAGGATATTGAGAAAATTGTAATAAGAAATGCTATAGGTTCTCAGAGGTGAAGTGAAGTTCTTTATGTCGGTGTGTTTATTTCATTGTTGTTCTGAGGTTGTGGACTAAAGGGTTTCTTGTTGAGTATATCTATTTTATCCACGTCAAGTTTCAGAGATCTGCGTGAATATTTGATCGAGTTATGAAGATTTGTATTATGATAGTTTTTCTGTTACTTTAGTTTGTGTTCCTGAATTAAGATCATGTGATTCCAGTAATTTCAGTTGTTGCGGATGCTTCTTTGGCTTTTCATGATTCCTGTGGATGTTTCTAGTTCATGCTCTATCTGTGTTGCATGCACATCGATCGTTGTGCTCGTGATCCAAGATTTTCTCTTACGTGTTCATGTTTTTCATGTTCTTGGTCGACAAGGTGTTGAAGCGTGTTGTGGATCTTCGAGGATTAATTTGAAGTGGTTTTGTTTGAGGATGTTATTTTCAGTCTTCACTATGTTGTGGCCTACCTTGGTTGATTTGCATGAATAATCTTTATTGATTTGGGCTGACTGTTTATATTCATTTTATTATTTCTTTGGAGCTGACTTATAGTGATGTAATTTCTTGTTGTGGATATATAAGAGTGATTGTTTTATCATTTGAAGGCATGAATGTGTGTGTGTGTGAATTGTAAGAGTCATGTGTGTGAATAAAGTTCAGATCATATGAAGGTAGAGAAGAAGAGTGAAGAAGTGTTCATGTGCTTAACCAGAACTGTAACCAGGCATTAGCAGATGCTAGTTTTCTTAGTTCAAAGTATGATGGATTTAATCATAACCTTTATGTAAGATAGTGTGTCTTCCTTTGGGCAGTAAGCCTATTTTGTATTTGAGCAGTGAGCTCTAGGTAGTGTGCCTGAATGCATGTGCATTCCCCATTTATATTCTCTTATACTTTTAACAGGGTATAATCTTGTGGACTGACCTCCACCATGGTTTTTCCCCTAACAGGGTTTCCACGTAAAAAATATTTGTGTTATGTGTGATTTTGATGTGTTGTTCATTTATGATTTCATGATTAATGTTCAGATCTAAGAATAAGGTAAATAAGTTGAATAAGTTTGAGATTTGGTGACAACTGATTCACCCCCTCTCAGTTGTCTCCCTTGTGTTACCAACAATTGGTATCAGACCTTGTGGTTCCTTGGAAGAATTTTAACAACTTGAGGTGATCCGAGATGGAAACTTATAAGAAGGATAGTCCTAGATTTGATGGAACAAATTATTCTTTATGGAAGACTTGAATGGAGTGCCATCTGAGATGCATTGGTGAACCCTACTGGAGCATTACAAAAAATATATATGTTATTCCACAGAATGGTCCTACTACTACTGAAATCAAGGATGTTGAGTATAATATGAGGGCTAAGGAGGCGTTGGAGTGATTTGACTAATACTGAGATGACAAATGTGATGGATCTAAAGGCTGCTTATGAGATCTGGAAAAAGTTGGAAACCTTGTATGAAGGTGATGCTAATGTGAAGATTGCTAAGCTACAAAGTCTAAAAGGGAAATAAGAAAAGTTGAAAATGGGTAATGATGAAAATGTTACTACTTTAATGCAAAGAGTGAATGAACTTGTGTGTGGTATTAGATGTGTTGGTGGATAGATAGATGAATCATAAGTTGTTTCTAAAGTGCTTATATCCTTGTTTGATTATTACAAAGTCAAGGCTAGTGCTATTGAAGAGCTCCAGACTGTAACAAATGTTACTAGAGATATGTTGATTGGTAAGATTGTTGCTTTTGAATTGAGTGAATTTGGTGATGCACTTCCTAAGGTTGAATCTGCATTCAAGGCCACTACTTTTGGAAGAGATAGACAAAGATATGATCCGGTGAAAGTTCATCTAGAAATACATTCAAGTATGAGGATCAAATGAGACAACTCGATGAAGAAGAAAGAGAGCTTGAAGACTTTGAAGCATTGATTATGAAAAGAGAAGCCAGAGGAAAAGGTAAGTATAAAGGAAAGTTGCATATTAAATGTTTCTCATGTAATAAGATAGGTCATTTTGCATCAAGGTGTCCTGAGAGAGTTTCCAGGCCAAGATTTAACAAGCCTAAATTCCAAAAGAAGTGTTATTATGCTGCTGATGAAGGTGTGACAGATGATGAATATGAAAAAGGAAATGCAAGTGAAGATGAATTTATGTTTATTGCTATCAAGTAAAATAATCATGTGTCTACTGAATTTGCTAGTTGTACAAATGTGGAGAAAGCCCTAGCTACTCGATTTGAAGAGAAAGATGAATGGGTAATTGACATTGGTTGTTCTCATCATATGACAGGAGATAAAAGTAAGTTTGTTAATTTGGAAAAGTATGATGGTGGTGTTGTGAGATTTGGTGATAATATAACCGGTGTGATCTGTGGAAGAGAATGCATTTCTCTTGATGGTAAGAATAATATTATTGATGTCCTGTATGTTGAAGGTTTGAAGCATAATCTTTTAAGTGTTGGACAGATGGTTGATAAGGGATACGATCTTCATTTCATGGATGGTAAGTGAAAAATATTGGGAAATTCTAGAAATGTGATTGCATCAGGTACAAAAACAAAAGGTAATATTTTTCACCTGAGTGTTGCTAGTAAAAGTTGATTGATTGCTCAAATTGATGAAATCTAGTTGTGGCATAGGAGAATGTGTCATGTTAACTTTGATAATATTGTCAAGATAAGTTACACTAAGGATGTGAGAGATCTTCCTAAGCTGATGAAACCTACTAATGCCATATGCAAAGAATGTCAGTTAGGAAAGCAAACAAGAATTTCATTTCGAAGTAAACAACAAAATTCAAATGGATTGTTGGATCTTTTGCATACTGATTTGTGTGGTCCTACTAGAACTAGAAGTTTACAAGGATATAGGTATTTCATGCTACTTATTGATGACTATTCAAGGATGATGTGAGCTACTTTCTTAAGGGAGAAATCTAAAGCTCTAGAAAAGTTCAAGATATTTAAGGCTATGGTTGAGACAGAGATAGGTCTGAAGATTAAATGTCTGAGATCAAATAGAGGTGGTGAATTTTCTTCTGGTGAGTTTAATTCTTTTTTGTGAAATAAAGAGACAATTGTCTACACCATGGACCCCTCAACAAAATGGAGTTGTGGAAAGGAAGAACAAAATAGTTCTAGATGCTGCTAGAACCATGATGTTGGAAGGAAATGTACCTCATATCTACTGGAGAGAAGCTATGAGTACTATTTTGTACACACTTAACTAGGTACAAATCAAAGGTGATACTGGTAAGACTCCTTTTGAGCTATAGACTGGTCAAAAACCTACTGCTAGATATTTCAAAATATTTGGAAGCAAGTGTTATATCAAAAGAGATGAACATATAGGAAAGTTTGATGCTAGGAGTGATGAAGGAATATTTCTAGGATATGCTACTAAAAGTAAGGTCTACCGGTGTTACAATAAGAGATTGAAGAAAATGGTTGAAAGTGCAAATGTTAAGGTTGATGAAGACATAGCTACACTATCCATAACCTGTGTATATGATTATGATGATCAGAATGATAGTATAAACAAAGGTCAGAACTCAAGTCAAGTCCAAATCATTCTAGTGAGTCAAGAAGATCAAGAGGAAGGAGAAACTGGTAGAAGAACAAAAGAGAGATAGAAAGAGCTTGAAATTGAAGAACATTCTAAGAAGACTCTGAGGTATGTAAGGTTGAATCATTCAATAGATCAAATTATTGGTGATAAGAACAAAGGTGTCTAGACTAGGAGAAAGATTGTAGAAGAATATTGTTTGATTTCAAAGATTGAGCCTAACAATGTGAATGAAGCATGCAAATATGAACATAGGGTTGAAGCAATGAAAGAGGAAATACAACAAATTAAGAAGAATGATACATGGATTCTTGTTCCAAACCTAAGGATAAGAATGTAATTGGAACTAAATGGGTCTTTAGAAACAAGTTGAATGAACAAGGTGAAGTGGTTAGAAACAAAACAAGACTGGTATGTAAGGGATATTCACAGATGGAAGGTATTGATTTTGAAGAAACCTTTTCCCCTATTGCTAGAATTGAAGCTGTGAGATTGTTTCTTGCTTATGCTGCTTATAAAGACTACAAATTTTTCAAATGGATGTCAAGTCTTCTTTTCTAAATGGTGAATTGGAAGAAGTGTACGTTGAACATCCTGATGGATTCCAGTTGACTGATTAGGGAGATATGGTTTGTCAATTGAAGAAAGCATTGTATGGACTCAAACAAACCCCTAGAGCATGGTATGCCATATTGGATAAGTACTTGGTGAAGCTTGGATTTAACAAAGGTACTGTTGATAGTAATCTATATTTCAAGAATGATTATAAAGATTTGATTGTGGAAGCTTTTGTTGATGATATCATATTTGGAGGAGATGATAGCTTGTGTATGAAGTTTGCTAATGAGATGCAAAATGAGTTTGAGATGTCAATGATTGGAGAGATAAAATTCTTCTTGGGATTGCAAATTTCTCAGTTAGATAAAGGGATCTTTATATCTCAGTCCAAGTATGTGAAATAATTGCTAAAGAAATTTGGTATGGAAGATTCAAAGCTAGTTGGTACACCCATGGTGACCAGATGCAAGTTGACAACTGATGATGATTCTCCGAAGGAAAATCAAACTAGATACAGATCAATGATTAGTGGATTACTTTATTTGACTCAAACTAGGCTTGATATCATGAATGTTGTATGTATTGTTGCTAGATTTCAAGTCGATCCTAAAGAATCTCATGTGACTACTATGAAGAGGATTTTCAAATACTTGAAGGGGATAGTTGATTATGGTTTATGGTATCCTAAAGATGATGATCTTACTTTGAGTGCCTTTACTAATGTTGATTGGGAAGGAGATGTGAATGACAGGAAAAGTATTAGTGGTGGAGAATTTTTCTTGGGAAAGAAGTTGATCTCATGGTTAAGAAAAAAGTAGAATGCTATTTCTTTATCTACTACAGAGGTAGAATACATTGTTGCTGCTAATAATTGTACTCAAGTAATGTGGATGAAACAAATGCTAAAGGATATCAGAGTTGTGTATGATGAGCCTATTGCTATATTTTGTGATGACTCAAGTGGTATTAACATTTCTAAGAATCCAGTGTTGCATTCCAATACCAAGCATATATCTATCAAGTTTCACTTTTTGAGAGAGAAAGTAAGTGATATATCTATCAAGTTTCACTTTTTGAGAGAGAAAGTAAGTGAAAAGGAAGTCAATTTGGAGTATGTGCCTACTAAGGAGCATGTTGCAGACATATTTACCAAGTCATTTCCTAAGGATACTTTTGAGTATCTCAGAGGGAAGTTAGGGGTGATTACCCCTCCTAATCAGAACTAAGGATGCATTGATTTGCATCAATCTGTGCATTTCATGATCATATTTTGATTTGGATTGATGTCGTGGTTCCTACTACTCAGGGGGAGTAGTTAGGTGTTTAGGTGTTTAGATATGTGGTTCAGAGCTTGTGTAGAGAAAATATATCTTTGTCATTGATGTCAAAGGGGGAGAAGAGCAATGTGAAAAAAAAATTTGGGAGAAGAGAGGAGGAAAGAAGAACCAGAACCTAAGGAGGAACAAGTGTAGTTGTGTTGATGGTATTTTTCACATCATGTGTTTCCATCAATTCCAAAGGGGGATATTGTTGGATGTTGTGGTGTTTTATTGATATGTGGTTGTCATTGATGTCAACACTATTAGCATTGTTGCATTAGAAGTTGTATATGTTGAGGATATTGAGAAAATTGTAATATGAAATGCTATAGGTTGTCAGAGGTGAAGTGAAGTTCTTTCTGTCAGTGTGTTTAGTTTATTTTTTTTATGAGGTTGTGGACTAAAGGGTTTATTTTTTATTATATCTAGTTTATCCACATCAAGTTTTAGAGATTCACGTGAAGATTTGATCGATTTAGGAAGATTTGTATTATGAAAGTTTTTCTATTACTTCAATTTGTGTTCCTGAATGAAGATCATGTGATTCCAGTTGTTCAGTTGTTGTAGATGCTTCTCTAGTGTTTCATGATTTTTGTGGATGTTTCTAGTTTGTTCTCTATCTATGTTGCACGTCTGCATCAATCATTGTGCTCGTGATCTGATATTTTCTCTTGCATGTTCATGTTTTTCATGTTCTTGGCCGACAAGGTGTTGAAGCGTGTTGTGGATCTTCGAGGAGTAATTAATTGAAGTGGTTTGTGTTTGAGGATGTTTTTTTTATCATCACTATGTTTTGGCCGACCTTGGTTGATTCACATGAATAATCTTTCTTGATTTGGGCAGATTGTTTATATTCATTTTATTATTTCTTTGGAGCTAACTTATAGTGATGTAATTTCTTGTTGCGGATATATAAGAGTGAATTTTTTATCATTTGAAGGAATGAATGTGTGTGTGTGTGAAGTGTAAGAGTCCTATGTGTGAATAAAGTTCAGATCATTCAAAGGTAGAGTAGAAGAGTGAATAAGAGTGAAGAAATGTTCATGTGCTTAACTAGAACTATAACAGGCATTAGCATATGCTACTTTTCTCAATTCAAAGTTTGATGGATTTAATCATAACCTTTATGTAAGACAGTGTGTCTTCCTTTGGGTAGTAAGCCTATTTTTTATTTGAGCAGTGAGTTCTAGGTAGTGTGCTTGAATGCATTTGCATTCCCCATTTATATTCTATTATACTTTTAACATGGTATAATCTTGTGGATTGACCTCCACCATGGTTTTTCCCCTAACAGGGTTTCCACGTAAAAAATCTTGGTGTTATGTGTGATTCTGATGTGTTGTTCATTTATGCTTTCATGATTAATGTTCATATCTAAGAATAAGGTAAATAAGTTGAATAATTTTGAGATTTGGTGACAACTAATTCACCCCCCCTCTCAGTTGTCCGCCCTTGTGTTGCCAATAGTTGCTTTGTAAAAGTGGCCTAATTTGACCTTGGGGCAGTGTAGCAACAGTGATTTGGAGATGATGGTCCAAAGTGACCCTATGATATTTTAAGATATGTTAAATTATGCCTTAATGGTTATCTGAAATGTCCATTGGTTTGTGGGTTTGAGGTTTGGTCTACAGGTTGCGGTAGGAAAGGCTAGTTTGGAATACTACAAGGAAATGAAGGTGAATGATGAGTTGAACACCAAGTTGAAGTTTTGTGATTTAAAGATTGTTTAAATCTGATTTAATTGTGATTGTTTTGAGTTTTCCTCCTTGATCTGCATCACTAAATCAATGACTAAATTAACGATTAAATATACTACCAAATCGATCAATCAAAACAACTAACAAATGACTAAAAATGGTTTAATCATAATTTTTTTCACATTATAAATGACTGAAAAATAAACTACTAATGGTCATGTGACCAAGCTTAGTCATTTATATGCAATTTTAGTTGTTTTTTTAGTCATTTATTGTTGTTTTTCTACTAGTGTTTGATTCTTTTTCCATTAAATGAAAACTAAACACCATGGGAAAATAGCTTAGAGATATCAAAAACTGAGAGAGTTTATTGTAGATGGGCCCTACGTGATCTTGTACCTTTAGATAGAATGTTTCTAAGTGCCACAATTTTTGAGTAACACTTAGTCAAAGTTTTCTACCTTTTTTCACTTTGGTCTCTTAACAAATATCGTTAGTACAATGTAGCTTAGACTGTTCTAACATGTTTTGGTGTGAAACAATACCTTTCCTAGCGTAAAGCTACCTATCCAAACATATTGGAACTATTGGTTTGGTCACACAACAAATGGAATGAAAAATTATACCACCTTCCAAATTTACACTGCATGCATTTTAAAAATTTTCCATCAACTGAAAACTTGACACCACGGGAAAACGACTTGGAGATATCAAAAACTGAGAGAAGATATTATAGATGGGACCTACATGATCTCGTACCTTCATATGAAATGATTCTGAGTGTCACAGTTTTTTAGTAATGTTGATGGGTGTTTTTACACCTTCTCAACATAGGTAATGCATAAATGCACTACCTCTCTTGAAAGGAAATCTCCAACAACAAGTTGCAGAAAATTACCCCAAGGTCTCTCGAGTGTTAGGTCATGACATGCTTGGAATAATTCAGTTGGTTCAATGTGATTTTGCTGGTAATAATAGGGCAGCCTTACGTAAGTTAAGTTGGAGGGAATTGGCTCCTTAAATGGAGTTTGTAATATTTCTGAAGTGTTACTCTATTGCTGTAAGTTCAGGACAATAGTCTCAAACTCCACTTTGATCTCCAGATTTGTCTTTACAATGTGCAATGAGCTTTACTAAAGTTATTATTTAAAAGAAAAATCAAAGGGCAGGGAAGGGAGCAAGTTCCTAGACCTAAAACTACTAATGAACAGTGACAATGGAGGATGCTACAATGGAAACCATTCCTAAAACTAAGTCTCACTTAACCAGATCAGTTCATAGTCTCATGAAACTAGTGCAATCTTCTAAGGTCTACAGATTTCAACCATTCATTCACCATAAAGTATGAAAAAAAGATAGAATTTAAGTGCAACATTTAAACAATGTTCAGACTAGCTTTACACTACAGTTTATCATCAATAAACAACAAAAGCATGAACAAGGAAGGGAATCAACACAACACAATCATTCACCATCAATGAACAACATTAACTAATCTATTAAAGCATGCTAACAGTTGGAACAACAAAGTTAATCTACTCAAATTCACTAACTAGGAGGAGAAGAATCATGAAACATGAAATTGGAACTCAAGAATCCACCAAAATCAATGAACTTCTATTAAAATTCCAACATCATGTCTTTACAACAACTCAACTCTCTTGAAAATGAGAGGAGACCCCCTATTTATAGTGTCCAAAAAGCAAAATGAATGGCCAAGATCTAATCTCATTGTGTGGCCAAGATTCACTATAAATTAGGGTTTCACCTACCCCCAAATATTTTACAATATAAAATTACATTTTATCCTCTAGCCTATTTTTTCTTCTTGTGGGTAGCACTGTAGCATTTTGTCTTTTAGAAGATTTCCCTTTGCTACAGCTAGACTATTAGGAATTCATCATCAATTACTAGATTCCCTTCGTGCTTCTTCACAATAGTGTATTCCACAAACTTTCCGATCAATGCTTGAAGTTTATTCCACTCCATTATATTAGATTGGAGCACTTGGAAGTTCAATTTCTTGGACCTGCTGGTAAGTACATCCCAATCCTTATCACATTTGGGAGTATTCTTTATCACCTGCTCAGATTGAGCGAAGGCTCGTGCAGCAAAACCCGTCAAATCCAGTGTAAGTGCATCTGTGGTTCCTTTCTCCATCTTTTTATGGAAGTGTGGCTTTATCTTCTCTGGGTCTAGCTCAATGACAAGAATGTTGAAATATTTCATTAGCTTTAGATAATCTTCACTAGTTGTCCTAATTTCTTTGACCCAATCAATATCAAGCTCCACTTCATGGAGCACACGTTCCAATATTTATTTCCTATGGTCAAGTCCTAGCTTTCATGTCTCGACGAGCCAGTGATCACCTTTCGCCAATGCTAGCTCCTTTCCCCAGGATTTCTTAGGCATCTTAAGGATAGCGTCAAGTTTGGGATATGTAATCTTGTACAACTATGGGAAGTTAGTACAAAATTTTCTTGTGCCTTCAAGCTATTATTGCACCTCTAAGAATTTATTTTTTGTCCTAACAGTGCAGTCGATGCCCATATTCCCATTATAAATTACCTGTCTGAACCAATCCTCCATAGCCTTCATCCAACTCTTTCTCCTTTCAAGCTTGTTGATGTGGTCTTTGGACAACAGTTGTGGTGGCACTGACGATGTGGTGGGAAGTTCTTCCATAGAGGACCATTGTTGTATTTAGGAAGTTAAATCTCCCACTTGTGCTTTTAGTTCCTCCTTAGAGGTCTTGTCCTTATGCATTTGGTGCACAATGGTGGTGACAGATCCTTGAAGATGATCAATTTTTTTTTTCTCTCGTTGTTGTTCCCAAGTCAATGGTGGAAATGTTATAGCTAACTCCTTCTCCATCCACTGTCAGAGTAGCTATCTGTACGGTTCTGAATCTTGAAGCATCCATTGTCAGGTGGGATCTGACCCTTGGCTTTTTTTCCTTCTTCATGCTTGTCTGTGCCTAGGCTAGAACAAATTCTAGCCTCACCTTCAGATCCATGAGTGTAGGGGTCTTCTTCTCTAATTGCTTTTCTAGCCATTCAAGCATCTGGGATTCCCCTTTTGGTGATTCATGATCACCTTCTTCTTCTTGGGTATGTTGAATTTCCATTTCTTTGCTGCCCAAAGTTTTATATTCTATCTTTTCTTCCTCTTCTTCATCTAAATCCCAAATGAATACTATTTCCTTCTCTGTGGATTTAGTAGCCATATGTTCCTTAGGGCTATCTTCCTCTTTAGATGTCTTCTCTTCTTCTTCTTGTTCATGCCTATGTTCTTCATGATGCTCTGCTTCTAGGCTTTTCCTAGTTTTAGCCTCTTTTTTAGGCTTGTCTTCTTCTTTCTCTTACCTTTCCTTTTCTTCTTGCTCTCCTAAAGAAGGCATTTCTTCATCATGTTCAGGGATCTTACCCTACTACCCTATTGGAGGTTATGTGCCTACCTCCATTTCTTTGTCTGTTTCCTTCTCTTGACTTTCCTTTTCTTCTTGCTCTCCTGAAGGAGGCATTTCTTCATCATGTTTGGGGGTCTTACCCTGCTCCCTTATTGGAGGTTTTGTGCCTACCTCCATTTCTTTTCAACTTCTTCTCCGACATCCCTGAGTTGTTGGGCCAAATCCTCCTCAAGCTCTAGGTTGAAGGTTTCCACAATATAATTTGTGCCCGGTTCCTCAACATCTTCTTCAAAGGATTATGTTTTCTCCTCTTCTTCCTCATGCACCACTTCATCAATTACTAGGTGTTGATGCTCACGATGCCCATGATAATCATCTGCTTCCTCCTCCATTTCTTTGGTTGCTTCCCTTTGTTTCCTTTCCAACTCCTTGGAGATCTACATTGTTGCTTTCATTTCCAATGGCTCAATTGGAGGAATAGGGACAGGAAGGCCAGTGACAACTTGTGCTAGGGCAGCCTACACTGTAGGATTCATGAACACTCCAAACAGCTCCATTGGTATGTTCTACATGTCCTAGCAAAGGCTTCCGAGATCGAGATGGTAGGCATTGGCATTGTTGCAGTGGCTAGTGGGAGGGTTGTTGATAGAGACATAGAAGTAGAAGAGAGCAGAGAAGCTGTGGAAGAGGAAGAATCTACCACCAGGATGGATGTCGTGGGCGAAGAAGAAGCAAGGTGGACCAAAATTTCCACTGTGAGTGGAGAAGAAGAAACCATTGCATTAGAAGCAAGTGGAGGATTAGTAGTAGTGGCAGTAGCAACAGTGGTGATTGTGAGAGTAGAGGCAGCAGGTGGGGACTTTGGCTACTCAGCCTCTTCTTCCTCTCCTTCGCGAAGTGGGTCCTCCTGTATAGTGGGCATCTCTGTGAAACTACCTGAATTCTTCAATTTCTTGGAAGGCTCACCTTCTGAGGCTTTCCTTGAATACACCTTATGCTTAGGCTGATGTTGATCAGCCATTTCTTTCCTTTTTCTTGACCTGGTGGCTGGAGGGGATTTTGAAGTTTCCCCAAATGGGGAAAAAACTATAGAGGCACTATCAATTTTTCTCTCGGGTTCATTCTTAAGCTCACTATATGTTAAAGTAGCTCCATGAAGCCTCAATTGAGCAATCTTCCCACCAATCCATTGTTTCATCCTTGCGTCTATAGGCTTCATCAGAATGTCGAGGTCATTGAACTCTTCCTCGCTCCAATCAATTAATGATAGTGGCAAGTTGGCCACGACATCGTACCTCAGATCAAATATCGTGTTCTCATCTTCTACAATCTAATCTAGTACTGGAAATAGGTTGATCATTTTAACAAAGTATGCAGTCATGCACATGTAATGTCTAATGTAGAATTCTTTGTCATCTCTGCAATTGGCCCAAAAGTCCTTGACATTGTGGAGGTGGGCATACTCTTTTCCAACCATCTTCTTCAATTTGTCATATGGATCCATTCGCGGCCTAGAAGTGTGCAACTCCAAGTTGTATTCACCCAACTCCTTATTAGAATATTCCACACACTAAGATGCGAGGATTGCATACATTCCCTGACCCAATGTAAGGGGATAAGGAATCTCAGGCCTGTGTTTTTCACTAAGCAGTGTGTGAGCATGCTGTAATTGCCTTGAGAGCTCAATTAGTACCAACCAGTCATTCAAGTACCAGGGCAACTTGTATGGCCTCTCTGAGAAGCCCTCGGTTTGGATGTAGGTGAATTTGGGAAACTAAATGAATAGAAAACCGAACTAGCGGATGAAATTGTTGGCACTGTGGGTGACTTGCCTCTCAAAGTCACCTCCAAGCAATCTAATTATGTGCCCTATGAAAGCATCATTGACCCAATAGTAGTCTTTCTTAAAAATTTTGAATTGAAGTTGAGGATATCTATCATAGACCTTCAATTCTCTCCCTGGAGTCTAGTTGGGTGTTGCAAATAGTCCTCTATATTGAGCTCGATCAACTAGTAGGTAGACCAAGTATGAGGTCATATAAAATTGTGAAGTTTTCTTCACTACCACAAATTTCTCATGTAGGCAATTGCTAACATTCTTGCCCAATGGAATTGGGTCTTTCCCTTGATGATTTTTTCTATAAAATATAGCATCCACTCTTGGAAGAATGTTGCAGTTGCAAGACCCATAACCCTGCTCAGTAAGGTCACCAGGTCATGTTAATCTTTGTAGAAATCACTCCTAAAGAGCTTTTGGGGCACCTTGTTTGCACTTCCCCTCTTCTCCTTTAGCCAATACTAGTTAATCAGATTCTTGCACTTGAGGGGGTCAGCCTTCCACATGCTCTTGACATATTCCTTAGATGCTTCTTCCATATCATCAAAGGTGGGTATATGGAAGGTCTTCCTGATAGACTTAGTGGAGAAGTCTGCTAGTACGTTGCCATCTCTATCTACTATTCTTTTTGTGCTTTCCTGGTATGCCTCTCTACAAGCCATCACTAGTTCGAGAGCTATGAGGGCAAGCGAGAAACTAGCAGCCTTGGCCAACCCACTTCTTTTGATTCTTTGGGCGTTCTTTGTGGTTGGGTTAACAATGACCCTCTACTTAAATTCATCAATGTCAATGTGCCCCAAGTTAGTGTCTGAGATCTTTTCTAGTCTGTGGTGACTTTTGATTTGAGTTCGTCTCCCTAGAACTTGTACTTCATTTGGTCTTTGTCTTCTTTTCCCCTGGGTGCTTTAGCTGGTTTCTTACCCTTTTTGTTTTCTATAGATGCCTCTAAGGGTCCTGTAGCTGGTTCCATATATCCTGCAAACAAGGGAGTAGTAAGCACATTTGAGTGTAAAACATAAGAAATGTTAGCAAAATACTACAAAAATGATGTTAGATCAAGTAATTCACTGTTCAAGGGTCCTAGCATTTCTTTCGGATCATTGTTGGCCTTTCGTTTAAGGAAGTTATGGCAATGCGACCCCAGGGCATGAGGATGCAGCAAGGTTGTTGGTTGTTTAGAGCTCTACCTTCTGAAAATGGCTCTATCAAGGCAACGTTTTGCATTGTGGGACCCGCGGTCTCAGAGGATGACATTATTTGTTCTTTGAAGCTTTCATCATTAAATCGGGTGCGGGTTGGGAAGCATGGAAGGACATTGGATGACCACCATTTGAGACAATGGGGAAAGGATGTCAGCCCTCATAGGGAGGCCCTCATCATCGAACCCACAAGAGGCTCTAGCATTGTTCATTTGTTAGCAAACTACTTAAAGGGAGGCAACGGGATCGGGCCCCGCGTAGCAGACTGATGAAGGCAATTGGTTGTTTTAAGTAGCAAGATCAGGAAGGAATTTTGTGAGTGACTACCTGCATGGAGCAACCCGCAAAGCATTTTACCCTTAGTCATTTTCATTTTGGGCTCGATGGCGGAGGTAGTGAGTGTGGGCTCTACAAGGCAGAGGGATGGTCTACTGGGGCCGTTCAAGAAGGTGAATTTGAAGCTGAAGCCCGCGGACAGAGGTCTGCAATGAGGAACCTGTCAAAGGGCCAACAGTTGGTCATTTTTAATGTGGAGAACTAGACAGAGATGGTAGGGTCAAGACCCACATGTCAGAAGGACCTCTAGATTTCGTCACTTGGGAAAGGTCATTTAAGCGATGGCGAAAGGATAGAAGAAGTCCGCATTGGATGGTCTGCCTGAAGCTTTTTACGATTAAGATAAATTGGTAGATGTGGTGATAGAAAGACCCATGAGGCAAAGGGCCAGGGTAGGTCTACCATTTTGAAACAGCATGTCATGAAGGGCAGTGTGGGTGTGTAAATCTGCATTTGCGAACTCGACGAAGTGCAAAGTTCTCACTCCAACCCAAGTTTTCATTTAAGTTTTGAAATGTGGCTGAGGGGGAGCGTCTTCTCATGTACACAGGCCCAGAGGAGGCAAAGGCTAGTTGCTTCAAGGTTCAGTGTTTTAAGGAAAAGACAAAGATGGTCGATGTTATGCAGGTCCGTAGGACATAATTGCCCTGGTTCAAGAATGGTCGTTGAGACCTCAAGTTCTGCATGCACTCAATGAGTGATTTTCAAAGGATTTTGAAGTTCCAAAATATGGGTTTTGTTCGCCCAAAGGTGTTCTAACTGGTTTAAAGTTATTCCCCTTCAGAATTTAACAATTTTACGGTAATGAAGGAAAAACACAAAATGGGGTGTAGTGAAGTTTCTACCTGGTGAACCCATAGAATCTCAATAAATATTTTGATACTAGCAGACCTCAAGCAGTGGCAAGACTTCACGGGCACAGGGGCGGCGATTGTTGGCAAGCTTCTGACAGGTCTTCTAACAAAGCATAGGTGAAAATGACATGTCGAAGAAGGCTATTTATATAATTTTGTGCATTAAATGCCCTTCATTAATGCAGGTATGGAGGCGGCTGAGGTTGGTGAATGGGCATTTCAAATAACGGTAGCAGGAACAGTGGGGTCTACAAGGCGAACAATGCCCAGGAGCTGGCTGTCTGGTAGGTCGGTGAAGAAGATGGCGAAGGGAACCACGGGCTCTGCAAGCTGGGAGGACATCTTGAGTGGGCCATTTAAAACAGAAAAAACCCAATGGAACTCTGCATGAGGTGGCCTATAGGGGAAAACCCACATTTCCTAGAGGACAGCAGTTCCAAAGCTTGAAGGAAAACTGCCAACAAAACCCCATCAAGGCCAAAGACTTGGAAATTTTGGAAGTAGTGAAACTTGGTCAACTTGGGATGATACTTCCAAGAATCCTTGACCACTTAGGACTCAAAATAGGGGGAACACAAAATGATCCAAAGGAAAAAGTGACCCGACAAGGCAAAAAGAGAGGGTCCCCATTTTGAATGGGGTGTGTGTTCCATAAGCACAACAAGTAACACCTCGTCAAAGTTTACTGCCTTTTTACACTTTGGTCTCGTAAGAGATATCACCAGTGCAATGTAGCTTGGATTGTTCCGATATGTTTGGGTGTGAAAAAGGACCTTTCCTAGAATAAACCTACCCACCCATATGTGTTGGAACTATTAGTTTTGTCACATGATGAATAGAACAAAAATTACACCACCTTGCAACTTTACACTGCATGCATTTGACACTTTTTTCATCAACTAAAAACTTGACACCATAGGAAAATGGGATGGAGATATCAAAAACTAAGAGAGGTTATTGTAGAGGGGCCCTACATGATCATATACCTTTAGAAATATTTTTTCAAAGTGCCACAGTTTTTGAGTAACACCTCATCAAAGTTTATTTCCTTTTGCACTTTGGTCTCTTAAGAGATATTGTAGGTGCATTGTAGCTCAGACTATTTCGACATGTTGGGGTGTGAAACATGAACTTTCCTATTGTAAAACTACCCATCCAAATGTGCTAGAACTATCGTTTTGGTCGTACAATGAACAAAATGAAAATTACAACACCTTGCAACTTTACACTACATGCATTTGATGCTTTTTCCATTAGTTGAAAACCCAACACCATGGACAAATGGCTCAGACATATAAAAAACTAGGAGAGGTTATTGTAGAGGGGCCCAACATAATCCATTACCTTTAGATGGAATGTTTCTAAGTTCCATGATTTCTGAGTAACTATTGTCAAATAAAGTTTGCACCCTTGCTTAAGCTATCAACTATAGCAACCTATCGACACATGGGAACACTTCGAGGTTGTGGGTGACCTGGGAATGAAGTGAACCTCCAGATTATGGGCTAGTTCCCCTTAAGATATCTTGGGAAAATTGAAAAATGATAAGGGAAAAAGTAAGAAGGATGAACTCAAATTTAAAACCTATCACTAACAAGTGATACACCAAAGATAAACATGTGACAATACTACAAAAAAATCATAGAAAATCTCAATAGAGCTAAAAAATCTCACAATACAAAGATTTATGCTTATAAAAATGAGTCTATGTAAGGTTCTAACTATTCTAGTGCTTAACACAAGGAAAAAAAGGTGTCTTCACATATATAAACACAGTAGAAAGAGATCACTAACATAAACCAACTTTATGGCATAACATTCTTTGCATCCAATACTAAAGGAATATGATAAAATAGAGGATTACACAGGATTTTATCATGCGACTCACAAGCAATACTGAAACAACAAAGAAAAAACTGAAAGGAAATGACTTTCTATTAAGAAAATTAGGAGTCCATGTGTTACAGGTCTGCAATATTATGAAAAAATGAGTTACAAAGTCTAAATAGTGCTCTCGGCAGTCTCCTAACCCAGAACTCCCTTACAAAAAGGCAAAACTGCCATATATACAACCAAAGGTCAGCCCCCTGCATTAGGGTTTCCAAGATGAGTCGGCACCTGGACACGTCGGCCCTAGAAGTGCCTTGGAATGAAGTCAATGAAACATTTAATGCACATCCCCTACTCATGTCGGTGAAAGCTCATCCCTGGGCATGGCCTTTAGATCTTTTACAGTCATCGTTGTTATCTTGCAGCCTTCGAGTCTGCCATTAAGACTTCGTCAGAGTCACCTTAAATGCTCCGTGACAAGGTCATTAATGTCCCCTTGCTCCTCCAGCCGTCATCTCCAGCTGCTATAGTGACTCACGGCTACCTCCCCTTCGAGAAGTAGCATAATATCTATCCATTAGATTCAGCGCCATTACTGACTGATCACCCTTGCAACTATCGATGTAACTTAGGACTATCAGCAGGACTTCTCACCAAACTTCATTATCCTATCGCTATGCTCCAGAGTCGGTGAGACATTAGCCTGTCGAGGAGACGTCATAGCAGGCGGATGAAGTTATAACGATGACACTTTCACTCGGCAAGACATCCGTTGGTCGACATGACCTCATGGCGAGCATCCAGAGTTATATCGATCTCACAAAAATCCATCGGCAAGACCCCAACGAGTCAGGGAGACCTTACGGCGAACTCCTCATTTCCTTGTGAAGGCACTCCCTTGCACTGAGCTTTTTCAACAAACTGGTGGGGGCAGGGTCAAGATGAAACTAGATCCGAGACCGAGGGGAGAAAGGGGGGAAGCAAAGACAGACGAATCCCGGCGGAACCAGGATCGAGACCAAAACAAGAAAAAACAAGGAAAAAAAGCGGAACCGGGACCGGGGCCAAATCCAGACCTGAAACTTTCCTCAAGTCTCAAGTTTGGATTTGGTTTCGATCCCACCTCTGGCAACATACGAGGAGAAAAGGAAAGAGGAAAAAAAACATAAAGGGGAACCAAGGGGGAGACATCCCTCGATCAAAAGCCAGGAAGAAAAGGAAAGAAGAAAGAGCGGGACCAGGGCCGGAACCGGAACCTTGGAAAAATTCCAAGTTCATGTTCTGACCCAATTCTGGGCCTACCAGAGAAGGAAAGAAAACGCACAAGGAAAAAGAAAGAAAGAAAGAAGGGCAGGATCGGAACTATATCCGAACTCGGGCGAGACAGAGCAAGGGCAGAAAAAAACCCGAAACAAAAACTTTCATCAAGTTTCAATTTTGGAATCCATTCCGAACCCACCTCCGATGAAGGCAAGATCGGGAGAAAAAGGACAAGGAAGAAAAGAAAGGGAAAAACTACCCCATGGGAAAACGCAAGGCCAAAGAAGAGAACAAGACGCACATGAGTGCAGAACCGGAACCAGACCTGGAACTAAAACAAAAACTGGAACTTTCAGAAAAGTTCCAAGTTTGGTTTTGGTCTGGTTCTGCCTTCGACAGAAACAAAGAAAAAGGGGCTCGACAAAAGCAGAAAAGGCGGAAGCGAGATCGAAATTGGATCAGAAACAGAAACCGAGAGTTTTGGAAAAGTTCCAAGTTCAGATCCCAACCCGGTTCCGCCCCCGACAGAACAAGGAAAGAGGGAAAAGACAAGGAAAAACATAAAAAAGAGACCCACCCCCAAGCTAAAGACCTGCACGCTAGGCTCAACCCTCTTGGGAGCCACATTTAATCCACGTGCTGAATTAAAACATCATTTTCCCCTGCATCTACACAAGAAGCAAACAAGTTAGAAAAAAGTGATCCTGATGCAAGTGTTCTTCCATTTGGTCTTTGAGAACCCCTGAAAACATGGGTTACCCTACCTGATTGAGCCCATAGGTGAAAAATGGGTAATATTTCTGGTGACCTTTGCTGGATGTTTTCCTGCTAAACATGAAGACCAGTAGCCTAGGCCTATCCATTGGGCACAAAGTCATTGGGACAACTCAGAAATAGACCTAGAGTAGCCTTGTGCATGGGTGTAACTCATTTGAGACTCAGAAGACATAGCAAGTCGTCAAAAATTTATCAAAGATAGGAAAAAAGACCTAAAGTGAAACTATTTACCATGCTGGAACAACACTTAGGGAATGCAAAAATAGCTAAACCTACCCTACACTAACCAGTAAGAAATTAGTCAAACAAACCCATTAACAGGTTGGGTAAAACAACTACCCTTTCTACTCAACATGCAAGGACTAGCATGTTTAAGGACAGCTGAGTAAAAATAAAAAATAGAAAGAAGTCTACCAAGACGATGCACTGCCTCTTGAAAGAGGTGAATAAATTCACTTACCTTACCAAACAGACCATACGTATTGTCAACCAAAGGAGGACAAATGAGCTGAACATACTCTTGTTTGGCTATCAGTGCATCTTGGACATCTTCTTTTGTTGTACCTTCATGTGTAGGTACAGGATTGGTGCTTGGTGTTGTATTGGACTCCATCTAAGCTAGGTACCTGATTGGACAACCTCTGGTAAGGGTAAAGCTTGAACCTTCCTTCCTGGTCTCTTTATCTTCCTTAAAGACTTCATCTTTTTCTTGAAAAGATGCTGATAGAGGTAATATGCAGGTTATTCATTGATTGCTACAGTCTGAACTTCTTGACTAAGGAGCTGATATCCCTGTTGGATAACTGAAAACAAATCTTCAGACTGTGGCTCCTTGTACTCTTTGTTCATGATAGAATACACTTCCTCCTCAACAAAGTGGGGGAGCTCATCCAGTAAGTTCATAGGCTGCAAGACATTACCTTCAACAACCTCTTCAATAGTCTCACCATCTTGATTGGGCTGATCACATGTTTCTCTCTCACATGATACTAGTTCATCATATATGTTGGAACAAAAAGCTTCTATGATATCATCTGACTCATAATTCTGCATTAAATCTAGATGAATTTTATCATTTAGTTGCTCCATACCAAGCATAGATGCTATCATGCATGTGAGATCCTCATCTTCATCAAAAAATTGAGTAAGTTCATTGAACAAGTTAGAAATACTCCCTAGTTGTCCATTAACAACTGGTAAATCAGGAACCTACATGCTCTCTTCAACTTGCTCAACATAACCGGGCAGTTGATCAAATAAAGAAGTCAATTATTCTTCTTTGTGTGGCTCCTTTTGCAGTGAAACTTGGGTATCTTCTGCTTGCAAGTGAAGATATTCAACTGTATGTTGTCCTAGCTCCTGCCTCTCCTCCTGTTTGAGCTTTTCTTGCTGTAGTTGGTGACATGCTACAGCTAAATGCATTGGACTTACTTTGCTAATTCTCTCCTTGAGGAAGTCATCTAGATCAATGGGCTACTCTTGAGGGATGATGGACTGATCTTGTTCAAGCACTACATTCTCTTCCATCGAATTGAATCCCTTAAAGCTTGGGATTTCAAGCTGAGAAGACTTAGTAGGGGAGTCAAGAGGCTGACTTTTCCTAAAGCTAGAAAACTTGTACTTGGGAGCCTCTTGTTCGGAAAATTTTAGCCTCCTTTGCAGCTAGCTGTTGGGAAAGGTACTCTTCAAATTGCTTCCTCTACAACTCCTCCATTAGTTGGTGCTGATAGTCAGAGTAAGCTTGAGTATTCTACACCTAAGCAAAGAGCAGCTTCACTTGTTCTTCTTTAGCAGCTATTTCTTGTTCAAGGCCTTCCTTGAACTAGACTCTTTTTGCCACTCTTTCTTGATCATAAAAGCTAAACTGCTTAGCCACTTCTTGCTGATGCATAATGGTACCCTACTGCATCTTGATATCGACCAATATCCTAGATAGGCACACAAGCACCTTACTAATATCATTAATCTTCATATTATGAAGACCTTGACTGAGATCCCACAACGTATGATCAATATGTTGGAGCAGGTCCAATACACTCTGATATGGATGTGTAGGAGCAACATACTCATGATATGGAGGGTAATAGTAAGCATCTTCATAATTATTTGACATCTTTTTAGTTAAAGAGCTAGAAACTCAGAATTAAAAAATTATTTTGAGACATACCAAGACATGTGCCTGTGAAACCAGAAGATTTGAGCTTGGAGTCGCCAGGTATGTAAAGAAAGTGCCTCCAAAATGCCGAAATTACTGCTGCACACACCAAACAGCAGCAATAAAATGCATAAACATGAACTGAGAAGCAGTTCACTGTCCCACCGGGCGTGCCAAAAATTGTTGTCAAATAAATTTTGCACCCTTGCTTAAACTATCAACTATAGCAACCTATCAACACATGGGAACACTTCGAGGTTGTGGGTGACTTGGGAATGAAGTGAACCTCCAGATCATGGGCTAGTTCCCCTTAAGATATCTTGGGAAAACTGAAAAATGATAAGGGATAAGAAGGATGAACTCGAATTTAAAACCTATCACTAACAAATGATACACCAAAGATAAACATGTGACAATAGTGCAGAAAACTCACAGAAAATCTCAATAAAGCTAAACAATCTCACAATATAGATATTTATGCTTATAAAAATGAGTCTATGTAAGGTTCTGACTATTCTAGTGCTTAACACAAGGAAAACAAGGTGTCTTCACATATATAAATGTAGTAGAAAGAGATCACTAACATAAACCAACTTTATGGCATAACATTCTTTGCACCCAATACTGAAGGAATCTGATAAAATAGAGGATTATATAGGATTTTATCATGCGACTCACAAGCAATACTGAAACAACAAAGAAAAAACTAAAAGGAAATGACTTTCTATTAAGAAAATTAGGAGTCCCTGTGTTACAGGTCTGCAATATTATGAAAAAATGAGTTACAAAGTCTGAATAGTGCTCTCGGCAGTCTCCTAACTCATAACTCCCTTACAAAAAGGAAAAAATGCCATATATATAACCAAAGGTCGGCCCCCTGCATTAGGGTTTCCAAGATGAGTCGGCGCCTGGACATGTCGGCCCTAGAAGTTCCTTGGAATGAAGTCAATGAAACATTTAATGTGCATCCCCTGCTCATGTCGATGAAAGCTCATCCCTAGGCATGGCCTTCAAATCTTTTACAGTCATCGTTATCTTGCAGCCTTCAAGTCTACCATTAAAACTTCGTCAGAGTCACCTTGAATGCTCTGCGATAGGGTCATTAATGTCCCCTTGCTCCTCCAGATGTCATCTCCAGCTGCTATAGTGACTCACGGCTACCTCCCCTTCGAGAAGTAGCATTAGATCTATCCATTAGATTCAGCGCCATTACTGACTGATCACCCTTGCAGCTATCGGCATAACTTAGGACTGTCAGCGGGACTTCTCACCGAACTTCATTATCCTATCACTATGCTCTAGAGTCGGCAAGACATTGGCCTGTCGGGGAGACGTCATAGTGGGCGGATGAAGTTATAACGATGACACTTTCACTCGGCAAGACATCCATCAACCGACAAGACCTCATGGCAAGCATCCAAAGTTATATCGATCTCACAAAAAGCCATTGGAAAGACCCCAACGGGTCGGGGAGACCTTACAGTGAACTCCTCATTTCTTGGCAAAGGCACTCCCTTGCACTGAGCTTTTTCAAAAAACTGGTAGGGGCAGGGTCAAGACGAAACTGGAACCGGGACCGGGGGAGAAAGGGGGGAAGCAAATATAGACGAATCCCGACAGAACCAGGATCAAGACCAAAACGAGAAAAAACAAGGCAAAAAAGCACAATCGGGATCGGGGCTAAATCCAGACTTGAAACTTTCCTCAAGTTTCAAGTTTGGATTTGGTTCTGATCCCGCCTCCGGCAACATACGAGGAGAAAAGGAAAGAGGAAAAAAAACATAAAGGGGAACCAAGGGGGAGACATCCCTCGATCAAAAGCCAGGAAGAAAAGGAAAGAAGAAAGAGTGGGACCGGGGCCGGAACCGGAACGAAAACAAGAACCGGAACCTTGGAAAAATTCCAAGTTCATGTTCCGACCCGGTTCCAGGCCCACCAAAGAAGGAAAGAAAATGCACAAGGCAAAAGAAAGAAAGAAAGAAGGGAGAGATCAGAACTATATCTGATCCTGGGTGAGACAGAGCGGGGGCAAAAAAAAACCTGAAACAAAAACTTTCATCAAGTTTCAAGTTTGGAATCCATTCTGAACCTGCCTCCGACGAAGGCAAGATCGGGAGAAAAAGGACAAGGAAGAAAAGAAAGGGAAAAACTACCCCATGGTAAAACGCAATGCCAAAGAAGAGAACAAGACGCACACGAGCGCGGAACCGGAACCGGACCTAGAACTAAAACATAAACTGGAACTTTCATAAAATTTCTAAGTTTGGTTTTGGTCTAGTTCTGCCTCCGACGGAAACAAAGAAAAAGGGGCCCGACAAAAGAAAAAAAGGCAGAATAGGGGTCAGAATCGGATCAGAAATAGGAACCGAGAATTTTGGAAAAGTTCCAAGATCGGATCCCAACCCATTTATGCCCCTGATAGAACAAGGAAAGAGACAAAAGAAAAGCAAAAGGAAAGAGGGAAAAGACAAGGCAAAACATAAAAAAGAGACCCGCCCCCAAGCTGAAGACCTGCATGCTGGGCTCAACCCTCTTGGGAGCCACATTTAATTTACGTGCTGAATTAAAACATCATTTTCCCCTGCATCTACACAAGAAGCAAACAAGTTAGAAAAAAGTGATCCTGATGCAAGTGTTCTTCCATTTGGTCTTCGAGAACCCCTGAAAACATGGGTTACCCTACTTGATTGAGCCCATAGGTGAAAAATGGGTAACAGTAACACCTTGTCAAATTTTTTTGCCTTTTTTCACTTTGGTCTCTTAAGAGATATCATCGGTGCAATGTAGCTCAGACTATTCTAGCATGTTTGGGTGCAAAATAGGACCTTTCCTAGTGTAAACCTACCCATCTAGTCATGTTGGAATTGTCAGTTTGGTCACACAGTGAACAGAACAAAAATTACACCACCTTGCAACTTTACACTACATGCATTTGATGCTTCTTCCATCAACTAAAAACTCAACACCATGGGAAAACGAATCAGCGATATTGAAAACTAAAAGAGTTTATTATAGAGGGGCCCTATGTGATCTTGTACATTTAGACTTAATGTTTCTAAGTGTCACAACTTTCGAGTAACACCCCATCATAGTTTTCTTCCCTTTTGCACTTTGGTCTCTTAAGAGATATCACTAGTGTAATGTAGCTCAAAATGTTCCAGCATGTAGGGGTACAAAACAAGATCTTTGAGCTGGTTGGAGAGTATGGAGAGCGAAGATGGCTTTGGAAGAATGAGTAGTTAATGAATTTTTTTTTGTGAGCACCAATAATACATGCATGTGATATGAAGTTTCACCACATTTCCCTATATGCTCAAACCTAACATTAACCCAAAACCCTATCTCTTAAACCCTCAACCCTTAAACCCTAACCCCTTAAACCCTCAACCTTTAATCCCTCAACCCTTAAACTATCAAACCTTAAATCCTCAACCCTCAACCCCAATCCCTCAACCATGAACCCTAATATTTATCCCTAAATCCTCAACCCTCAACCCTAATACCTCAACCCTCAACCCTAATCCCTATCCCTAAACCCTCAACCTTTAAACCCTAATCCATCAACTGTATACCTTAAACCCTTAATCCATGAACCATCAACCCTTAAACCCTTAATCCCTCAACCCTCAACCCTTAAACCCTCTACCCTACATATTATATCCTCAACCCTCAACCCTATACCCTTAAAGCCCAATCCCTCAACCCTTAAACCCTCAAACCTTAATCCTTAATCCCTTAAACCCTCAACCCTTATACCCTAATCCCTTAAACCCTCAACCCTCAACCCTAATCCCTCAACCATGAACCCTAATCCCTATCCCTAAACCCTCAACCCTTAAACCCTTAAAACCTCAACCCTAATCCCTTGAACCTATACCCTTAAATACTAACCCCTCAATCCTTAATCCTTAATCCCTTAAACCCTCAACCCTTAAACCCTAATCCCTTAAATTCTCAACCCTTAAATCCTCAACCCTCAACCATATACCTTAAACCCTAATCCCTCAACCCTATACCCTTCAAGCCTAATCCCTCAACCCTAAACCCTAATCCCTATCCCTAAACCCTCAACCCTCAACCATTAAACCCTCAACCCTTAATCCCTAATCCCTTCAACCCTCAACCCTTAAAACCTAATCCCTTAAATCCTCAACCCTTACATCCTCAACCCTCAACCCTAATCCATATCCCTAAACCATCAACCCTCAACCCTTAAACCCTAAACCCTTAAACCCTTAAAATCTCAGCCCTTAAACCCTAAACCCTCTACCCTAGACATTAAACCCTCAACCCTTAAACCCATAATCCCTCAACCCTCTACCCTTAAACCCTCTACCCTATACATTATACCCTCAACCTTAAACCATCAGCCCTAAACCTCTACCCTCAACCCTATACCCTTAAATCCTAGTCCCTCAACCCTTAAACCCTCAACCCTTAATGAATAATCCCTTAAACCCTAATCCCTTAAACCCTCAACCATTAATGCATAATCCCCTAAACCTTAATCCCTTAAACTCTAATCCCTTAAACCCTCAACCATTAAATCCTCAACTCTCAAACCTAAACCCTAATCCTTATCCCTAAACCCTCAACCCTTAAACCTTAATCCCTATCCCTAAACTCTTCACCCTAATCCCTCAACCCTCAACCCTTAAACCCTTAACCCTCAACCCTTACCCCTATATCCTATACATTAAAACCTCAACCCTAATCCCTCAACCCTATACTTTAAAACCTAATCTCTTAACCCTCAACCCTTAAACCCTCAACCCTTAAACCCTCAACCCTTAAACCCTAATCCCTTAAACCCTAATCCCTTAACCATCAACCCTAAACCCTATCCTTTAACACTTAACCCTAAACCCTACAATCTCAACCCTCATCCCTATACCCTATATCCTCACCCTTATATATATTGAACAAGACAACTGAGAGGGGGGTGAATTAGTTGTAACAAATTTTAACCTTTAAAAACTTCTGTGAAAGATTAGATCAATTATCATTCACAAATCCCTTACTGTGCTAATGTGATTAATCATTAAGTGCAAAAGTAGAAACTAAAAAATATCACACACACAACTATATTGTGAGGATTAGCTCACAATATAGATAATATCAAAACTGAATACAGAGGCTCACTGCCAGAGAAGGCTCACTACCAAAATAGGACTTACTGTCTGGATCAGGACTCACTGTCCAACAAGGGTTAACCACCTGGAGGGCTCACTACCATAGAATTACAAATAAGATAGAAGATATTTGTGATAGAGAGAAAACAATCTCAATGTAACGGAGATTTCCACAACAATTCACTCACACACTTGTAGACATGCATGAATGATAGAGTACAACTTTAGCTTACTGCTTCTAGAAACTCACAATTAGATTTCACACTAATCTACTCAAAATCGCACCACATACACACTATTTCATATCTATCCCGCATCTATCTTACCTATCAACTTTAAAACTTATCCAAAGTCAGCCACACACCACTTGCATTTAGAAATCCAAATTAGGTTATTTCCAAAATATTATATGATGGAATTAGAATGAGAACAACCCAAACAAACACTTAACATGCTTCCATGAACTTTGAAAGTAGTGTTAAACACAAGGTCGGCCAATACAAGTGTAAAAAACATGAATCAATTAAGCACACACAATTTTAACATGATCCAATCTTTCTAGATAACAAAATTAACGTGAACACAACCTCAACAACTTATTCTGAGAACTGCAAGTCATAAGATTCAAACAAGAAGAAATATGGAGCAACAACATTTCTCTCAGACCTTAGACAGATACACAAAAAAGCATAGTTCACAACTTGTGAACATAATTCACACTATACAACGATCCAAAAATCCAAAATATAGATATAGAAATTTCCAGCAACCAAGAACAATACCTTAGATAGCAAAAAATCCCAGAGCAAAACCTGGAGCAAACATTGAACACCTACAACCTTTCTTTATTACAATTTTCTCAATATCCTCAACATATATAGTCAAAAACCATCATTCATGAAATTACTGACAATAGCAACCAGTTGGAAACTAGTTAATCAGTTGACATCAATGACAACACCTTCATACTTGCAACAATATACTCTAAACCCAAAACCCTTACATACATACATACATACATACATACATACATACATACATACATTCAAGAATGCATACATACATACAAGCATGCATACATACATACATATATACAAGCATATATTCATACATACATAGGTACATACATCTAGACATAAATGCATACATACATACATACATACATACATACATACAAACATACATACATACATATACATTTAAGCACACAAAAATGCATACAAACATTAAAATATATGTACAAACATACATACATCAAACATAAATTTAATAAACTTGCACAAAGATAATTTCAAGTGAGACATAATGCTAGTGCATTATAACGCGCTCACATTATGTCAAGCTTGAGAAACATACAACAAATTTTGCAAAAGGGAGAAAAATACCAAACAAGACATAACATGAGCACGTTATAACGTGCTTGCATTATATCTTGATTTGGGAATCCCCAAGCCTTAGGCATGGGATTCACTTTGGTATACCAAAGGTCAAAGGCTTGGAGTTCCTTCCCAATGTCCAAAGACGAGTTTTTTGCATATTCTACAAAATTTCACATAATCTCATTTGTGGCAACCGTCAGGTTTGTACATGTTTCAAGGTTGAGTAAATCAAACACCTAGGTAATGTTAAGCATTCTCTTAGATATTTAATGATGTAAATTTTTTCACGTTTTGACTATGTTAAGGATTTCATTTTAATTTCTTTTGTTTGTGTGTCTATTTTTTGTCAAAAACCAATGTTTGGTAATTTTAACTTTATTTTTTAACCATTCATTGAAATTTCAAATAAATTACATTTTTATAAACTAGACTCCATTCTACACATACTCAAAAAAAATTGATTTTTGATTTTTTTGAAAAATTATAGGAGTGCCACAACCAATTTTTTGTTTTTTAGGATGTGTCCACTTTGAAAATTAGTAAAAAATCATATATTCATTAAAAATTATCAAAAAATTATAGCATAAACTACATGATGTTATCTTATTTCTCACTGAAGTGATTTTAAAAATGCCAAAAAAAAGTTAACCTTTTGAGGGAGCCACAACAAATGCTATATTATGGTTTTTGACAAAAAACAACACCAATTTTTTTGGCTCCCTTTTTTGAACCCCCTAATCTCTACCATTTTCAAAAAAAGTAGTAGTTTAGAAAGTAGACTCAAAGCACTAAGATCCTTGTTTTTGTTGCATTTAAAAACTAAGTGTAACTATCCTCAATTTCTCATCTAAGGTCAGTATTTCTTGATTTTAGAAAGAAAAATAAAGTGCCCACTTAAGACCCCCTTTTGGCCCCCCATCTTCCTATACTTACCCAACAATATTTTGTGATCTCAAATATTTCTTAAGACTAGGTGTGTCATTCACCTTGCTATTCAGAAGATTTATAATTATAATTTAATTGGGTAAATGATAAATAATGTATCTAGAGTGTCAAACATAATGGTATGGGTCCAAGTTAGATTCCCATGTAGGGAGGGGATTTATTTGTTATTTATTTACTTTTTGATAGTTGAGATATTATTTTAAAATAAATTTAATGAGAATTTTATAAATGATCAGTTAAAATTATGATTTTTAAGATCTTGCAAATTTGTTACTATGACATAGCAATCAACACCATTAGGGAGAACCTACAATTGGGGTATTGGTCAATTTGACCATTATAATAGAATTTATAACATCTATTAAATTTAAGAGGTGCGTAAGAGGTGCAAGAGGAGTTACATACTATTCTAAGGTGACTGATGATGACCATGAGGACATTGTAATTTTATCATTGGTTTTGGATACCACTCAATGTTTTTTTTTCGAATTTCTTATAGGTTGGAGGCATTGGATAGTGGATTGTAAGTTTATTTGGAAGTAATTTTATGTTGTAAAATTATTATTAGAGAGATAAGTGGATTATATTATAATACCATATTATTTGCAATAATAATCTATTTGGGTTGTGTATTTGTTTTGCAATAGTTTCTCCATTTATATCTAGTGCATATGATTTGCATTTAATGATTTTATTGATTTGTTATATTGCTTATCCAATATTTCCTTGATTAAAATTTTATTATCTTATTCACATTATAATTAGATTAAATGTTTATTATTATTTATTATCATTTTTTTGTTTACTCTATTGTTTCAATAATCTTTTTAAAATTTTATAGATTGGTAGTATTGAAAGATACATTGACAAAATAATCAAATCACAAGGTGCAAGTTCTCATGAGTCAACCCATTGATTGAATCAAATTTCTAGTTATTGAAATGATTAATTGTATCCCTCTTCAATCATGTATACATCCTAGATTAATTTGATACATAATTATATTCCTTTAAGTCCTCCAAAGAAAATTATTTCTATAATGGGGCTCCTTGTAACATATAGGATTTTAAATGATACTTTCTTATGAATTAATAATCAATTGAATATCTTTAAATATTACTCTAGAAAATCATAACACAAATATATACCATTTCAACTCCCAATGGCTAGGAAGAAGGTGGGATTTATCCATTTGAATTTTAAAGATAAATTTTGGGATAGGTTTACACCATGCAAGATCAATCTCATGCATCACAAAAATTATCCAAGATATGGAATATGAAATCTTGTGATTATTAATAAATGTATGGAACCTATGGATTCTTAATAAATTAATATTATTGATATGATATTCCCCCTTCAATCAATTGCTTTCAACACATGAAATGTAAATGTAATGTAGGCATACAACACATGTATCATGTAAAGTAAATCAATGTTATGAATGTATCATGTGACTAGTAAATAGCATATATTGAATTATAAGTGTGACAATAACACAAGCTAAAGATTATCATGAAGGAATTTTATTTTTCCCTCAATATATATAACACTAAGAAATAGACATACCCACAATGGTGTGGATAAGGCATGAGATCCCTTAAATAGTGGGGTGGTGTTAATTTCTAGGTTCTCTCATGTAAATACATATAACATTAAGAAATAGACATACCCACAATGGCATGGATAAGGCATGAGATCCCTATAAAAATGAAAATAGTGGGGTGGTGTTAATTTCTAGGTTATCTCATGTAAATACATATAACACTAAGAAATAGACATACCCACAATGGTGTGGATAAGGCATGAGATCCCTAGTAGTGATATAGGTCTAGGTACATGACATGTCAAGTGCTACCATATTACCAATAACATAGGAAGGAAATGGTATAAGGCAATGGTATCAAGAACATAGTAACATAGGGAATTCACAACACCCTAGTATGATATGAAAGTGAGATAATGTCCCATTTAGAAATTCAAAATTCGACTTGTTTTATATTAAAATTTAATGTTCTTTATCTAGATATATCCATGAGATTAGAAAATTCTTATTAAAATTTGTGGATTAAATATGTATTATGTGGGATCAAACTTGACCACTACATGAATGACCTAACTAATGGAAATGGTTTGTAACTTGCAATAATGGGTAGATGCAACCTATTTCAATATTATCTTTGCTCTTTGTTGACTATTAAGGACTAGCAATTTTTTAAAACAATCTTAGAGAAATTGCTAGATTGAAAGGACCAAGTTCTTCTATGTTGACCCCCTTGATTGCATACGCTATGCAATCTCTTTAGTCATTTGTAGATGTCCTTGAATGATTTGATGTAAAATTATGTTCCTTATAATGTTCCAAAGTAAAATATTCCTAGAATGATGCTCCTAGTAATATGTAAGATATTTAGTGACTTTTTCTTATCAATTAATGTTAAAATGGATGCCTTTAAGTACGAATCCATAGTGAATCATTGTAAAAATATATATCAATTTGATTTCCAATGACTATGAAGAAATAGCAGGAATCAATATTTTGAATTAAAATAAATAAATTTTAGGTCAAACCCATGCCATGTGGGATCACTCTTACACATTATAAAATTGACCCAAGGCACACCACACATAACCTTAGGATTAGGAATGAATGCATGGTAGTTAGGGCTAACAAATGATGTAAGTTTGTGGGAACAAGTATAGATAAAGTATGGATAATGATGAATGTACTAAAACTGTATAAATAAAAAATAGTGAAGATGAATAAGAATTCAAGAATGACTTAAACTTAACACAAAGTGTGCCACTTGTCACTATATAATTACATTAAATGATGGACCAAAATTAAATAGAAATTGACATTGATATGCAACTTTCACCATTACGATTATATTTCATAAACCTAATTTTATGGAAAAGTATATATCATTTCCTTGTGGGTTGATGTGATTTTGTTTAAAATCATTATGAAAATAAGGAAAAAGAAGATTTGATGATGCTATTTGAAAATCACTTCTATAAAAAGTAGAAAAATAAGATTTGATGTTGAACTGTGAAAATCATTGTAAAAAGAAAAAAATAAGGTAATGGTTTTGTTGAAAATCATAATGAAAAACTGTTCCATTGTTAATGAGAAGGCGATGGGTACGAGGCTTTTGATGATTTGCAGAAATCTCAATAATAAATAAAACTTGTTAAAAAATCATAGCACAATAAAATATTTTGTCCCCATTGATAGCTAATTAAAAAGCACGTCCCATTCGTTCATTGTATATGAATATTACTTTGCTTTTTGCACATATGCAAAAAAAGTTGTTCAACGCTTGAAATGAATGATGCATTTTGCATTACGTTCAACATTCCCTAGTGTTCTCTTATATCATCACTTACCTTTCTGTCTTTTGATTGATAGTTCTCACCATCCCCATTGACCATGCTAAAGTAGATTTTTAAAGTGTTCCCCATGTTCTATTTTTCCAACTTCCTAGTTTTAAAGTGTTCCCCATGGTCTATTTTTCCAACTTCCTACTCATGTTATAATTAGATTTCATCATCATGTTCCACTGTGGCTTAGCTTTTAAAACCCATTTCTTTGGAGATGATTGTGCAGCTATAATGTTTCTCACAATAATTTCCTAGTTTTTATATGAGCAACCTTAAGTATTATCATTATGTTGAATATTTTCTATATTTTTTTTAGGTTTGGGGACCATTTCAATTATAGTGGTTTTCATTTATTAATTAAGGTCTTAGTTGATGTACTTTTATATGTATATTAGGAAATAGTCTTATTTTAGTCTTATTCCATTTTTATACATATTAGAAGTATGAAATCGATGTACAATTATGTTTGGGGACCATTTCAATTATAGTGGCTTTCATTTATTAATTATGGTCTTAGTTGGTGTACTTTTATATGTATATTAGGAAATAACCTTATCCTAATCTTATTCCATTTCTATACATATTAGAAGTATGCAATCAATGTAGAATTATGTTTGGGGACCATTTCAATTATAGTGGCTTTCATTTATTAATTGGGGTCTTAGTTGATGTATTTTTATGTGTATACTAGGAAATAATCTTATCCTAGTATTATTCCATTTCTATACATATTAGAAGCATGAAATCAATGTAAAATTATGTTTGGGGACCATTTTAGTGGCTTTCATTTATTAATTATGGTCTTAGTTGACATATTTCTATATGTATGTTAGGAAATAATCTTATCTTAGTCTTATTTCATTTCTATACATATTAGAAGTATGAAATCGATGTAGAATTCATATTGTTTATCATCTTGGTTTAGATCTATAAGTGTAGAATTTACCTAAATCACTTTTGTATGTACAAATTTGAACCCCAAAATTTTTATATTTGTAATTAATAATTGAGCCTATTTTCGTTTTTTCAACTTAGTAGTCATGTTATAATTTGGTTTCTTGATCATGTTCTACTATGGCTTATCTTTTAAAACCCATTTCTTTGGAGATCATTGTGTAGCTATAATGTTTGTCACAATATTTTCTTAGTTTTTTATATGAACAATCTTGGTTATTATTATGTTGAATATTTTGATGTCTCTTTTCTTTTATGTTTGGGGACCATTTCAATTATAGTGGTTTTCATTTATTAATTAGGGTTTTAGTTGACGTATTTTTACATGTATGTTAGAAAATAACCTTATCCTAGTCTTATTTCATTTATATACATATAGGAGTATGAAATCGATGTAGAATTTACATTCTTTATCATATTGGTTTAGATCTATAAGTGTAGAATTTTGTGTAGCTATAATGTTTGTCACAATAATTTCCTAGTTTTTATATGAGCATCCTTGATTATTATTATTATTATGTTGAATATTTTCATGTCTTTTTCTTTTATATTTGGGGACCATTTCAATTATAGTGGCTTTCACTTATTAATTAGGGTCTTAGTTGACATATTTTTACATGTATGTTAGGAAATTACATTATTATAGTCTTAGTGCATTTCTATACATACTAGAAGTATGAAATTGATGTAGAATTTACATTGTTCATCATCTTGGTTTAGATCTATAAGTGTAGAATATACCTAAATCACTTTTGTATAAACAAATTTGAACCCCAAGATATTTATATTTGTAATTAATAATTAAGCCTATTTTCCTTTTTCCTACTAGTCATTATAAGCCAACTATTAAGCATGAATTATTTTAAATTACACATAAGGGTGATGTATTTAAATGCGTACCCCTAATTCATTCTCATTATTAGAGATCAAGATCAAGGAAGACTTTTGTAAGAGGTTTGATAGAGACCATTTGGAAGGAGGAGAGAAAGAGAGGGATTTTAACTCTAGTTCTAAGTTTGTATTATTATAATATATGTAAGTTTTCTCATTTAAAATGATACATAAAGATTTTAAATGTACTTCTTTTAAATTACATGTAAGGGTGATGTATTAAATGCATACCCTAATTCATTCTCATTATTAGAGATCTAGATCCAAGAGTGTTGATAATGAAAGGGAGACTTTTGTAAGAGGTTCGATAGAGGCCATTTGGAAGTAGAGAGATATATTTTAACTCTAGATTCTATGTTTATATTATTATAATATATGTAATTTTTCTCATTTAAAATGATACGTACGGATTTTTTCATCATTTATAGTTTTTTGTATCATAAATTATGTATTTCTTGTGTATGTGTTGAATATTTAACGTTTATATTTATTTCGCTTTGCTAATTAATTATTGTTAATTTTAACAAAGTATTAGAGCCTCCTCTAGGTTGTCTAATTTCTTTTTATTTGTATAAAAGTGAGCTTTTTATCATATGAAAGTCAATTTTTTGACTACATGAAACTTACCAAATATATATATATATATATATATATATATATATATATATATATATATATATATATATATATATATATATCCTAAATGGTATAATTCATATAAAAGTAAGTATGTGATAAAATAAATAATAAAATAAATTAAAGTAGTAGTGTGCATCTTCTAGTGATTTCATTCAAAACTATGTGTGCATCCTCTATAATCCCACACTTTGCAAATATGTAAATAATGACACTACCAAAAAATTGTAGGAGTTTATGGTGAACTCCTTAAGACCCCAAGATCATCTGTAAGAAAAAATAACCTCCACAAGAGAGATGGAAAAAATATGATGCTATGATTAAGGATGCAATAATACCAAAATAGTAGCCAAATTGAATATATCAATGTACATATGATGCCTTGCTTATATAGGCAAGGTGAGGAATATGATTAGAAAAGATCATGACAAGTTTCATAATCCTATGACATGATACAACTAACTCATAACAACCTAGGACACAAGCATTAAATAAATGTCAACTAGATAAGATAAGAGACAACTAATTCTTAACTAGAAAGATTCCTTCCTAGGACCTAAGTGGACTTAACATGTAAATAGGACCTGGATAGGTAAAACACCTATTTACACCAACACCCCCCATAAGTACAACTTAGGGAGTACTTATGTAATTGATAGAAAGATGGATCCCGACTATGAGGTCGTATTAGGTACCCATGTACATATGCAAATGCAATCTCTCACAAACAAAGAAAAGGAGAAAACCCAGTGGGACAAAACTCCTCCCCAAAAGAGAGATGAAATATAATAGTTCTCTCAATAAAAATGAGAGGAAAAAATCCCATTCGAGGAAAAAGACCCCCTCATAAGAGAGACAAAGAAACCATTCAGCCCCCTCAATGAAAAGATCCATCACAAGTCTAATCAATCTCCATCTACAAAAAGGATGACAAGAGAGACCATACAACCCCCCCACTCCCACTCCCCACATAATGAGATAACCTATTGCAAAGAAGTACTAGAAGCACACTTGTGGAGTAACATTGGAATCCTTAATTCAGAAAACAAGGAAAGATAATTATGTTTTCTAGAAACCATATTAGGGTCACTCAAGGACTCAGGTTAGAATCACATGATAAAGCAATAGTAGACCCAACGCCAAGGAACACTAGAAAACTTGAAAATTGGCACAACCCTAGAATCTATGAAGCAGCAGTTGATAGAAAAAGATATGAAACTAAAATGAAGTGCAGTGATCAAAATTGCTCCCTCCCAACTATCAAAACATCCAAGTAATCTCTAGGACACCTTTAGGGCTAAACTAAAATAATGATCAACCTGAGATAGATACAAAAATGTGCATGGATGGTAATGTAGAGATCCTCAATAGCTTTACAACATCGCAAGAATTGTGAAAATCAAAGATTGTGGCAAAAAGTTATGATCTCAAGAGTCATAAAACATGATCTGACTTCAATTAGTAATAAATGCTACAAAACAACAAAATTATGAAAAATAACCTACACCATTGCAAAACTCATAGTGCTAGCTTTTCGACGATATCTCATTTGAAAACAATTTCCTCTTGGATTGCAAGTTATGACAAAATGAAAAAAAATCCTATAAAAGGGCATTTGAAGACTAAAAAGGCACAAAATATAAGGCCCCTTGGGGTTGGCAACTGGTCTACCATATGACCACAGGTTCAAATTTTATAAAATTAAAACCTTCCACCTGAGTAGGTAGTGAGGTGGTGGGCCGCTAGTGGTGGCACCACCCAATGCAATCCCCCTGGAATCTGATGTTGGTCATGACATATGACCACGAGGATCATATAGTCGGATGTAAAAAAAATAGTTGGTCCTTCAAAAGTTTTAAAAATAACTTTAAAAGGGATAATGATTTTGTACCATCCAACATGCAAAATAAATATGCTTGGAGATTCTCATACTCGACAATGTGACAAGATGATGTACACAGAAGACCAGTATGATATAGAAGAATATCCACTTGACTCCAAAGGAATATTCCGCCTGATTTGACAATGATTTGCAGACTATACGTCGATGCAAGTGACTGTATGGACTGTATGACCAAGTACAGATTTGTACGGTTGTTTGGCCTAAAAAAATTTGCCTCAAGCCCCATCAAAAAGTCTCAGATTTTGATGATTTGGTAGTTGATCTTTAGGTTCTCATGCCTCTCAAATGTAATGGAAAGGTTGGTTTTCGCTCAAACTACTCCAAAAAATCATCTTCCTCTCGAATCTGGCAACTAAAACCCTCATTCAAACCCTTGTAGATTTGGAAAAATATGTCAGATTCTGATGAAACGAAAGCCAAAGTTGACTTTCTCCAACACCCTAGATTCAATGGAAAGGTTATCAAGAACCCAATAGACATCCAACAAAAATTTCATACCAATATTGGTCTTTCAGATCTAGGAAGATGTTTGTAGCACTGAAGCTCTAATACCATGTAGGAGTTTATGGTGAAATCCTTAACACCCCAAGATCACCTGCAATAAAAAATAACTTCCACAAGAGAGATGGTAGAAACATGATGCTATGATTGTAAGAATTCCAAAATAGCAACCAAATTGAATATATCAATGTACATATGATGCCTTGCTTATATAGGCAAGGTGAGGAGTAGGATAAAACAAGATCATGACAAGTGTCTTAATCCTATGACATGAAACAACTAACTCATAACAACCTAGGACACAAGCATTAAATAAATTCCAACTAGATAAGATAACTGACAACTAATGCTTAACTAGAAATATTCCTTCTTAGGACCTAAGTGGACTTAACATGTAAATAGGACCTAGATAGGTAAAACACCTATTACGCCAACACAAATTTGTCAAATTCAAAACCACTTTGAGTTATTTGGGCATGGATCTACATGTCTTTTTATAGGGTCACTAGGATCCCTCATGCTTTCAAAACACTAGATAATAAGAAGTTATCTCAATGTCTAATATTGGAACATCACATTTGGTAATAATTATTTTGTTGATGGGTGTTTTGGCACATCTCATTTGATATGAAATAGTGGGTATCGTACCTCTCCTAAAAGTAATTAATTCTTAAAATATAAAATGAATAACCCAAGGTTTTTTCTACCAAGTCTTGACTCATTAGATACTTTAGTGACTCAGTGGTTTCTTTTTGTCTACACAAAAGGGACTTACATAATGTTCGGTTAGAATATTGTATTAATGGTTATGTATCTGAAAGATAGGAGAATTTATATTACTCTTAACCCACAAATTATTTCTTGATATAAATTTTGATAATACTTTGTTACTCAAAACAATATTTAATCATCAAATATTCAATATATTTCTATGTTAGTTCCTAATAGTTAATGGATATAATTTTTTTGAAAAAGATAGGGTTGGAAGGAAATGATATTTTTTTGAAAAAAACTAAATTTTGAACTTCTATTGTAATGCTAAAATGTATAAGTAGACATATCTTAAAGGAAATAATTTTTTAACTAGACAACTCAAAATACTATAAAGATACTATAATCTTCAAAGGAATTCAATATCATAAGCCACATCAAAGACCAAGTTCTAGTGTAGCTAGATAATATACTTGACAATATGAAATAAAAGTGCACACAACAAAAACTTACAATCATCAAATTGCTAGTGATGTGCACACTAAATTGATCACATACTCATCTCATTCACACATTGACAATAGAAAATTTAACTAAATATAGAGAAAGCATAATGTAAAATTTCTATTTTATTATGGGATTTCCACTAATATTAGTAATCTCACTCTCCTTTTTACAATGAAAGTAACTACCTTTTATATAAGGCATCAAAACTTACTACAAAATTAGATGGCTAGGATTCATCTATCAACAATAGTCCTAATTTACATTTATTAAATGTTTTGGGCCAATTTGATCTCCATAATTCATAAATAGAAACTTGAAACCTTATGCCTAGATTAAAATACAAGTTTCAAGACATGGTTGGCCTCATTGAACAATAATTTATAAAAATACATTTTTAAAGTGTCACAAATTTCAAGGCTTGGTGACTAGTTGGAAAAGTGTCTTTTGAAATATGAAATTAAAAATAAAACAAGTGGAAAGTGTCATGTTTCAATTATGGGATAACATCAAGTAGCTCCATCTTGTGCATTAGAAATGTTTTCAATGATAGGCTTGTCCTTCTCTACTTCCCTTCACCTATAGTTCATGAAAGTTTCAACACTAGATTGACTAAGTCCATATTGGGTCCTTTGACAAACCTATATCTAAATTTATGTGTTTTAAAAATTATGAAAGGAAGACTTCAAACTTTGTCTTATTCTTTAGTATCTTATTAATCTAGTACAAACTTGATGTAATTATTTTTCTAGTATCTTATTGTTCAACTCTTTAGTGAATTTTAAATCTTCATTCGTGTCCAAAGATATACTAGTTAATTTCTCTAATAATGTAATATTTTCATATTTCACATCCATTAGTTGACCTATCAACTTATTAATCTCTTCTAGATATTTGATAATTGTATCATTTCAAAGCTTGATGATTTCCACCCACATTTTGCTTTGTTTCAATTTCTATTGATCCAAATTTTTATCCTTTATTAGAACATAAGAATCTATGTTCCTAATGACATTTATTTCCTTCTCCTTTTAGAAATATTCGTTTAGCTCATTGATATTATCTTTAAGGGTCTCGAGCTAAATCCAAGAATCTACAACTTCAATTATCATCTTATATCCTTGATAACTCAATTCAATAAATTAATCCTATATTATCTTGGTAATGCATTTTATTATCTCTAAATATGATGATTTGTTGAGATATGATAACTAGAGGGATGATTGATCCATCTACTATTTGTAATGGAGTAGCTAGTTTTTTTTATGTAAGCTTGTAGTTTTAAAACTTGCTCCTTCAATTTCTTCCTAGTATTTTCATCCTTTTTTACACTTGACACAACAATAGAGATGGTTGATTGGAATTCTTAAATTTCCTACTCCCTTATCTATTGTCGAAGGTTTACAATATTGATTTGATAATCTTATTCTCTTAATTCTCTATCATCCTTATCAACCATGATAGTAGCTATTTTATCTATCCTTGAACTTGTAGCATCCCTTTTTATTTTATATAGAACTATTGGTTTGTTTCTAGCTTTAGGTGTGTCAATAATTAATAGGATGCTAAAAATATCTTGGGATTTAGGATCTACTATAATCTTTCTATATTGTATATTCACTTCTAGCCAAATGAACACCAATGAAGAAGAATCTACCATATGTTGTACTGATGTGGATGAGGAAAATTTGTTATTTTTGTTATGAATAAACATTTGGCTTGTTAGTGTAAATAGTGTCTTTAACCATCTAGTTATGATATCACCTCTCTATGATTGACCTATTCACACTCATATCTTAAGTTTACTTAGTTTTTTCATAGTTTTGTCTCACTTCATAACATTGGTACATATGTCCTCATCACTTGAGACACCTCTTGACACTTTCTCATACACTTGTCAAGTGAGCTCACAAGTATTCCATCTTTGGAGGGTTAGTCAATTGTTCAATCCTACGTTCCTACCTCATCTATCTTTCCTATATATGCAAGGTTTCATAATTTTATTTTACACTCTTCATTTTATATTGATAGACATACTATTGTGCTCATATTATTACTTGTGAAGGTTGTCAATTTGAGCTCTTTGATCTTGGTTTTCTCTAACATGGTATCAATTTTACCCTCAAATACTGGTAGATCTAATTTTACCTAAAGTTTGAGAGAAAATCAATAACTAAAGGCTCCACTTGATAAATGGACTGATGAAGTCACCTATTTTAAGACCCCTAAAAAATAGTTGAATGATATTTTTTATAAATCCATGAGTTCATATTTAATAACACTCTTGATCATTGTGTGTATCTTATCTTATGTTAGTTTTTCTATCTTGACATGGATTAGAAAGTATTTTTATGGATTCCAAGGTTTTATAGTAATGCTCAAGTAATCAAATCATGTATGAAACTATGGTAACAAAGCTCCAAATATAGTTTAAATTCATTCTTCCAACTACATATTAAATTCATTCTTCCAATGATGATAATTAACCTCTAAATAGGTGTAGAGAAGGGGGATTCATTGCTCACGAGTCCCTTGATTACCAAGAGAGTACTAGGGAAAAAATTTCCCTAAATGACCTCAGACTACCTAATAAGCTAAGAAGGAACAAAAATGTGAGTTCCAGAGTCGAAAAGAGTAGGTCACAAAAGTTTTTTGGATAGACTAGTGAGCTCTCATCCAAAGGATGGCAGTGTGGCACACATACGACAACATGAAAAGATAACATCCCTTAGCCATGATGGCGTCTCATATGGATTGAAAAGTGAGAGTGCCACAAAAAATATCTTAGTGGACACTTCTACTCTAATTGCTAAGAAATCCTAAAATGTAGGAAAGTAACAGAGAATAACAAAACTAAAATAGGTGAAGTATAAATGATAAAGTGAGAGAATAAGAGATAGAAAATGCTCACAATGACCCAAGTAATGAAGGATCTAGTAAAGGAATGTCTTCAATAACTACACACATAAGACCAAGGAAAATTATTGGGGATGTTTAGGGGCTTGCCTTAGTTAAACCCTCGTTTCGATGTTCCTGCCTCCACAAACAACCAAATAGATAGATAGATAGAAAGATAAATAGAAAAGATAGTAAAATGCATAGACAAGGGATGTGATAAATCCTAAGATGCTCAAAGAAACAAGATAAGAGAGATATCACCTTGATGCAAGAGCATCCAACAGTGTAGGAAAATCTTGCATCAAAGACAGTTAGGTGTCAAAAATAGTGAAAAAAGGTGCTTACTATTTTTAGTAAGTCATCCTAAATGGTCTTGTATGGACCTAAAAATTTACCCCAAGTAGAAGAACTAAAAATAAATTCTGGTCAAGAAAGAATCACCTCAATACCCTACATAGTTTGGGAGATATTAAAGTTTTCATCCTGAGAAATTTCTCCAATGCAATTTCAATTTCAGATATGAAGACTTTAGAGGCCCTGAAACAACTTGAAAAGTTGATGAACCTACCTATGGTGGGTTAGCATGTTATATATCTCTTTTAGATCTTTCCAACAATATGAAATAATAGCAAATCAAACACCTAGATCAAAAATTTTGCCCCCGCGAAGTTGCCCCTCTAAAAAGTGAATTTCATTGAAATTTCTTCCTAGGGCAGAAATCAAATGGTGGGACTTTTGGCACCAAAACAAAAGGGAAAGTTGAACTTTCTAGAAAATTCTAGGGTGGTTATTGGGTAAAATAAAAAAGGTTAAGTGGGATTTGTATAAGGTGGCTCCAATAGTGTAGATTGTGGCTTCGAATAATATATTTTCTTTTCAAAGTTGATTTTGTTGTAATGAATCAAGCCCACGAGGTTGTAGCATGTAAGTTTTGAATCTATAATTTCATTATCTAAAGATAATTGAAAGTGGGTTATTTTTTTTCTAGCATCTTCTATATTGGTATCTATTGTTGTTATTTGTGTGGCTTTGGGTGGCTTGGCCCTCATCACACCTACAAGGATTGAGGAAGCCAGAGAGAAAGATGGATGTGAGAGCCAAGAGAGTAGTATAGAGTGTTGTAAGAATGTGAGAGTGTTGTAGAAAGAAAAAGAGTTGTGCAAGCTTGAGAGAAGGAGAGTAAGACTTTCCAAGAGAGGGAGAAAAGAGAGAAACATCAAGAGACCAATAGGGAAAGATCCAGAAGACCCAATAGAATGAAAGAGATGGCTTTTAAAGAGAGAATAAGAGGGAAAAGAAGCTTCCCAAGCTATTACCACGAACAAAGGTAGGTGAAAAGTGTCAAAAGACTCAAAAATATTCATTTGAACATTGAGATGTTATAGGAAACTAGCACAATGTGTGGACATCCACACGGCATGTGAGTGTCCAAACACATCACACTACAAAATGACAAGAATAGGAAAAGCACAAGGTTTGACACAAAGCTAACACGCAAAGGTAGCTACTAAAAAGAGGTCTTGAGAATCCTAAGAGGGGAAAAATATGATGCAAGGGCTAAAATGAGCCTACACAAATACTAAGGGAGTGGACACTAAAGTGGATGCGAAAATGTAAGTGAAATTGCAAGGGGTGCAATTTTACGACATCACAATAGGATAATGTAAAGGATTTAAATAAGATTTAACCACTAAATTTTAATATTTTAGGTGTAGGTTATTTTAAAGAGGCATGGCTCATTAGTATGGAAAAATATTTTCCTCTTATGGACATGAGTTTTCACCCAAGATAGAGTGGTCATATATCATTTGGAAGGTATTTAATATATTGGTGGGATCACCAAAAAATAGTGATAGTCATGATTAGGATACCATCACTTATGAGAAGTTTGAGAAGTTCAAGCATGAGTATTTATTGGCACAAAATAAAGACTAGAATTTTTTAGAGTTTAAATTCCTTGTTTTAAGTTGTAGAGGAAAGCTAATGGATTTATTAAGTCATGTTCATTATCTAAAAAAAGAGAAATATCATAGTAGTAAGTTTATCATGTTTGAATAATAATATCATATATGCTACTAAACTTATTAAACCAAAGCTTTTTGACATGGGTAGTTTAAGAAACATTAGTTGTAGAGGGTAAGAGGAAATATAAGTATGAAAGGAGGTAGAAGATCAAAGTTAAAACTAGTTTCATATCTTTTAGGCCACACAATAATATGAATAATAATAATAGAAGAGGGATTATAGTAAATAGAAATGGAAATATAAACATATTCAAAGGATAGCTAAGAAGAAGAATAATTAGGCACTTTAAAATAAAATAAATGGTGTGCAAATACTAAAGATTAGAGAAAGGGGTAGAAAAAAGGCAAGGCGCCTATGGCAGGATGTTGGACTTGCAAAGATGGGTATTTTCAAGATAATTATCTTCAATATTATAGGATAGGTTCAATAATTTATCTTAAAATATATGTAGTATTTGAGAGACAAGTGGTAGAAAATCAAGATATATCGATATAACTCTAAGGTTATTTTCATGGTTTACCCATGTGTTTATTTTTTTATCTACAATCTACTAATGGTCTTATTTCACCATCTAAGTTACAAAAATATAGTGTTCCTTGTATTAATATAAGTAAAGAGTGTATGGAGGTATAATTTTAGTCTAGTAAGAAGAGAATTATCAGCCATTAACTAATGATGTAGAATTTTAAGTGGTTCCATTGAGGATGCATGTAGATGTATATGTTACTCAATGGGTTTCTATAATATGAATCTTCATGTAGACTATTTTGGGCATCAAAAACTACAATTTAATTTATTTAACAATCTAATAGATCATTTGGATGATTTGAGGAACTCAAATAATTCTTCAAGTTATTCATATACTAGTTGTATTGAGAACTCTTTTGACTATGCAAGCTCAAAAGCTAGTTCAAACTTGTCAACATTTCATAAATAAGATTGTAAAGAAGGAAAAAGATAAAGTATCAAATATTGAGGACTATCCAAATATAGAAGAGTTAAAGGATGTGTGCCTTGATGATTTTTGGGTTTTCTACTAAATATATTTTTGTTTCTACATTCACCTAAGCCTCTTTATAGGATAAAGTGATAGCTAAAATATAGGAATTAAAAAATGTTGTTGGAGGATATTTTGGATAAGTTACTTGTTCATCCTAGTGTATCCCCATAAGATGTGTCAATTTTAATTAATATGAATAAATATAAAACCTTTTATTGACTACAAAATGATCAATAAGGTTACCATCAAGTATCACTACTTGTTTCCTCCAATAGATTTTTTGTTCAACTAGATAAAAGGGCTAATGGTGTTTTTAAATATTTATTTGAGATAAAGATATCTAAAAATGATAATCAAAGATGAAAATATTCAGAAAATAGCCTTCTACACAATATATGATTATTATGAATTTCGGGTTTGACCAACACTCCTTCAACATTTATGTGCTTAATGAACCATATATTCCATGATATGTTAGATAAATATGTATTAGTGTTCCTAGATGATGTCTGATTTATTTTTGGAATAAGGAAGAGAAGGAGAAAATTTTGACAATGGTTTTATAGAGGCTTAGAGAGAATAGTTTCTATAGAAAATTGAGCAAGTGTTTAGTTTTCTAGCATAAGATCCACTATCTTGGACATGTTACCTCAAAAGAAGGAATCTCATTTGATCTAGATATAATTAAAGTAATGTTAGAGTAGCTAAAAATTAATAATTTGTGTGAGGTTCATGTCTTCATGGGTCTATTGTGTTTTTTATTAGGAAAAGCAAGTTTTGAAGGGGCCCTTAAACCCTTTACAAAAAAGAGAAGCTACTAAAAAGACATAAGCATTTAGACCCACAGCCCACAAAAAGAAAAAAGATGACTAAAGATAAAACTAGAGAACTTGTCAGCAACCCAATAGCAAAACATCAACAACAAGGTTGATCAACCAAAAGCAATGGAAAAACAACATTTTATCAAGAACATTGGTCGAGGCCATATTTTTAGCAATGACCCCCTCGTGCATCTCGACCACATCCTTCAGATCCTCAAACGAAATGACAACCATTTTCTTAGTCTCGCTTCTCATTCTCAAGCACGGGCCATCCTTCAAATCCTTCTCCATATCAGGGCAGAAATCCTCAATCTTCTCCTCCAAATTCATGGGGTTAACTTCATCAATTGCCTTCTCATGATCTCCCAGATTTAGAGACTTTCCAGTTCACTTCATAGCTTTCTTATTTGAGAGACCCTTAGCACTAGATTTCAAATAATTTTTACTAACACAAACAACAGTCTACAAGTCATCACTAATCTTCCTAATTCTTTCCTCCATATTCACAAATCTCTCCTCAATAATCTTTTGGGCAACCATTTCTAGGGAGGTTATCCTATCCGGGTGACTTTTACCAAGTCTATCAACATCAACAACAAGTCTATCAAGAATAAAATTCATACTCTTGACCTTACCTTTAATAGACCATCCCTTTTGACTTCCTTGCACTAATGCAACACAGATGTATTGCCAGCTTTTAAGCTAGACATTGAGCTCCTTCACTTCTGAGAAAAGCCACTTCATAAGTGAGAGAAAATTGTGAGTTCCATCCTCCACCATTCTATAGAACAATTCCATGTTAATTTCTTCCCAATTGACTGGTGGTGTAGCATGAGAACCAATATTCAGAATGGGTTCCTTTTGAACCCCCTTTCTACCCTCCAAATCCTCCTCAACAGGGGAATCCTCAACTTTAACAACCTCCACTTTCACATAGTGCTTATCAAGCATATCTGCCAAGTCAGCCAAAATTGCAAGTTGCTCTGCCTTCACATCACTCCCCTTAACCTGCTTAGCACCAATAAGAGAATCAAATTCTGCTTGGTTAGGGCTATCCCCCTTGGAACACCCAATACCCACATTTTCTTGCTCAATATCCTCCATAGGATGCTCGTTACCCTCAAGGCCATCACCTAGGCCATGTTTAACCTCAGGAACAGGGGAATTCTCCACATCTCTTGAATCATCCACCATCTTCTTGGCAACACGTTTCTCTTTCTTAGGGAATCTTTTCCTCCCCTTCCAATTATTTTTCACCAAAGGCACAACAAACTCCTTCATCTCGTTATCAGTTTCATAACCCTTAGACTAGGATTTTGAATCCTCAGAATCATCAACAGACTCACTCTCCTCCTTTGACAATTCCTCATATTGAGATTCATCATCCTCAAAATCCCCTTCCCACTCATCCACTGACTCACCAGTATCATACCCAGTATTTTTGCCACCCTTTTTACGAGTCGAGGTCTTAGGAGTAGCTGGTAACACCTTCATCTTAATGTGATAAAAAATGAGGTTCATTAGGCCTTCTTGGAGAATAGCCTTCCTAGGGTTCTTCCTATGATCCTTGATACTCGTTTCCATTGAAAGGAGGTAAAAAGGAAACAAAACCTAAGAATTATGGTGGAAGTGATTCAATAACATGAAGTGATAGCCATAGATAACAAAAAACCTACCCTCTAGAGTGAAAAATGGAATAAGAGCTAGAGAAATATCTCTCTAAAGTGGCTTAATAGATTTGTGAGCATACACATTGCTACCAATAAACTTAGCTTCTTCTTCTCTGAGCCTTTGAAGAAATTGGTGAGGGCCATCTTGGCTGTCCTACGGTTCTTCATATCATCCTCGATACTTGTTTCCATTGAAAGGAGGTAAAAAGGAAACAAAACTTGAGAATTATGGTGGAATTGATTCAATAACATGAAGTGATAACCATAGATAATAGAAAACCTACCCTCTCGAGTGAAAAATTGCATAAGAGCCAGAGAAATATCTCTCCAAAGTGGCTTAATAGATTTGCGAGCATACCCACCACTACCAATAAACCTTGGCTTCTTCTTCTTTGAGCCTTCAAAGAAATTGGCGAGGGTCATCTTGGTTGCAATCCTATCTCTGTAAAATTTCCTTCCCTTCGAAGGAAGACCGATAACCTTAGTGATAAATTCCTCATTGATGTTGAAATCCATGCCTTGGTAGTGCAAAACCTTGTTGTTCCACCCACTAACAAAAGCCTCCATAACTTTAGGGTTAGGACCATGGAGCTTTAACAAATAGGAGTAGACTCCACCCTTCTCTAGATGCTCCTAGACAATTTTATTGCTACTAAATTCTTCACAAGATCTTGACTCCACTCTGCAACGGGCACCTCCCATGGTGGCATGCAATAAAAAACATTCCACCTTCTCTTTGATATTTTGCATAGGAAAGATTAGATGAACAAACCACAAGGAAAAGCAAAAAATATCCACAAAATGTGTGAGCCTACCAAACCAAGTGGGTGAACCCATAATACTGGTTTACAATTTTTAGCCAAACTAGACACTAAACTGATTTTATCTAACTAAATTAATCTTCACTTTTGGGCACCTATAGCAGCTAAACCGTGAGGAATTTGAAGATGATACAAACTAGTGATTTGTGACATTTTGTCTCTAGATTCTAAATATATTTTTTTCAAAAATTTTTGGAAACAAATTATAATTCTTTTACCATCTCCTTTGAAAACTAGTTTTTTTAGTAAACACCATTTTAAAGGAGTGATGCTCACCATATACAACATAATCTTTTTTCCATGAAGGATAAAATTCTTTTTTTTTAATTTAGATTTTTAACTACAATATCTAGTGCTTTCATTTGGTTTCATAGTGTTTTATTGAATATTTTTTCCTTAATCAAGTTTTGAAGTCAAACTAATTACAATTCAAACATAAGAAGACCATATACAACATAACTTTTCTTGTATGTATTGAAATTCATTTTTTTTGTTGGATCAAGGACTTCAATATCTAGTGCACTAATATTTAAAAAAATAAATTGATAATCTACTATTTTTCCACATGTACAGAACAAAGAGCTTGATTTTTGATGAAAAACCTATGTTTAATCAAACTAAAAAAACAAATACATAATAAAACCAAAACATATTAAAATTATATTTGTTGGATAGCTCAATCTGAGGACTAGCATTATCTAATTGGGTTTGTGAATTCTCCTCCATTTTCATCCTCAACTTGAGCTTCGAAGGGAAAAATTATAGAGATTTTTGGTGCCAGAGGGGAGAAGGGGGGAAAAGGGAGGTTCTAGCAAACTAGGGTTCGCTAGAACTAGGGGGTTCGCTCAAACCTCCCTGGTTCAAGTGAACCCCGCTTTAATGCAATTAAAAAAAAAAAACCATTAAAGGGGGGTTCACTTAAACCCCCCTGGTTGTAGCAAAGCCCCTGGTTCTATCAAACCCTTTAGGGGGTTCTAGCGAACCCTCCTAGTTCTAGCGAACCCCCTAAAGTGTTTTCCATCTAAAAATACATTGTTCCTTCCTCAATAGAATTGTAAACTAGTTTTGTGGGTTTACCCAAGTACTACCATACCTTAGCTCCTAGCCCATAATCTCATGAACATCAAAAAAATAATAATTAAAACAACGTGCACAGAACTCAATGTGCAAAAACCAGCCAAGGAAGAAATAAAATAACCTATCTCCCTTCTTAACCGCATCCTTGACAAGACAACTGGTTATAATTGGATATGTTCTAAAGATTAAGTGGCAAGGAATCATAAGTATTCCAATTAATTTGAGCCATCACTCCTAAATTAGCTAACCCATTATCCAAAGAATTAGCCTCCTTAAACACATGAGTAATTCTCACCTCATCAAAAGTATTAATGATAGAGATAGAATCATTAATCAAATGGGCTAGAGACCATGATGGCAGGTTACTCTTCTAGAGACACCTAATAATGTTAAGGGAATCCCCTTTAATCCATAGTTTCAAAACCCCAAAGTCTTTAGCCAGTAAAAGGCCATGATAGGCTATTGTTGCCTTTTCCAAGTGGTTTGTCTGGATTCCCAAAGGGGGCGCCACTGTAGAGACAAACCTACCATTCTCATCACGTAACACTCCCCCACAACCAACCGGTCCCAGTTAGAAGCACAATCAAAGTTAACTTTGAACCATCCTCAAGAGGGATCTTTCCAATGAACCCCCTCACTAGAGGCTTTAATCTTCTTCACCGAAATAGAAAGACCACAAGAAATATTCCATCGGTTCCTCACTAACAAATAATAATTGGAGACAATTGCCTTAAGACCTAGAGAAGGGAGCATTGAGAATTCAAAGAGATCATTTTCCTTTATGGCTTCAAAAATTTTGAAAGCCACCCTAGAAGGAGAGAGCTCCAACTGATGGAAAACATGATTGTTACATTCCTTCCACACTCCCCAAGCCAAATGTGGCAAAATGAAAGACCAAAGCATAAAGAGAGCTAGATTATGAGTAGGGGTGACCCATTGAAACCATATTTTTGAGATAGAACTAGGAAACACCTAAGAGATATCCCACTACAGAAAAATATGAGCCCACACATCCCAAGTGAAATTGCAACCAGCCAAAAGATGATAACAATCCTCAAAAGCTTCTTTACATAAGAAACACTTGTTTGGAAAAGACATTCCCCTTCTCATGAAATTATTGAGAGTCAAGATCTTATCTTGACACATAAGCTAGAATAATATATTGATTTTAGGTAAAAGATTCACATTCCACAATTGACCCCAAAAGGGAGGGGGACCAACCAATCGAGTCTAAAAAGATAAGGTCAAACAAACATAAAACTTATCATTAGGAGAAAACCTCCACACCACATAATCATCAAGAGAATTAACAAGGATGTGAATCATAGAAAGGAACATAAAAAGAGGTTCCAAATCCCTTTTAACTAAATCAAGTCTAATCCATTTACCTTGAAGAATATAATCAAACACAAAAACACCCCATTCCTTGATACATAAGTCTTTGAAAGGGGCTTCCCAAGGTTCATCCTTCAAGGGACCATGACCTATCCACCAATCGTCCCAGAAAAAAATGCTTCTACCATTCCCAAACACCCATTACAAGGAAGCAACAACAATGGAGTGAGCTCTAAGCATGTAATTCCAAAGGATAGATCCCTAGGGAGGAACAAAATTATCCCTCAACAAATCTCTAAACTTATCCACCCCCCTCAAAGACTTCAAAGAGTAAATAGCAGTCCATTCCTTGTCACACACAAGAAAATTCCATAACTGTTTCTCCATAAGGGAAGAATTAAATTCTTTTAGCTTACACAAGCCTAAGCCACCTTGGACTTTCGACCTACAAACCTCCTCCCAGGACAACAAATGTAACATTTTCTTCTCCTCCACCCCAAACCACAAAAATATTTTTTGAATACCCTCAATATTCTCCCTAAACCTTATAGGAATTTGGAACAAGCTTAAAGCATAAACTGATAGATTCTACAAAGTCGACTTGATTAACTGAATTTTACTAGGTTGGCTAAGAAGGGCACCCTTCCAACTAACAAGTTTCAAATGAAACTTATTAATGATGCCATTCCAAAAGGAATCTGGAAATCCATTTGAACAACGAGGAAGCCCTAAATAGGTTGAGGGAAGGTCCCCAATGCCACATTCCAAAATAATAGCAATCCTCAACTGATTATGATCCAGAGTGTAAACAAAATTTTTAAATAGGCCCTATTGGACACTTACCCTTCTAGGATGTTTCACCTAAAAAAGAAGGAATAGGACTAAAAATATATGTTTATATTCAAGGATTAAGGTATGGAGGGATGTAATTATGTCTAACTAAGATGTGCAAATGCAATAATCTAAAAATGGAGTGATCTAATGATGTAAAACTATGAAAATGTGAAGTGCTAGAAAACACAATGTGATTTGCAAGAATGCCTAAGAATGCATTTAAATGCTGAAATAATACAACAAAATGAAAGAAGGTTGAACAGAGTGCACTTGGAATCTGAAGCTTGATGTTGGGAGATTCTAGAACTTTGGAAAATTGATTGAAATGGTGACTGGGACACTTAGGCCAATCTGGGCAACTTAGTCCCAGTTTTAGGAAACTTTTTCTGGTCGAGAATCTACTAAATGAATGTTCAAAAATGTCAAAATCAGTTTTCAGCCCAAAAGTGGGGCTAATTCTCCCCTAGTGGCAACTTAGTCCTACAAATCTCAGGAAATTTGCGACAAAATCTTGTAGTCTTGGGTTTGCACTTCTTTTTTTGATAGGTGTTCGCACTTGATTCTACATAAAACAGGGTAGAAAGTCTCTCCAAGCTTGAAATAAGATGATGCTAACTTGATTAACTTCATGCAATTTTTTATCACTTTTCAACACCTATTGCTTGAAAAATTTGCATACAAAAGTCACATGTAAAAGGGGAAAAAAGGTTGAGGATTAGAGAATAGGGGTTTTCCTTGGTCAAACCCCACTTTGGTAATCAAACCCTAAAAAATGAAATGAAATGGAAAGAGAGTGATAAATAGATAACATGCAAGTGAAAATGTCATAAACTTACCACACCATTGATGCTCAAATCTAAATATATGCAATGAAGAACTCCAATAGCTTGACTTGATAATGCTTGATTTGATGATGCAATATACTTGAATGAGCTAGAAGCATGTATGTGGAGATTAGAGGATTATAAGATTAGGAGATACAAAATGAGGTGAAAAACCCTTATTTATACTTGATGTAAGTAATATTTCCTAAAAGTAACACATCACAGGCTGGCCTCAAGGGTTAGAGGACAAATTCCCACTAGAATTTTGAAATTATTTTAAGTTTTATGTCAAAAGGGACTAAGTCGCCCCTATGGGCGACTTGGTCCCACTTAAGTAAATTAAGTGGGTGTCAGGAATTTTGGGGCATTAAAAGTTGTCCAATGGGAATATCCTTAACAACACACTTAAAAACAACGAGAAAGTGTATTAAGGGGTCATTTAGACATGAAAAAGGGTTGAATTAATGAAATTAAGCCTAGAAAAGTGTGAAATCTTGTTACAAGACTTTACAACACTTCAAAATAGGACTTAATAAGTGATAAAAGGTGGTTTTTAGGTGAATTGTAATGAATAGAGCCTAGAAAAGTGTAGAAATGTTTTAAGACACTTCACAACACCTTCACAAGACACCATAATTTGAATATTTAGGACTTAATTACAACATTAAACCCTAGAAAAATCAAGCCAAAGCCCATTAGAAAGACTCAAGTGAGCATAAAAATCTCAACTATACATTTTTTGGTAAAACATTAAGTCCCCACTTTAGTGAGAGGATGAACTTGCTTCAAAATCTCGCTAAAGTAGCTCAACATGCACATCGAGAGGGATCCTAATGCACTTATGTTGGTAAGATGAAACAAAAATAATCAAGATGGATGATCAAGCCCCCATGATCAAGATCTCATGGTAAACCAAACATAAGAACAAAAGAACACACATGATGATGAAAAGGAATGAAAGCTTCGATCATCTATCCAACTCGTTGTGAATTAGATCTAGGCTAGTTATTTGAAATAAGAAATATGAACTCACTCTGGGGTGGTGAGACTTATGATTGTCCATTGGGTGAGAAGTCCCAATTATACTCACTTTGGGGTGACATAATTCATGGAGGTCTGTCGGGTGAGAAGGCCCAAAATGGGAGATACACACGCTAGTTAGTATGCACTTACAAGCACAAAGGTGGCTATGGGGAAATTTATGCCGCTGAGTGGGCTTCCCGCTCAACCATATTAAAGCTATACCCCATGATAAGTTTAAGAAGGTGCCACAAAGGAAAATGTTGGTTCATGCTCCATGAGACAAGAAAAGCTTCCTATGATTAGAACCCATGAACAAATGCAAAAGTACCACACGCATGCAAGCTGTGTTATGAAAGGTGGAAAAGATGTAAAATGTAAAAATGTGAAATCGTAAAAAATGTAAAATGTAAAATGTGAAAAAATGTGCAAAGGAGTCTTGTTAAGTTCATGCAAGGTCTCACTTAGGGAACATTGTGTCTAATGTCTCCAAGAGAGGACCAATCAAAGAATAGTGTATTCACAACTTAGGGGATGTAGTGTGTTGCATCATGCCACCAAGAGGAATGTAATATGCTAACATAGGTCACACTTATGAAGGACATCACACCCAATGTCATCCATAAAGTGACGAACACATCATATGAATGACAAGGCTATACTAGGAACAAATAATGAAAATGAATTAATGGTAATGCATGCCCCCCACTTTAAAGGAATTGATACACACCAATTTGTGAGCAATTACTTTAAAGTAGCAAAGGAAAGAAGATGCAAAAAGAAAACAAGACATGAGAGCCAACATTGAAATCCCCTATGCCAAGTCATATGTTTCTAAGTTAGGCTATGTCATGTCAAGGAGAAACAAAAGAAAGGGAGTTGCCCCATAGAAAAGAACACCAAACACATAAGGGATCTATGGATTTGGGGTCAGTATATTCATTGCTGCAATGTTTTGATGAAAGAGCTTGAAACTATCATCATTACCCAAAGCACATAGAACTAGAAGAATGACACAAAGAGAGCGAAAAAAAAAAGAATAAATAAAGTCCATTTTGGGTCAATATGGAAGAGACATTGCGGTCCCAATGCCTTGTGTCATCCCCAAAAGGAAAACACAAGCAAAAGACAAAGTAAAAAAAAGGGAAAGGGACCATTTGAGTCAACATGGAAGAGACATAGGGAATCTCAATGTTTTGCATCATTCCCAAAAGGAAAATGTTGCCACCTAGAAATACACCCTATGCAAAGTTATGAAAAACTGAGCTTCCTAGAGCAACATGGGATCATTTCAAGGCTGTGGGTCACTTGTAGTTGAAATGAACCTCTAGAGAACACCAACTTCCTTTGGGTATCACCTAAACTAACGATTCTATATAGGGAAAAGGGAGAAGGAGTACATGAATGAAAACTAATTAATGGTGATACACCAGGTTTGATGAGAAATCATGAAATAAAAACAAGATGAACATACACTAGAAAGCTAATGGTCAGTGTTTTACTTACTCAACATAACCCCTTTAGACTTATGCATAATTCTTAAAAGGCTTGATCTACAAACGTATCGTAAGAAGGAAAGATTAATTTCACAGCTTTAAGGTATGAATATAGATTTAGAAGTACACAATTGAGAACTTGCATAATCTAAAATACAGAAATGAGAGTAATACAAACATTAACAGTTGCTTCCAAGGTAAACTTTATGTTGTATTTTAGATTCCAGTTGAGTTACAAAGCATACATCAACTGAGAAAGGATTGTTAAAAATCACTAACTCCCAAGAATGCATAATCTGAACTATTTACAAAAAGGCAAAAAATGCCTTATATATCAAAAGTGTGTCGGCCCCTTAGGGCTCACAAAAATATCGGTCTCAGAAAAAATCTATCCTTAGATATTTTGATGTAGTTAATGTTGTGTTCAGTTGGATCCCTATTGTCTGTGTCGGTGTGAAGAGTTGCCTCCAAGAGTGGTCTTCTTCAAATCTTTCTGCAACCACCGCATTTACTCCCTGGTATCGTGTTCGCCTTGAACCTCCTTAGTCGAGCTGCCTTCAATGCTTCTGACTTCAGAGCAGGATCACGTTGTCTTGTTTTGTTGATCTTCTTTGCTGAGGTATCAGTCAGTAAAAATGTCAATGGTTCATCTTAGGCTCCTTATGATTGGTTGGTTCAATCCACGTGGATCCCTCAGACGGTCAAAAACTCCTCTGATCAAAATCACATCTTGGCGAGACACTGGAAGTGTCTCACCGATGCGATTATGCCCCTTGAAGCTATCAGCACAACATGTGACAGTTGGTGAGATGTCTTAGCGAGCTTTAGAAGTCATGTTGGTATCGCCAAAAACATTGACAAGAGATCATGTGTTCAGGAAGACCTCATAGTGAACTTTCCCTATGTCTAGGTGAGCACATCCAAGTCGGCAAGACCCTACCGGGTCGATGAGACCTTTTAGCGAGCTCATTTTAGTCACCCCGAGCTCTACATTTCTTTTGATGAGACACTTACTTGGTTGCTAGGACCTCATGGCGGTGACTTAATTCCTGGCGAGCGCACCTCATGTCGGAGAGACATCACCAGGTTGGGGAGAGATCATAGCAAAGGCACAATCTTTTTCCAAGCTCGCTTGATTCCGTCACCAAGACATTCCTGGGTCGCCGAGACTTCTTTTCGACTTGGAATGTTACACCGAGGGCTCCTTTTATTGGCAAGACCCTACACATCACTGAGACCTTATGCCGAAGGCCGCATCCTTCAGCAAGCTCCCTTTTCCTATTGGGGAGACATCCTTACTTTGGCAAGACCTTATGCCGATGTAAAACTTCCTCGGTGAGGTCTTTTTGTTGTCGGCGAGACTCCTGCCGAAGGAAAAACAAATATCGAGGCCCCCCTTTATCTTTCAGCAAGACCACCTCCGTTAACCGAGACATTACGGTGATCCCTCCATCTTTCACCGAAACCATCATCTCCTACCGAGGCTTCTTCATCTGTCGGCAAGAGTCTATTAGTGTCTTCCCGAATGCACCCCACTTTACCGAGCTCTGCATTCCTTTCGCCGAGACATTAACAAGTCGGGAAGACTTCATAGCGAGGCTCATTTGTCATATCGATATCCCCTCTTGTCGCTGAGACTACACCGCATCGGCAAGAGATTACCATGAAGGCGAAGAGCTACACCGATGTAAAATGTTGGGGAGACCTCCCCGCATTCGATAGGACCTATGGAAAAGCTCAAACGACTCTTTGATGAGACTTTAGGTCTTTGGTGAAACACTGTACCGATATCACTTTCTCTCGGTGAGGCTTTGGCCAGTCATTGAGACATCTTGGCGACTTGACCCTCCTTTTGGTGAACTAGGATCCCATCGGGGGGACCCTCTACTTTCGGCGAGACCTTGTGGCGAAGCTCCCATATTTCGATGATGAGTTTACTTTTTCTTCAGTCGGGGAGACATCACCATCTCGGCAAGACCTTTCGCTGATACTTGCATCCTTTGGCCGAGACTTCCTTCTTCGATGAGACTTGACCCGATCGGTAAGACCTTTGACCGAAGACGAATCTCTTGGCGATGATGCCTTCACTCAGCGAGAGCCCCTTTAGTCGGCGAGACATATGAGTGGTCTTGGTGACTCTCCTTTTAGAGGGTTTTCATGCCGAGCTTGATCTAGGTAGGCCCTCCAACTATGTTCTTTACGACCTAGCACCTGATGCATGATTTAACCCTTGATATAGATGACCCATCTGGCCCTTTAGAACTTTTGAAACATAATCTACCCAACCGACCTAGCCTGTGGGTGAAAATTGGGCAACATTTATGGCGACCTTAGCTGGATGTTTGCCTACTAAACATAGAAACCAGTAGCCAAAACTCATCCATTGGGCATAGAGTCATTAGGAGGCTCAGAAAACAAATAAAATATCAGTTTTGCACATGGTTGCAACTCATTTGAGACCCACAGGGCACAATAGGTCGCCAAAAGAAAAAAAAATAGGGGAAAAAGAAAGAGAATATTTACTGTGCCATCACAACACCTAGGAAATAGAAAATAATTAACCTAAAGCACAAAAGCACTTATTGGAAACATAACCTAACATAATATGTACAATAGAGGAACTCCAGCAGACTTGAAAATAGGGCTTAAGGTGTATCCCATTGACTGGGATAGGGATTACCTCCCCTTCTGTTGTAGCCAGTTGATAAGCATTGTGCTCCTTACAATCTCTAATAATGAATGGGTCTGTCCACATGTTGTCAAACTTGGTGTGATGGCCTGGCCTGCTTTTCAGAACATCCCATTTGAGCACGAGGTCTCCCGCCTTAAAATATTTTTTTGTATCCCTTCTGTCAAATGTTTTCTTTGTTTGGAGCTGATGATACTCCAAATCCTTCATTGCTTTGTTCCTTAATTCTTTGAGTTCCATGAGCTCTGCATATCTCACCGACATTGGGTCTTGTTCCTCAAACATCTCCAACTGATGTATGATGTCAAGAGTTGGGAGATCCACAGACAAGGGAAACCTTGCCTCTCTGCCATAGACTAATATGTATGGTGAGTTAGCAATAGACCTCTTAGGAGTCACTCTATCTGCCCACAGTGCATACTTTAATTTGATGTGCCAGTTTATTTGATTATCCTCCATTGTTCTCTTGATAATCCTGATGAGATTCTTATTTGTGCTTTCAGCTAAGCCATTACCCTATGGGTAATAATTTGAGGATGTATTCAAATGAATGCCATGCTTAACAACCAAATCAGTTAATATTAATCCCACAAAAGCAAGAGCATTATCAGATATGATAGAGTCAGGAACTCCAAATCTGGTGACTATATCCTCATAGAAGCTCAAAATTGAAGACTCTTTTTCTTCTTTCAAAGCTATTGCTTCTGTCCACCATGTGAAATAGTCTATAGCAGTGAGCACCCACTTGTGACCAGTACTGGAAGGTGGATTTATTGGCCCAATGAATTCAATCCCCCATCTTATGAAGGGATATTCCACTTGAATTGGATGCAGAGGCATAACAGGAAGCTTTTCCTTTCCTGAAAATAGAGCACATTTGACACACTTTCTTGACTAGGCATATGCATCTTTGAACAAGCTAGGCCAGTAGTAACCAACTCTCATGATTTTCCAAGCAGTAGTTCTTGGGGCAAAGTGACCTCCCGCAACTCCATCATGAAACTCATAAAGTACCTTCCAAATTTGATCACCGTGAATACATCTTAATAAAACACCATTCAGATCCTTTTTGAAAAGAACATTGTTTACCAGCACATACGGTATGGACTGTGGTCTGAAGTATCTTCTTTTAGCTCTATTCAATCTTAATGGGCATTCACCAGTTTGTAAAAATTGGGTCATATCTTGAACCCAATTAGTTATCCCCATAGGCACATCAGCTTGGGAATCCTGAGACTCATTTGTATTAGCCAAAATAGCATCCTTTTCTAATTCATTTTCACTGATTGACCCTGTAGCAAGTTGTTCACAGAGACCTTTACCTCTAACTAGTTTGGTAATCTTAATATCTACATCATACTCCATGAACTTAGTGATCCACCGTGCTCTTTTTTCATTTAGATCTTTGTTCAATAGAAAATCCTTCACACTTGAGTGTGCTACCAAAATATGAATCTTATTATTTGAAACTAGAGGCTTAAATTTCTTTAGGCTTCTGATCACAACGAGAACATGCTTCTCAACAAAAGTATACCTCTCTTTATAATCAACAAGCACCTGACTGAAGAAAGATATGGGTTGTTCTAGGTCATCACTATTTTTCTGTACCAGCATGGCAGAGATCAAACCAGTGTTTCCAAAAGCATACAAAAAGAAATCCTTAAAGAAATCTGGATTTACCAATGTTGGGGTAGATGCTAAAGCCTCCTTGATTTCTTCAAAACTGCGCCTTTCCTCCCTTGTCCAACTGAAAATTGCGTTCTTTTTTATCATGACAGTCAAAAGCTATAGAAAATTTGCAACATCAGGAATAAATCTTCTCAGTAAATTAATTCTCCCTAAAAAGCTTTGCAATCCCTTCTTATGATTAGGCAACGGTAGCTCCAATATAGCCTTAACTCTTTCAGAATCAATGGCAACTCCATCTTTTGATACTATATGGCCTAAAATTTTACCTTCATGAACTACAAAAAAACTTTTTGTAGGATTGAGGGATATCCCATACTCTCTACACTTTTCAAAAACTTGTTTGAGGTGTGACAAATGTTCATCAACTCTCTTGGAATAAATTGTAATATCATCTAAATAAATTAGCATAATCTTGTTGATCAAACTTTGGAACGCCATGTCCATGGCCCTCTGAAACGTGGCACCAGCATTAGAAAAACCAAAAGGCATCCTTTTGTATGCCATGGTGCCCCACTTAGTTGTAAAAGTAGTTTTGAACTGATCTTCCTCTTTAACCAACACTTGATTATAGCCCGAAAAACCATCTAACAAGGAAAATCTTTTAGAACCAGCAACTACTTGTAAGATTTGTTCCATGGAGGGTAGCAGGTAGTGATCTTTCAAATATGATCGGTTAAGATCCCTAAAGTCTACAAAAAGTCTTATTTCACCATTTTTCCTCCTAACCGAAACAAGATTAGAAACCCAGGATGTGTGTTTCATTGGAAAGATGATACCCCCCTCAACTAGTTTGGTCAGCTCTTTGATCATTAAGGGCTCAAGCTTAGGATTCAAGGGCCTTTGTTTCTGCCTTACTGGCTTAGCATTAGGCTCTAACTCAATTGTGTTTTGGGCAATATGGGGATTGAACCCTTTCAAATCTAAGTACTCCCAAGCAAAGACATCATGAAACTCTTGGCATAAGGCAAAAAAAGATTGTTTATCTTCATGTGAACAAATTTTTCCTATCTTAAGGAGTTTACCTTTGAAAATCTCCAGTTCTTCATCATGCTCTTGTTTGACTTGCAAGCCAGCTTTACCCTTTCTAAGCTGATCGTCAGTGCTGAAAATTGATTCTAAGGTAACAAGACCTTTGGGTAACTTATTTGTCTTTAGTTGTATGACCTGATCATCATACAACTGCTTAAGTTTTACTTGATAAACCATGGAGAACTGATCCTCTTCGAGCAACAAAGAGAGAATATGTTCATCACTATCAAAAACTTGCCAGTGAATGTTGTTATCAGGAATTGATGGCCTGACTACAACCTTTACATACTATTGTACTTTCTCTTTTCTAATGTCATCTAGAATTTCAAACTGTACTCCAATGGTTGCAAGTCTATCAGCGTGCTTGTTTTGGCTCCTTGAAATAGACACTAAATTAAAAGCATCAAAGTCTTCAATCATATTCCACACTATGTTTCTATAAGACTTTAGTGTGTCATTATTAGCAACATTCATACCTCTTATTTGATGGACAATTAATTCACTATCCCCATAGACTTTCAAGCAGGTTATTCCTCTCTTCCTTGCCCACTCAAGACCTTGAACAAGGCCCTCATATTCAGCAGTGTTATTGAAGCATGCAAAAGCAAAATGAAATGCAGAGTAGTACCTATCACCCTGTGGAGAAATCAACATTGCACCTCCTCCTACTCCATTCTTGCTTCTAGAACCATCAAAGAACATCTCCCAAAGTCCACTTAAAGGTTGCAGCAACTGGTCTGCATCTTTCTCTAGGTTTTGAATCTCTGCGTCAGGCTCAAGAATGACATAGTTACCCATACCAGCATCTCGAATGAGGTCTTCAAGACTATCCAACACATTTTCAACTGCCCATTCATGTAGAAACACATCAGGAACAACTTCTACTTGAAGTTCTTGAGCAGCAACGAACTCATTGTCAGTGAAAACGATGCAATTTGTGTCTGCAGCAACAAGAGTAGCATTGATGGGACTTGGGTTATATGGCTCAATGTGATCCTTAGCCAATCTTTCAGATTTAATGGTAACCTTGGTTCCATATCTTGTTCTAAATAGCATATGTGACCAATCAACTGACACATAACCACCTATCTTGGTTGTAAAGTCTCTTGATAAACACAAGGAAAAGAAAGGTGGAAGGTCTATGACACATATGTCTTGGGGAACTGCAAAATTAGGACAAGCATGAAGGGTAAGACTCAAATCTTTAATGATGCCTAGTGTATTAAAGGAGGTACCGTCCAATTGGATTACTCCTTTCTCTAAAGGCTGATACTTTAGCCCAAACTTGTCAGCAATCTGCTTTGGCATCACAGAGCTACTAGCTCCACTGTCTACCATACAGTTATGAACTAACTTATCACCAATGATCACCGAAACGTAAAAGGGAGGTGGTTTGACTTCTTTTCCTGTCTCTTTGCTAGATTGTTTATCATTTTCTTGAGGATTATTTATCAAACTTGACAAGGCTGACTGTAACATATCCTTTTGACCTGGGATGGCTAATGAGTCCCACATAGACATTGTAACATTCATTTTCTTCATACTATCAAGAATATTAAAGGGCACAACTGGGTTTGCTTTATGATGTACCTTTATGCCAGCGTGATCAGCTTGTAAGTGTGGCTGCTCCTTGTCTGGGAGTTGCTGATTTCTTTGCTAAACAGGGGTCACTCGAGACGTAGATGGTTCTACAGTTGCCGCCTTTCCTTTGTCAGCTACTTGATCAAGCTCAAATGCTCTCTTCTTTGCTCTAGTGTTAGCTACAACTGGAGAACTATCCAGACTCAATCCACAAAATTCTTCACCTTGCCAATTAAGTAAGGTAGCATCATTAATAAGTTGATCTTGGTGTTGGAGAGATGGATCATTAAGTACATGTTGTTGTGAACTTGAGGCATTATGTACCATTAGTGCCTAATTAATGAGTCCATTTGAACAAGTGGCTTGGTTATGAGGCTAGTTACAAGGGTAACACCACTCATAATCTGCTGCTAAGTTGTTTTTGATAGGAACCAACTCCTTGATCACACTAATAGGGGTTGGGGAATAGGCTTGAAAAGGTCTTGTGTTCACATTCTGTCTTGGGCCCTGGTAATTACCCTGGTAAGCTTGTCTACTACCTTGATATGCTTGTTGTTGACCTGGATTCTGCTATTGATAAGGCCTACTAGAAGATTGTTGCATCTCTAAACTTACAAGCTTGTTACCAAAAGACTGCAATAGATTCTTGATCTCCTGTAACTCATTTGGAGAACTTGAAGCCATATTTTATTTTGTTATAGCAGCTGGAACAGATGGAAAAGGTGTAAAAGGAGGTATCTGTAAAGGAATATTTGCATGAATCTCTTAAAATATAGGCATTGGTGGCCTGGGAGCAAGTTTACTAGCTTGTATTAAGTTGTTTTTAGCTCTAATTTCTATTTCAAAGGCATCTAGTAGAGAAACCCCTCCCATTGATTGTATCATAATAGCTATATCGCTGTTAAGAGCCCTCAAGAAGTATAAAAATACATACTCTAGAGGTGGTCTCACCATTGTAGGGATTCTATCCCAGGTTCTTTTAAATCTGAAGTTGAAGTCATTCATCTGTTCTTGAGGGGCTCTCCTAATTGTGGTTAATTGTTCTAACAGAGACAAGTTATCAGACTTGTCTTGAAATAGTTTATGCAACTTCTCTCCAAATTCATCCCAAGTTGTAATTGATCCAACTGCTAAGCCCCTATACCATTACACAGCTCTTACTTTTAGTGAAGCACCTAGTAATCTTACTGCAACATCCTCTTGGGTTATGTGATGGACTCCGCATAACGAAGCTACATCTCGCATATGTTCAATTGGGGTAGTTTGATCTTCCCCCGTAAAAATCAACAAACTCTTCAAGGCTGCCATTGTGATGTCATTGTGTTGTGTCAAATTCAACGGGCTCCCTCCATTGAAAGCAACAAAGAGTTGATTCCTTGGAGCGGCCATTGGAGGTGGCTGAAGTGGATTTACTGGTACAACAAAATGAGAGCCCACAGATGGAGTAGACTGAGCTCCTCTAGAATAGGTAATTGTTGTTCCCCGCCTTTCTGTTGTTCTACCTTGTCTTCTTGGTGGTGAAAGTTGCAAATATTCGAAAGGACCTGAGCTACTTCTTGTCTAAACTATTCTCATAAACTATAGAAGGCATTGATTTCTGGAGTTCTTCCTCTTTATGGAGTCACCAAGTATGCAAAGTGACTTCTATAAAGTCTGGGACTCGCTGGTTGCATACTAAACCAACAATTCAATCTAATTTTTGTCCCACTGGGCATGCCAGAAATTGTTGTCACCTAGAAATGCACCCTATACAAAGTTATGAAAAACTGAGCTTCCTAGAGCAACATGGGATCATTTCAAGGTTGTGGGTCACCTGTAGTTGAAATGAACCTCCGGAGAAGGCCAGCTTCCTTTGGGTATCACCTAAACTAACAATTCTGTATAGGGAAAAGGGAGAAGGAGTACATGAATGAAAACTAATTAATGGTGATACACCAGGTTTGATGAGAAATCATGAAATAAAAACAAGATGAACATACACTAGAAAGATAATGGTCAGTGTTTTACTTACTCAACAAAACCCCTTTAGAATTATGCATAATTCTTAAAAGGCTTGATCTACAAAAATATCGTAAGAAGGAAAGATTAATTTCATAGCTTTAAGGTATGAATATAGATTTAGAAGTGCATAGTTGAGAACATGAATAATCTAAAATACAGAAATGATAGTAATACAAACATTAACAGTGGCTTCCAAGGTAAACTTTATGTTGTATTTCAAATTCCAATTGAGTTACAAAGCATACATCAGATGAGAAAGGATTGTTAAAAATCACTGACTCCTGAAAATGCATAATCTGAACTGTTTACAAAAAGGCAAAAAATGCCTTATATATCAAAAGTGTGTCAGCCCCTTAGGGCTCACAAAAATATCGGTCTCAGAAAAAATCTATCCTTAGATCTTTTGATGTAGTTAATGATGTGTTCAGTTGGATCCCTACTGTCTGTGTTAGTGTGAAGAGTCACCTCCAGGAGTGGTCTTCTTCAGATCTTTCTGCAACCACCGCATTTACTCCTTGGTATCATGTCCGCCTTGAACCTACTCAGCTGAGCTACCTTCAATGCTTCTGACTTCATAGTAGGATCATGTTGTCTTGTTTTGTTGATCTTCTTTGCTAAGGTATCAGTTAGTAAAAACGTCAATGGTTCATCTTAGGCTCCTTATGATTGGTTGGTTCATTCCATGTGGATCCCTTGAACAGTCGAAAACTCCTCTGATCAGAATCGCATCTCGGTGAGACACTAGAAGTGTCTCACCGATGTGATTATGCCCCTTGAAGCTATTGGCACAACATGTGACAGTTGGCGAGACGTCTTAGCGAGCTTTAGAAGTCATGTTGGTATCGCCAAAAATATCGGCAAGAGATCGTGTGTTCGAGAAGACCTCATAGCAAACTTTTCCTATGTCTAGGCGAGCACATCTAAGTCGGAAAGACCCTACCGAGTCGATGAGACCTTTTAGTGAGCTCATTTTAGTCACCCTGAGCTCTGCATTTCTTTTGATGAGACACTTACTTGGTCACTGGGACCTCATGGCAGTGACTTAATTCTTGGCAAGCACACCTCATGTCAGAGAGACATCACCGGGTCGGGGAGAGATCATAGCGAAGGCACAATCTTTTTCCAAGCTCGCTTGATTCCATCACCAAGACATTCCCGGGTCGTCGAGACTTCTTTTTGACTTGGAATGTTACACCAAGGGCTCCTTTTATTGGCAAGACCCTCCGCATCACTGAGACCTTATGCCGAAGGCTGCATCCTTTGGCAATCTCCCTTTTCCTGTCGGGGAGACATCCTTACTTCGGCAAGACCTTATGCCGATGTCAAACTTCCTCAGCGAGGTCTTTTTGTTGTCGGTGAGACTCCTGCCGAAGGAAAAACACATATCAAGGCCCCCCTTTATCTTTCAGCGAGACCACCTCCATTCGTCGAGACATTACGGCGATCCCTCCATCTTTCGCCAAAACCATCATCTCCTACTAAGGCTTCTTCATCTATCGGCAAGAGTCCATTAATGTCTTCCCGAATGCACCCCACTTTACTGAGCTTCAAATTCCTTTCGCCAAGACATTATCAAGTTGGGAAGACTTCATAGCGAGGCTCATTTTTCATATCGATATCCCCTCCTATCACTGAGACTACACCGTGTCGGCAAGAGATTACCATAACGGCAAAGAGCTACACCAATGTAAAATGTCGGGGAGACCTCCCTACATTCAGTAGGACCTATGGCGAAGCTCAAATGACTCTTCGATGAGACTTTAGGTCTTCGACGAAATACTGTGCCAATATCACTTTCTCTCGGCGAGGCTTTGGCTAGTTGCCAAGACATCTTGGTGACTTGACCCTCCTTTTGGCGAACTGGGATTTCGTTGGGGGGACCCTCTACTTTCGGCGAGACCTTGTGGTGAAGCTCCCATCTTTTGGCGATGAGTTTAATTTTTCTTTGGTCGGGGAGACATCACCATCTTGGCAAGACCTTTTGCCGATACTTGCATCCTTTGGTTGAGACTACCTTCTTCGACGAGACTCGACCCAATCGGTAAGACCTTTGACCAAAGACGGATCTCTTGGCGATGATGCCTTCACTCAGCAAGAGCCCCTTTAGTCAGTGAGACATCTGAGTGGTCTTGGTGACTCTCCTTTTAGAGGGTTTTCATGCCGAGCTTGATCTAGGTAGGCCCTCCAACTGTGTTCTTTACAACCTAGCACCAGATGCATGATTTAACCCTTGATGCAAATGACCCATCTAGCCCTTTAGAACTTTTGAAACATAATCTACCCAACCGACCTAGCCCGTGGGTAAAAATTGGGCAACAGAAAACAAAAGTGAAAAAGAAAGGACCTTTTGGGACAACATGGAAGAGACATAGGGTGTCTCGATGCTTTATGTCATCCCCAAAAGGAAAACACAAAACAAAAGTGAAAAAGAAAGGACCTTTTGGGTCAACATGGAAGAGACATAGGGCATTTCAACGCTTTGCGTCATCCCCAAAAGGAAAACACAAAACAAAAGAGAAAAAGAAAGGACCTTTTGGGTCAACATGGACGAGACATAGGGCATCTCAACGCTTTGCATCATCCCCAAAAGGAAAACACAAAAGAAAAGAGAAAAAGGATATCCATGACATATAGAAGAATAGAGGTACAAATAGAAGAAGTGTACAAAGAGAGAAAAAATCAAATGCACATTACGGGGAAAGATGATACACACATAAAATGAAAAATGTAAAAGAAACTAGGAATGCAAGTGTAAGTCAACCATTAACTAAGTTATTGGTTCCTCAATCTTAAGTAGTTAAGTGGAAAAGGAATAAAATAGTTAAGAAACAAAGACAAATGTATTACAAGTCCAAGGCTAACAACTTCTTTCCCCCCACAAGGTGTATAGGAAAGAATGAGCCGGGGTGGGTGATGAGAAAGGATCATGCAATAGTGAGAATAGGAAATTCTACAACTATGGAATGATAAAGGGAGTTAGGAGTATTTATGGGATAATATGAAAGCAATCAGTATCAGTGAAGTGATACTTATCCAGTATGTCCTTCAATGTATGGCATTCTTCGGTTCAATGTACAAGAACGCAATGATATTTGCAAAATGGTATGTTAGAATCTTTAGGACGAATAACCAACCTATTCATAGGTGGTAAAAGTATAAGACCTTTGTTTAAAAGCAGTTGGAGTCTACTTTCACATTCAGGTGGAGGATGTGTAGGAAACTTGAGTTTTTTCAATTTGTAAGGTCATTTTTGTTTGCTAGATTCTCCTTTTTCATGAATAGAAGGAGGAAGAAGACCCATGGGGATCCTAGAATCCTTATTGTCAACTCCATATAAAGGTTGTTCACATGGAAGGAGAATGTTCAAGTAAGGAAGAGAATAAAATACCACTATACCATCATCTTAAAGTCTCCAATATTCAAAAGGAGGTCTATCCAGATGAGGAGGATCTTGATATCCTAGTCTTGTGGTGTTTTCTTCTATCGGTTTTTGTTCAAAAAGTTGGTGAATGTTATGTTTAGTTGTTGTATCACAACCTTGTTTTCTTAATATAGTAAAGCCCTTGCCATAGGTTTCTTCAAGGTTGATTTGTGTGTTTGTAACTTTGTTATCATAAAATGCTTGTGGAGGTGCTTGTTGAGAGGAATTAGGGCCAATAGATGGAGGGAACTTAGGTCCTTCATTGATTTCAGGATGTAAGTATGCAAATGATTAGGAGGTGCAATAGTGGGAAGATTTCATGACTTTATGGATGGGTAAAAGGCTGCATTGGCTTCAAGGTTATCAAGACATTCGTTGGAGAACTTGTACATGATATCATCGTCTTATCCAATGATGTATACTTCACGAGGAGGAAAATCATGAGGAGTTGAAGGAGCATGAGTAGGCTCAAGATCATTAGGATCATTAACAAAGGTACAATTGGAAATGTATACTAAGGATTTCAAGGAATTCCAAATCTTATCAAATGAAAGGCCATGATGCAAGAGAAGTGAAATGCAAGAAACAGTAAATTTGAAAAGTTTGAGAGTATAGAGATAAAAAATAGAATTAAGTACCCAACAATTACTAGAAAATGTAGTGTAAAATATGCAAAAGGACTAAGTAGCCCAAGGTGGTGATTTAGTCCCACTGATGATTTTTTTGTGTTTTTTCAAAAGAATTAAATGCAATTCTATGTCTTTCAGATGCAAAAATGAAGTAACAGTATGCAGATGCAATTTTTTTGTGTTTTGTGATGCAAAAATGATGTAGTAGTGCAAGCTATATGAACTTTTTACTAATGCAATGTTGAAACCCTAGGATGCAATGCAAATGAAACCTAGGATTGAATTGTCAGATTAGAAAGCAATATGTTCAAAATATGTGGGTTCACCAAAATGTAAACAAAGATTTTAAATAGGCCCTATTGGACACTTACTCTTCTAGGATGTTTCACCTAAAAGGGAAGGAATATGGCTAAAAATCTATGTCTATATTCAAGGATTAAGGTACGGAGGGATGTAATTATGTCTAACTAAGATGTGTAAATGCAATACTCTAAAAATGGTGTGATCTAATGATGCAAAACTATGAAAATGTGAAGTGCTAGAAAACACAATGTGATTTGTAAGAATGCCTAAGAATGCAATTAAATGCTAAAATAACAAAACAAAATGAAAGAAGGTTGAACAAAGTGCACCTAGAATTTGAAGCTTGATGTTGGGAGATTCTGAAATTCTAGAAAATTGATTGAAATGTTGACCGAGACACTTAGGCCAGTCTGGGTGACTTAGTCCCAGTTTTAGGAAACATTACCGAGATAAGAATCTGCTAAATGGGTGTCCAGAAATGTCAAAATCATTTTTCAGGCCCATAAGTGGGACTAGTTTTCCCTTAGCGGTGACTTAGTCCTCTTGCAAATCTTAAGAAATTCAGGATAGAATCTTGTAGTCTCGGGTCTGCACTTCTTTTTTTGATAGGTGTATGCACTTGATTCTACAGAAAATAGGGCAGAAAGTCTCTCCAAGCTTGAAATAAGAAGATGTTGACTTGATTAACTTCATGCACTTTTTTATCACTTTTCAACACCTATTGCTTGACAAATTTGCATACAAAAGTCACATGCAAAAGGGGAAAAATGGTTGAGGGTTAGAGAATAGGGGTTTGCCTTGGCCAAACCCCACTTTGGCAATCAAACCCTAAACAATGAAATAAAATGGAAAGAGAGTAATAAATAGATAACATGCAAGTACAAATTCCATAAACTTACCACACCAATGATACTCAAATCTAAAGATATGCAATGAAGAACTCTAATAGCTTGACTTGATAATGCTTGATTTGATGATGCAATATACTTGAATGAGCTAGAAGCATGTATGTGGAGATTAGAGGATTATGAGATTAGAAGATACAAAATGAGGTGAAAAACCCTTATTTATACTTGATTTAAGTAAAATTTCTCGAAAGTAACACATCACAAGCTAACCTCAAGGGTTAGAGGACAAATTCCCACTAGAATTTTGAAATTATTTTAAGTTTTATGTCAAAAGGGACTATCGCCCCTATGGGTGACTTGGTCCCACTTGAGTAAATTAAGTGGGTGTTGGGATTTTCAGGGCATTAAAAGTTTTCCAATGGGGATATCCTTAACAACACACTTAAAAATAACCAGAAAGTGTATTAAGGGGTCATTTAGACATGAAAAAGGGTTGAATTGATGAAATTAAGCCTAGAAAAGTGTGAAATCTCGTTACAAGACTTTACAACACTTCAAAATAGGACTTAATAAGTGATAAAAAGGTGGTGTTTAGGTGAATTGTAATGAATAGATCCTAGAAAAGTGTAGAAATGTTTTACAACACTTCACAACACCTTCACAAGATGCCATAATTTAAGTATTTAGGACCTAATTACAACATTAAACCCAAGAAAAATCAAACCAAAGCCCATTAGAAAGACTCAAGTGAGCATAAAAATGTCAACTATACATTTTTTGGCAACACACAGAATATTAAGAAAAAAACTATGCTCTTAGGAAAACTTGCCTTTTGACCAGAAGTCGTCTCATACTGATGAAGAATAAGATGAATAGATTTAGCTGCAACAACCAAAGTCTCAACAAGAATAATAGTGTCATCAGCAAATTGTTGATGAGAGCAGCAAAGTTGATGTGAAGAAGGATAAAAGCCTTTGAAGGCCTCATTATAAACTATCCGAAGAAGAAATCTACCCAAAGACTCCACCATAATGATAAAAAGAAAAGGATATATAGGACCCCCTTGCCTTAGCCCACGAGAACTTCTAAAAAAGGTAGACGGTGAACCATTGACCAACACTGAGAATGAAGGTGGATAAATTAATTTCCCAACCAATTGCAAAACCTAATCCGAGAAGCCAAATTCCTTCAGGATATTACAAAGGAAGTTCCAATTCACTTGATCATAGGCTTTCACCAAATCCAGCTTTAAAATAAGTCCAGGTTTTTTGTTAACCTTGAGAGAGTGAATATTCTCATGCACCATAAGCACCGAATCCAAAATATGCCTACCCAACATAAAACCATTCTGCTAAGGTGAGATGATCTTAGGAAGGACCATTTGCATCCTTGAAGCAAGCACTTTAGAAAAAATATTATAGATAGAATTGCATAAACTAATGGGTCTGAAATCGCCAAAATGCTCAGCCCTAGGCAAAATATTATAGATAGAATTACATAAAATGATGGGTTTGAAATCGCCAAAATGCTCAGTCCCATGATTTTTAGGAATTAACATAATAAACATCAAATTCAATTCCTTAAGAAGTTTCCTACTACCAAAGAACTCTTTAGTGGTGTTGATCACATTCTTGGAAATAATGTCCCAATAAGAGTGGAAGAATAACATTGGAAACCCATCCGACCTAGGAGATTTGTTACCTTCAAAAGAGAATACAACCTTTTTAATTTCCTCATTAGATGGAATACCAACCAAACAGCTATTCTCCTCCTACACCAAGTTAGGAATAACATTAAGAAAGCCCTACTAGCAAATAGGACCAAGAGGGAAATCCTCTAAAAGAAGGTCCTCAAAGAATGATTGAGCATTAGATCTAATGTCATCATCCTCTTCAAGAGAAGTGTTATTCACAACAATTTTACATATCCTATTAGAGGATCTATGCTTCAAATTCATAAGATGGAAGATGTTGGTATTTTTATCCCCACTTCAAAGCCAGATAGCTCTAGACCTCTACTTCCAAAACTCCTCCTCCTTAGCCACAATGTTATGTAGACTAGCCAGAACGACACTTTCCTCCCGAAGAAGTGACAAATCATTCCCAAAAGCCTATATTCTCTATTGCAAGATGTCCAATTTGGCCTTGAGCTCTGATTTCTCCTTAAAGATTTTTCCAAAAGAAGGTTTGTTCCATTGGATCAGGTTTTGCTTAATAGAAGCAACCTTTTTAGCAACTTTATACATGGCTGAGTCGTCAACATTAATATTCCACCACTCAACAATTTTGGAATGTAACTTCGAGTGGCTAGTCCATATTTTTTCAAATCTAAAAGGAAAGGAATTTTTATGACCCATTACCTCAGCATTCAAGGATATAGGAAATGATCTGATCCAAGCCCGGTGAGAGCAAAGAGAGAACAAGCAAAAAATTGTAACCAATTAGGATAAATTAAGGCCCGATCCAACTTAACCTGAATGAGAGCATCCCCAACACACCTATTGGACCAAGTATAGGATGCACCACCCAAGTCCAAATCTAGCAAAAAACTATCATTGATGAAGTTCATAAGATCAGAATGATTGTCATCTACTACCTAGGAACCCCCAAACTTATTAGCATCATTAAGTGGGGTATTAAAATCCCCCATCACCAGCTAGTTCTAAAAAGAGAATTGATAGTTAAAGGTATACAAGCTCCCCAAAAAATGCTTTTGATCACTTTTTGAATTAGGAGCATAAATATTAGACAACACCTAGGAGAACTTATCCTTGGGACAAGAAAAAGAAGTTGCCACATGATTATCAAAAGAAAACAAAGCAGAGCTCGAAACCACCTTAGGATTCCAAAAAGTAGCCACCCCTCCAGAGGCACCATCAGAATCAAATGCCTGATAGCCATAGTCCTTAAAAAATATATTCTTAATTTTTTCAACTTTCTCGACACCCATCTCAATCTCCTGAATCAAAATGATATCAAGATGATGATCTCTCACAATATTGCAAGATCTTGTTTATGAGGATTATTTAATCAAGCTCGTATGCTCCAAGAAAGGATCTTCATAGAATATTTTGTGAGGGGCCTGTAAGGCCCATCTCAAGTAGAGTAGCCTACGAACCATCATCAATATCACATTTACTTTCCCTCTCCCGAAATTTCTACAAAGAAGTCCTTCCTCTACCCTTTGGATCCAAACCACAATCCAATTTCAACTAGTTCCTCATTGCCATTCCCACCATTGAAGGATTATGTTTCTTCTTATTATGAAATTTAGAGGTAGAAGAAATAGGAATCCTAGCCTCCTCCCCTTGAGAATCACAAGAGTTATAAACATTGACAAAAGAGGTGAGCACCAACTTCTCTAACACAACAGTCTCCACTTGTGACTCCCCCAAAGAAAAACCCTCTAAGACCACAATTGGTTCCTCCACTAGGGAACTCAAAAAATCCTCCTTGGATGTTAAAAAAGAATCTGAGACCATCTTTAGCGGAGTCATATTCTATGGCTTAGTAACAACAAAAGCCAAAGACAAACCACTAGCCTCCTTCGCTAGATCCAAAACACACTCCTCGTCAAGCAAGGCCTTCTCCTCACCCACCTCAGAAAAAAATTCCTCAATAAGGTTGATTCCAATAGGATCAATAGAAGATCCAAGATCACTCTTAACAAGAGCCTCACACAACACTAGGATCCACTCTAGAAGCTACAACAGAGACATCGAGAGGTTGACCGTCACTCACAACCTCCACCAAGGGCTCAACTAAACTCAACACTTTCCCTGAATCGGTATGTTTCCCAATCTCCTTCCACACTTTGGCATAAGTCGGCTTAGGGATGAGTCATTTTGAGAAGGGGAAAAAACCTTTTGAGAGGGAACCTTAGGCTTCAAAGGACACTTCTTCACCCAATGACCCACCTTCTTGCAATGAAAACATGCAAAATGGATAGACTCAAACTCAATCGCCTACTCCCAAACTCCCAACTTAGAATTAATCTTGATCAAAGAGGGGAGATCCATAGCCTAATCCAAGATCACACACAACCTAGCATAGACAAGTTGACGTTGCAAGGAAGTTAGATTATCAATAGATAACAAGCACCCAAAGGTAGACACAATACCTTTGAAGACTTGCTCATCCCAAAATTTGAGAGGAAGCCCAAGAAAGAAAACCCATACAAGAACCAAATCAAAAGAACAAGAACTCGAAGAGAAACTTGCCTCCCATTTCTTCAACACCAAAGTAGATTTTCTAATAAGCCAAGGCCCCCCCACCAAGACCTTCAAAAAATCTTCATCACAAGAGAACGTAAAAGAGAAGAATCCCTTTGCAAGGGTTGATACCTCAACTCGGCCCTTCAGATGCCAACAATTATTAGATAGGTTGCAAACCAAGTCAATATTAGGACAAGGCCCCAAAAAATTACCAACTAGATATTGCTCCATAGACAAAATTACCTTGTCAATAATACAATCCAGCATAGAAACAAAATATTCACTAGTAAATGGGTTTGCAAAGAAGTCCATTGGAGGTGAGGAACTCTTCTCCTTAAGCTTCACATCAAACAACTTTGACCAATTCTTTTCCTCCAACAAGGAAACAACTAGTTGAGCAGCTCCAGAGTCCACAGAATCCTTGGGAGCCATAGAAAGAGACCCCACCTTGACCAAAGAAGTATCATCAACACCCAAACCACCAGAGAGAGGAAGAACTTTTGATTTATCCAACAGAGAGGACCCACGAGTTGTCCCATCTGAAAGAAAACCATTCAACACCCTCCTAATATTAGCCTTACCTCTGCCATTAATGCCAACACTAGGAACAAGGTTTCCCATCTTACCAAAATTTGAAAATACCTTACCCAAAACACTATTCACATTCGTAGCATCAGCTCCACGAGTGACGAAATCTCCATTGGTTGTGCATAAATTCATGTGTCCATTGTGTTATTATCAAAGATTTGTAGATTTTCTGAAAGTGTTGTATCCTATCACTTATTTACAAAACAAGGGTAAGAATTTTGTTTGAACAAAGAAGTGTGAGGAATATTTTTAGAAGTTAAAATTTATGTTGACTACCACACAAAAAATTTAAATTCTAGATCCTACAAAATAATTTGATTGTTTAATATATTCTTCTTTATAATTGTTTGGAGGAGTGTTAATGTATTATATCAAGGTTGTGGCATGAGTCTAGGAAACTTTAGAAGCATAGAAAAAATATTATACACAATATATTTAGTTAGAAGCCTTTATCTATGCATTAAAAGTGTGAAAGCAACATCTTATGGGTATACCATTTTAGTTGAATATAGATCACTTGATATTGGTGTAAATTTTTATTTAACTAGAGATGAATAATAAAGTCTAAGATGGTTATAATACTCGAGTTACTCTAAGATTAATATCTTATAGGTCAAAGGTAAAGAGAATAGATTTGTATATGATCTTATAAAGAGAGATAGCTTCTATATGTCATATTTTATAGTATATTTTATGGATTCTATTTATTAGGCTTAAAGGTTAGATGAATTATATTTGTTGATAGAGAGACTTGGATCAGCATTCGTTGGAAGGAGATAGATGTAAATAAGGTTAAGGATTAAAATAAATTATGACCTTAAACTTATAAAAATATAAAAGCATATTCACAAATAATTTAAATAGTTATATTAATTCCTAAAAACTTAAATAGGATTCTACATACTTGTACCAAACTCATGGAAGAAATTTTTTCAATTCTAACTCTTAAAATAGGGTTTTCTTAAGCAATGCTTCATTATTTTAAAAGAAGGTCTTAAAAGTAAATTTTCATAGATAAAAATGGATAATTTATGTCTTAAATAATCTCCAAATAATAATATTTAACAAAAAAAATATCTCTCAAAAATTAAAATAAATAGAAATCATTTGCTCACACAAAATGTGAAAAATAATTATTTTATTAATTCAATATTTATAATATTATAATAAAAAATATTGAATATATTTTAAAAGAGCCTCTAATACAAATATTATTTTTTAAAACCCCTAAAAACCTTACAAATATATTCCTGAAACTGAAACAAACTATGAAATCAAAATAATTCTAAATTCAACACAAAACACTAGTATTTGAAAAAAATTGATAGTTCTTCTTGAACTCTCTAAAATGCATAATATCTAACCTTTCTTCAATCCTCATATTTTCTTTTCTTCATACTCTTGAAAATGGTCCCCACATTACAATATTCTAGACTAACTCCAAAAGAGCTTTATCTCAACATGTGGAATTCATCCTTCAATGTGGTCAATGAATCACATATAATATTAAGATATAAAGCCCCCCAAATACGGTACCTTCTTACATTAAATTGATGGAAAATAAATATTATCTTACAAGAAGAGGTCAAGTGTGACTCCTAGATAGTCAAGCCCAACATGAAACACGTTCTCCCAAAAGTAATTCCTTACATGAACACCTCATTAGGGGGTTAAAAAATAAATTTTGGTCACACATGTATTTAAATAAATATGACATGTAAGAAGCTCACAAATAATGCACTCTTACGAGAAAGTCTGACCCATAAATTTTCAATTATAATATACTAGTTATGGCATCTTGTGTAATGGGTACGTCGAAGAGGTGTGGAAAGTCAATTAGGAGAAAATTGGTTTATTTTTTGCACACATTTGTGTAGTAAATAAGATGAATTAATAGATCATTTAGAAAATGATTTTAATATTATTATTATTATTTTTTATTATAGAATAATGTCTTAACTATTATATAATTATATAAATATTTATTATTTATGTCATTATTGTATGTATTTATTATTATATTATTTATTATTGCATTATATTTATTATTTATATATTAACTATTCTATTAACTATTATATTATTATATAATATAGCATTATATATTATAAACCAAATTATTTATTATTAAAACTAAACTCTATATATAAATAAAAATATAATAATTAAAACCTAAGGAAAAGGATGGCATAATGTTAAAACCTAAATGTGCTCGTTATTAGGACTATAATTTTCATTTTTAATATAATACTAAACTTTATACACAATAATATATAAAACACTAATTCATTAAAAAAAATTAAATAATTTCCTTACACTATTTTTATCCTATAATAAAAATATATATTGACATCAATAGACTTAATGGACGTTGCCTCCTCTTTCTAAATTTGGATTTGTAGTTGATAATGTGATCCCCACAAATTGACCGACTTTTTTGATAGATACTAATAACCACACTTAGTTTTACTTTTGGTAGCTCATGTTTCATCACTATTTTGTATCCACTATAATTTTAGATAAAGCTAATAATTGATGGAGGAGCGGGTTTCCCATTAAATTTTATATTTTTGTCACATCCTAAAACACGAACAAATAAATGTAGATACATTATTTCCACCCGTTGTTTAAAGTTTTCAAGTAGCGGGGGCATTTAAATCAAAATGGGGATTTATTTTTCCTCCAATCTCTGGCAGCATCATTGACAACAAATCACAATGACGAAAAACAATGAAAGAGTTTGGAGGAGCAAAAACCAATAGTGGTAGGGAAAGCAACAAAAAATGGTGAAAAATAGTTGAAAAAATGATGCACAAGTGAGATTGATTTAACCCCCTTGCAGGGCCTCTCGAGGCTTCTGAAGAGTTGATGGGCACAATGAGCTTCAAAAGCTCATAGGACACGCCTTCGGCTTAAAGATATTTTCCATGATGGAAACCCCATCAAATTAGAATATGAAAATGGATCCAACCTTCTCGCATAGGAATCAAGGATTATAACATGCCAACATATTGTTAATTTTTTTTTTTTTAAAGGTGATGTTGATTATCCATCTCCCTAGATGCTTTTAGAGATGATCTCTTCAGGGACCAAGAAAGGCTTTTATGTAGAGGGAGATTTGGGGGAGTTATTTTTTTGGGAAATCATATTTCATCTTTTAGTGTACATATAGGTGTCACAAATTTATATGCAAATATTAAGTTATATTTATAAATAGGTATGAAGAAGGATGTTGTAAATTTTGTGGCTAAGTATTTGGAATGTCAAAGAGTAAAATCTAAGCATAAGTATTTTAGAAAAGAGTTATATTTTCATGATATGAATTTTCAAGATGGTTATTAATATTCATGGACCTTTTTATTACACTACCTAAGTTGATAAGTCACTCCATGATTTTATCTTGGTTGCTATCTTTAAATTGACTAAGGTTGCACATTGCATTTGTGGTAATGTAAAGGATGATGCCCAAACCTTAGCATGAATATTTATTAAGTGGTTAAATTACAAGGTGAGTGGAGATGATAATTTATAACAAGAATAAGCTATTCACTCCTAGATTTTGGGGAATTCTTATAGTCACTTTTGTTTCTAAGTTGGATTCAAGTTCATCATACCATCCTCAAATAGATAGTCAAATAGAAAAAGTGAATACATTAATGGAATGCATGTGGATATACTGGATGGATCAAACAAATAAGTGAGGAATTTTAGACTTTAATGGAGTTGACTTATAACAATTCTCTTAATGTGACATTAAAGATATCTCCATTTGAATATGTTATATTTGGATATAATATACCACAATAATATGATAGATATATTAGATTATCAAAGAAAGGATTAGGGAAGTATTAGCTTGGTAGAAAGGATATGCAAATTTGGAAAGAGTTGTTAGGAAGGTTGAGGTGAGTGAAAAAGTGTTCTTGAGGGTTAGACAACAAAATAAATCAATAAATTTTGAAAAGAATTTTAACTTGGAACTACATTTTGTTGAATCATTTTCCATCTTAAATATTATTAATCTATTGGCTCACCATCTAGCTTTACTATCTACACTCTTTAGGATACATTATGTGTTTCATATTTATTCTTTTAGTATGTGTAAAAAATAATTGTATTTGATTGATTGAAAGGTATATGTTAGTTAAATTCCCAAGGAATCAATTGAAAGTTTTATGGAAGAAGTTTGGTGAGAAAGGTGTCATGTGGGAAGATGAAGAAATATTCAATAAGAATGTCATTTTCTATTCATTTAATTATTTAATTATGCTATTACTTTGTTATTTGATTATGACACTCTATTGAGATATTATGTTATTATTTTATTGTATTATCATGCTAGCATTCTTTTAAGCGGAGTATGTAATATCCCACTTTAATACTTCATTTCAAAGCTTTCATTTATTTTTATTTTCTCATCATGTTGAAATTTGGGTGTGGTTCATAGTACTAACATAGATATTTTTCTTTATGCAAATAAAATTGATTATTCAATAAATCCTTATGTTGGTGGTTATTCATTAAAATTTTATATTAATATTGATGTTTGAATTAATATTAAATTATATGGGTTGTGAGTATTATTTTTATCTAACAAATGTTGTGAGGGTATGTCCATTTTTTTGATGATTACAAGAACATGTATAAGAAAAGGTGGAACTATTTTTGGTTCTTGAAGTATATTAAAACCTATTGTGATGTAGCAATAATTTTCTATTAATTAATTATGAAAAATAATTAGAATTAATTAGATAAATTATTAATTATTTATTTTAATTATAGTTATTTATCAAATATGTTTGTTTATTTTCATTAATTCAAATTTTTGTTTTAGAAACTCTAGGATTTACATTATTATTTGTGTAAATTTAATTATAAATAAATAGAATAAAAAAGTTAGATAAAACATATTATTTTATTATTAAAACAAAAGTAAAATTTATATTCAACTTATTTAGAGGATAACTATTCAAAATAGAATTAGATGTTATTTAAGTATTAAATTGATTTTGTTTGAGGATTGTGCATGACTTGAAATATATTATTTAACAATAAATTTGGATGAAATATTTTTTATTTCATATATTTAAAATTTCTAATTTAATAGAGCTTGGAAATATGTTTATTATAAAACATAAGAAATAATAGAAAACAAAAACTTGCATACATATAATTTTGGAAAATTAATTTTTAGAAGAATTAAAGAAGGATTGTTTTAGGATTTGAAGAGCTTTTTCCTAAACAAGATTAAATGTTGTAGTATCAATCAACAAGAGTTCCTTCATGCATTGATATCTTGGAGTTCACTCATGAAATATAAATAGAAATCTCAATTCAATTGAACTGAAATGAATTTAGATCACTATTCAAAATTTTATTTGATTAATATGAGAATTTGATGGTATCTAGAAAGAAAAATTAGAGACAAGAAACATAGGAACTTAGTGAATATAAATTTAAAACTTAACATAATTGATTATGATAATTGATGATTGTAAAAACCTTTGTTTTGGAATGATTGCAATTGAGTTGGAAATAATACACAAATCCTACTTGGAATGTGGTAAGAGAGTAACTGAAAAATTAAATTGTAAATTGAAACCATATAAAAATTAAAACCAAATTGAGATTAGGTGTAATTCCCCTTGCATTTGCATTCTAATCTAGTCTTATTTACATAGATATGTGTATCAATACTTAATTATTTTGATTCAAGGTGTTCTCAATATGTCATTTTGTATTGGCACTAGGACCATAGTGCATATTATGAGATACGTGTGTGATAATTATGTTTATGTTTGGATAGTACATTTTCTTGCTTTTGGTTTGTATATATATGTATGGTTGTGGTGCGGGGGCACCATTGATCAAAATTTGTCAAGCAAAGTTGTTAAGGTCTAGGCTTTAGGAATTTGGAGTTTTTGCATAAAATAAGGTTAATGAGACCGTTTTATATTGTAATAGGTCATATTTGATGGTATTTAGGTGTCTAGATGGTCTAGTTTGCAAAAAAAATGCAAAATATTGAAAAAGATGTAAAGTTGCTAAAAAGTTGCAAATTTGCATTTTTAGAGGAATGCCAACGGTTAGCAATTCAAAAGTTAGTTTTTGGGTGTTGGATAGTTATTTTAGGAGGGAAAAATTATATATATGATGTAAAATCATTGATTGAATATTGATCTTGAAGATTGCAAGGAAGAAAAATCAATAAAACTCTTCTTTTTTAGTGATTTATGTGTTATTCCTTCTTTACCATTCACTATACGGCTCCCTATAGGCATTTTATCAATCTAAATTGCTTTGGGAAATTTATTTATGTGTGTTAGATTTGATTTGAATAAATTTTGAGGGTCTAGTATTCAATTTGATGAAAGTTGAAGACATTTTTCTGAGTTAGCCTGTGAGTTTACTATTTTAAGGGTTTTGGAAGTCCAAATTTCAAAATGGACCCATTCCACCTTTTGTGATGCATGTACCTCAGTGGAATGGGTGGAAATAATTATTTTATGGTGAGAATATGTTGTTTGAGTGTAGGGGAGGCCGAGTGTTGAGTTGGGCATGAAGCCCTAGTGAGGAAACTTGAGTTTTTCTAATGAATTTATGAGGTTTTGTGATGAAAAAGTATGTAAAGGCTTGGGGAAGCATTGTTAAAAGTTGAATTGAGTATGTAAAAGACTTATTGGACCTGTTTGAGGGGTTGAAAAGGTTGTTTGAAGGTTGGATATGTGATTTCCAATAAAACCTTAGGTTTTAAGGGAATAAAGAGGGTTTTCTGTTTTGGATATTTAAATTGAGTATCTCTACAAATAAGTTGTGAATTATGTGGTTTGAGTACATTTTGATTGCTTCCCTAGGTTTTTTGAGGATTTTTGAGAGTTCTAAAGGCAAAGTCCTTTGTAAAAGAGGCCTAATTTGAGGCCTAGAAGCATGTAAATCCAGTTCTAAAGGAATTGTTCAAGAGAAGTCCTTTGTGATTTGTTAGTATGTTAATGTATTCTTGATGGGTCTTTGAAAAGGTTTAGTTCTTGGTCTAAAAAGAATTCATTTATGAGTTTTACCCGATTGAGTGAGTTGGCAATGCTACAAGGAAGAGTGCTAATTTGGTGAAAAGAGAAGAATTTTGAGAATTGTTACTTGAAATTGTTGTTATTGGTTGATTTTGTGTTAAGTTTTGTTGCAATACCTCCCCTAATTGCATCAAGTAGTATCAGAGTGAAGGTACCAGATCTCTATGGAAAGAGATTAAAATTTGGGAAAGAAGGATTGGAAGGTGAAGAGGCAAGATTGTGAAGATGCCTCCAAAAGGAAAGAATGTGTCAAAGGAGATGAATGACTTGAAGAGTCAGTACATTAAAGAGATCAGAGAATTGAAAGAGAGATTGGTAGCCTTAGAGACAAGCAAGAGAAGAGAAGAAGTTGAAAGCAGTGATTCAAAAGATGAAGATGAAGAAGAGTTTGAAGATGTTGAAGAAGAACTTGATCCAGAAGATTAGAGAATGGCCACATTGTTGAAGGAAATTAAAAGTGACAAGTAAAAGGTGAATATAGATGTTCAAAAGTTTGGAGGAAATTTGAATGAAGAAGAGTTGTTATATTGGATATCATCTTTGGACAATTATTTTGAGTGTGAGGACATTCTAGAGGAACAAAGAGTCAAGATTGCAAAAACAAAGTTAAAAGGCCACACACTTGTGTGGTGGGATTATTTGTAGTCAGAAAGAAGGAAGCAAGGAAAGTCCAAGATTGTGGCATGGGACAAGATGGTAGCCAAGTTGAAAGGTAAGTTTCTCCCTTCAGACTATTCAATTCAAATGTTTAAGAGGTTGCAAAGTTTAAGGCAAAAGGAAATGGATGTAAAGACATACACTAAGGAATTTTTTAGATTAAGTATGAGATCTAACCATAATGAGAATGAAGATGAGAAAATTGCTAGGTACTTGGGTGGTTTGAGATTGAACATACAGGATGAATTAGCTTTGACAAATCCTAGGAGTGTAGAAAAATGCTATCAAATGACACTGAAGACTGAAGAGAAAGTAAAAAGAAGAAAAGATAAGACTATTAGAGGAAGAGGCAACACAATGAGAGGAAGAGGATCTTTCTCTACTCCAAGACAAGAAAATGAAAATCAAGAAGAGCTAAGAAAAAGAGATGAACAAGTTTCAAATTTTAGAGGTGGATACAAAGGCACAAGGGGAAAATTTGGCGATGGAAGGAATCCTAACATTTTTGTGGGTAGGTGTTACAACTATCAAGAATATAATCATCCTTCTTGGAAGTGCCCTGAGAAACTTGGTTCAACATCTAGTGGTGGAGAAAAGAAGAATGATAGGAGAGCACAAATTATTCATCAAGATGAAGCTGAAAGTTCAAACTCAAATAGACTTATTGCTAGTCCTAAAGTAGGTGAGAGCTTGATGATGAAGAGACAAGTCTTGAAGAAAACAAAGGAGAGAGAGATGCTTGAAAGAAGAGCATTGTTCAGGGTAGCTTGCAGATGTAAAAACAAGGTATGCAAAGTAATAGTTGATTCAGGGTGTACTGGTAACATTGTATCTAGTGAAATGGTGAATAAATTGCATTTAGAAAGAATGCCTAGAGAAAAACCATATAAGGTATCATGGGTTAGTGATAATCAATCTATGGTGGTGAGTGAACAAGCTATAGTTGAATTTTATATTGGTTAATACAGGGATAGAGTTGTTTATGACATATTACCCATGAATTGTGTAGCTTAGGGAAAAACCTAGGTTAGTAGATTAGAGCATAAAATAAGATAACCCAAAGAAAACAATGAAGCACAAAGGAGTAAACAACATGAAAAGAAGAACAATATTATCAAATGTCTTCAAACTACATGATTGACCTCCATTGCACCTTCTCTATTTGTTGCAATATTATGTTTGCCCTTAGATTTATGATGAACAACCTATGATAGTGACAATGTCCTAAGTAAATGTTGAAGGATTCTATCTAAAAAGAAATGCAATACAATTATGCAACTATGAAGCAACTATGAAGCAAGCCTAAAGTATGGAAATACCAAGATGTCAAGATGCAAAAATGTCAAGATTGCCTAAGATGTAGATGAGATGAAATGTCCAAATGAGACCAAAATTTCCATTTTATAGAAAAGTCAATTTTGGATGAATGGCCAAGATTGAAGATTGAAAAATGCCCTAAGATCAATGGTTAAGATTGAATGTGACAACCAAAAATTAGGGTTAGGGCAGCATTAGGGTAAAATTTGAAATGGAGGGCTAAGATTTGGTTTTGGGAAAATCTGTAACGCCCCGCCACACAACCCTAGAGGAAGTTGCAATTAACTACTCAAACGCAGAATTTTTTTTTTTGTTTAAGTATAATTAACATGCAAGTTCACTGCCCATTGCCAACAACCTCTAAGGTTATGAGAATGAGATTACTTTAAAACCCAAACAAGAAACATGAATTGAAACTATAACATTTAATTACTTAAAGAATTAAGAACACATACATTCCATACATGATAAATTACATCAAAGAATAAGAGATACCACATGATTTCAAAAAACAATCATTTAACAATAAGATTAAAACTCTCATTCCCCGAATGAGGTAAATCCAATAAGCATGGTTACATAATACATCTTCCACCTAGATAACAATTGAGGGGTAATAAATTACAAGATCAACTGAAATGAATAAAGCATGAAATGAACTAGATCCCACAAGCTCTCCAACTAGAAATCTCATCCACATGAACAAGAAGAAAACCCAACGGAGTAAGGTGCACGTTCCACCCAACCAAGTGGTACCTAAAGGCCCACCCCCCGTGCTAGGAGATAGTAACAAGGATTCCTAGACAAGACAATCTACCTCTAGACACATGATGACACATACTGACACATACTAACACAACCAATCATAGGTACAACACAAGTACAACTCTAACATGGTCACATTGCTTCCAGACATAAAACAGATCGAGTATGTTAAGAAACAAAATCAAATACCAACTGTTGTCATAGAAAGAGTGTCATCACACAGCTCGACATGGGATATCCTTTGGGAATCTTCATAGGCTCTGACCCCCATTATAGGATATCCTGGTGGCCTCAATCGAATCTCGGCCCCCATACTCACTCATGCGGAATCAAATACCTCTCGTAAAGACAAGATAGATGACCTTGCCATTTCAGGCCTTCCCACTCATCCCAAGCCTATACGAGCACTTGTGTCTATGAGTGAGGCTAAATTATTTTGATTAGTGTGAAATAATACCCAAACTTCTAAGTACAGTGTTTTAGTTATCACTTGATTAAACCACCTCTGAAGGTTACCCAGTTTACCTCTTTGGGCTCTAGCACCTAACAGAAGCCACTCTTCTACTTGACAACAAACCAAACAAAACCAATCACCAAGGGTGCCAAAGTGCATACAAACTAGGTAAACAATCACTCTAACTCTAGGAGGCAGTTGACATATAATGAAACTCACTCCAAACAATTGGAGGCAACAAAACACATAATCCACTCCTTCTAAAGGAGGCACATATCATCCCCGTTCATGGAAACCGGGTAAAATACTGACAATGCACCATGCACTACCCAAGGGATTCAAAATAGGTTGACAAACATAATACGACAACCCCAATTAATTAAAAACCCCATCTGGAAGACTTATTAACCCCTACCAAACAATTTCCCCCAAAGTGATAATAGAAGACATTACATTTGAAAAGGCAAATAAATAGGAATTAAATCTACTTTGGATTTCCTAAATCCACTTTCTTTAATAACATTCAATAGTTTATTGCTGCAATAAAACTAATTAAATTATGTCTCTTTCAGACAAGGGATAAAACTTAACTAGATATTTAATTCCCTAATTACTCTTAAATAATAATAACATTTACCTCTATGATCTAGAACCTATCATTTAAAAATAACTATTGGTCATTTGCAAAATAAATAATTTTAAAATCAATTAATCTCGCTATTAAACACATTACATTTAAATCCAATATTTTTCCTTCCAAGTATATTATTTTTAAAATAAAATCAATAATTTGACTATGAACACAATTTTTAAATTCCTCAATTACACATTAAATGAAATTAACCAATCTTATTATAAATTCATTTGCAACCAAAAGAAATATAAATAATTAATAATCGCTTTCTTAAAAATTTCATTTCATTTAAAGCAAATAACCATTTCTCTTAAAATCATTACCTTATTAAGTAACTACTTGAGCATTTGAAAAGAAATAATAGATTTAAATCTAAAGGTTTACTTCAGTTTCCCAATAATATTTGAATATAAAAATCTCATTTCCCCATTAAAATTATTTCATTATAGAATAGCTACTTGGACATAAACTTACATCTATATTAATTAAATATTCATTTAAATAAGAAAACATTTCTACATAAATTTAATATCCATTTCTCATATTTAAATATTCATTTATTGAGCCATATGCACATTATTCATTTTCCTTAATTACACAAATTGATCAAAATCAATTTTTTAATAAAATCATTTTATTATAAAATCAATATTTGCATATAATAAAATAATCTTAAAATCATTATATTTAACCATAAATATATATATATATAATTATATACTGGACGTATATACAACTATATATATATACATATTTAAATATATATTTATAAAAACAATTTAAATTCTAACTCATTTAAATATAACCCAAACAATTGCCAATTAACTATGCAAATAAAATATACATATATATATATATATTATATTAAAATAATATATAAAAAATATATATACATATATTTTACTAAAATTCTAAAAATCATATATATAAATATATATACATATATATATATTTAAAATTTATATTAAAAAAAAAAAACTTTTAATAAATAAAACAAACCCCAACAAGGAAGGGGAGGACGCAGCCAGGGCTGCGCCCAGCCTCCCCTGTGGAGGTTGTGCTTCCTATGGCAGCACTTCCCCCATAGTATGTGGGGAGCACTGCCACAACAGCGACCCTCCATGGGTTGGGCAGCCCCCTTCCTCCTAAAATTTTTATTTTATTTTTAATAAATTTTGCATACCTAAGTAATACATGTATATGTATATGTATTATCTCTCTCTCTCTCTCTATATATATATATATATATATAAATTTCTATTTTATAGCTAAACTGGGCAAACTTTCCACATAAATAATTACACAGCAAAATCTTTTTCAAACACAAATTCTCAATTTCAATTTCTAAACTGAAATGGAAAAGTAAGATTAAATCCAAACACAAACTTATATGTTTTCCTTTTGATTCCTCTTCCAATTTTCTATTTTTAAAATTTGTTGTTTTCATTTTCAATTTCCTATTGTTTAAAATTCTTTGCCCTACAAAAGATTTGAGGTTTTCTCCATTGTTCTACAAAAATTTTCAAGAATTCTTAGCAAGATTTACAACCTCTTCAAAATTAAAATCAAAGCTTCAAAAACAAAATAAAACAATTAAAGAACCTGTGTTCTAAAGTTTGAAGAGAATGAGATCCGGAGTTGAGCTTCCTTGCAAAATCCAATCCTCCAAAATTTCTTCCAATTCTCCACTTCCAATCCAAAAATATATATCCAATACAAGAAAACCCCCTTTTTTTTTAACAAGATTTTTCAAAAATATCTATATCCTCTCATTTATTTTTATTTTTTAAAATTTAATCAAATTTCCTCAAAATATCCCAAATATTTTCTTTTTCCAAAAAAAAAAAATCTTCATTCCTATCCTCAACACTTAGTCAACATTTTACAAATATCTTTTTTTCACTCATTATAGATATTTCCTTATGCATTTAAAATATATTTTACTTTTTTAATTCTTTAAAACACAATTTAAATTTTAAAATAGATTTAAAACAAAATTTCATTTCAAATAAATTTAATTCTTTTAATTTATGCATTTTCAAAACAACTTTAACTATTTAATTTATTTAATCAATAACTATAATTTAAAACACCATTTAATTTCCAAAATAGATTTAAATCTTTTACTTTATGCACTTTTCAAATACAATTAAACTATTCACTTAAGAGATTTAATAGATTAATTTATTTACTCCACAACTAAATTTATTTAATTAAATTATTTACTTAATAAATAACTTTAATCACAAAGATTAAATTACTTACCAAATACATTAAATTTAATTAATTAAGTTAAATTAAAAAAAATTAACAACTTTACTCTAAAATAAATAAATAACATTTAAAACATACAGTCAATAATTTTCACATATAATTTCCACTAATAATAACTTATCAAAACACCAAGGACAACAAGACTCAACAACCAACAAGACACAAACTGATGACACACTATGACAGGGTTGTGGTTTGACAAGGGAACCTTGTTACTATCTTCCAATCTTCAAAACCGTTGGGATATGGACACGCTCAAACCTATGAACCTAGGTGGAGACAATGTCCTGTACATGCAATCATGTAATCAAAATGAATGTCAAACATGCATAAAAATTAGCAGACGCACTATGAAGAGAAATCGCATAATCATAGAGCACTCGCATGTGAGTGATGTGATCCCGTCCCCTCCACCTATACAGTCACATCAAGACTGACGAAAGTAAAGCATCATTAATCAACAGATAATCATATATCAATATTAACAACTATGCTAATCAAAAGCATAATATGAAACATAACATCCATAAAGTGCGTCATCTCAACATAGAATAGCATCCACATTGCTCTAAAGCTAGCGATCATAAGACAATAACAAATATCAAGGTCTATCATAGTAAAGGTACTACCTAACACATATACAAATCTAAAAACATAATAGTAACAACTGGAGGGGCACTACAAAAATCAAATCAAAGGTCAAGAATGCATATGACAAGGGGATAATAATGACACAGAAAAAGAGAGCTGGAAAATCAAATAATATTAGAAATTACTTGATTTATGGAGAAAAGTTGTTATTTTGAATTAAAAATTAATTTAATTCAAAAGGGTGGTGTCATGACATTATTTAAAATTAGGAAAATGTCAAGGTGGACAATAATTAAATAAATTAAAGAATTTATTTAATTATGAGAAGACATTAGAAATTAATGACTTATTTAAATAAATAAAGTTTATTTATTTAAATTTAATCAGGAAGAATAAAAGATAACTAAATGAATTTAAGAATTTATTTAATCATAGAGAGACATTTAGAAAGATTAGCAACGTATTTAAATAAATAAATAAAATTTATTTATTTAAATAATCAAGAGGAATGAATTAATTAAATAATTACGAATTATTTAATTAATAGTTGAAATGGACCATAGGACATAATTAAATATTTTAATTATGCTAGGAAGAAATATGGCAAAAATAGGACTTGCAGGCCTAGGTCAATTTTATGTGTCTACATTTTGCCCCTCTTTGTCATAATGTAGCCTGTCACATTATGACAAAGAAAATTCACTCAAAAACATGCCCTAGTGAAGGTACGAAGTATCTATGCCCCCTTGGGAAAATTTTCAAATTTTGGCCTAGTGACAAAAAAATTTGGAAAGTGTCCTGACAAGTCAATTGGATGTCCAGAAAATGAGCGACGCAAGCGGTTTTGGATTTTAACATGTTTAAGACAGTCAACGGGTTGGTCAAAGGTGGTCAAAAGAGCCTCCAATAGTAAAGTTGTCAAGAAAATCCCACTTTTACCCTATAAATAGGTTCAAAATGGGTAAAAAGTCAATTCATTTTCATTTTTACTATTGGAGATTTGAGAGCTAAGAGAGAGACCTCACACGAACATGGTGATTCCAATGATTGAGCATCACAGATACATTGTTCAGACTTTCAAACAGCTAGAGGGTGTAGAGCCATTGGTAAGTACGCCTTGCCCACTTTGTCATTTCATCATTTTATGTGCTTTTTTAGGTCTTGAATATAGGGAAATGAGTGCGTTGTGACGCATATGCATTCGCGTTCGTGTTGCATGCATTTGATGTGTTGCAATGCAAACATTAGGGGTCCATTAGAGAGTGACACATTTGCATATTGGTAAGATGCAACTATCGTAGTGTGACACAAATGAGAGGTATAGCGACACAATCACAAAGCCATTGGAAGCAAGTAATTTGACAATGATGCATATGAAAGCAGAAGTGATGCATGTGCTAAAGGATATCACTTTTGAGGACTCGTGCAATGCAAATGCTCTATCGGAACACAATTGAAGGGAATAGCGACACAATTGACTTAATGTGATGCAAATGTCATTGACGTGATACATTTGACTTTGACCAAAGTTGACTTAGTTTTGGACGTAGTTTCTGCTTATTGTTTGATTAGATAGATGGTAATAATGATGTTTTAAAGATGATCTAACTCTCATTTCTGCATGTGCAGAAATGATTACCACCGATCTATATGCGTGAGTTCAAGCCTTCCATGTATGCCTTCCAAGATTAGCTACAGGACATAGAGCATAGATGATTGATGTGACTTGGATTATATTACGTCACCTATATGCCCATTGTCCAAGAAAATAGGGGACTGCTGACAGCACTAGCCAAGAGATGGCATTCAGAGACATGTTTGTTCTATTTGTCGACGGGAGAGGCCACTATGATATTCGAGGATGTGTATAGGATTTTGCACCTACCGATTTGAGGAGAGCACATTGTGTATGATCCACACTGGGGGAATTAGGCTATTATCGAGTTTTATGAGGCTAATGATGGTGCGAGAATGGGCATCGAGGGCTATGAGATTCAATGGGAATTCATGGCAGAGCATTATCCTTGATGGGATGCAATGTTGTGCACATTGATTGTCAGTGTCTTAATTCCAGACTGCCGTGGACATAGGTTCCTGATTGGTTGGGGAGATGTACTCATGAGGATGAGACAGGATAGGAGTATTTTTGCATGGGGGCCTTGTCTTCTTGGTATGCTTTATCATTAGTTACATGAGGTGGCGTACAGAGGTGCGCATAGTATCAGTTGCGACACCACATTACTTATGATTTGGGATTGGGAGCATATTCTTGTCTTCCATCCACCTATTTAGAGGCCACAACTAGCTGAGGGGATGAAATATTTCTATCTGTATGCAGGTGCTCTCCAACAGACGAGGGTTGTAGAGATAGGCTATTGGCGACACAGGATTGACATGTTGATGGTGTTTGTCTAGAGACCGTACAGGGACTATGCTCAATGGGATGATGAGGGAAAGCATTTACCCTTTTGCAGGAAGTTTAGATATTTGATTGGGTGCATAGTTTAGTCTATGCTTATCATTGAGATGTACCTACCCCAGCAGGTGTTGCGACAATTTGGTGAGCATCAGGATGTACCCGTGGGGATGTCAAAGTATGCCCGATCCTCACAAGAGACTATATGGGGGCCATCCATATCAATACCTCTAGAAAAGCAACAAATTAATGGGCTGGTGGCACAACAGTGGGCATGGAGAGGGGGTCCAACTGATCTTGGGACAACAGCTGAGTTTGATACATGGTGATAGGCACATAGACCATAACCACTGATAGATCCAGATGGGCCAGCACAAGTTGATAGATGCTCAATGATACCATGGGTGTGACAAGGTGGTAGAGGAGGCAGAGATGGAAGCAAGGGTAGGGGAGGGATGGAGGTCGAGGTGATGGCAGGATAGGAGATGAGGGGAGAGGTGGAGGAGATGGTGGAGGTGGAGAGAGGAGGAGGAGAGGAGGAGATGGCGGGAGATAGGGTAGGATATTTTGACAATGTTTGGAGAGGGTGTCGTTCGATGCTATTCTCAAGGTTCCCAAGGAGGAGGAGAGGGATGAGGAACTTCGATAGGAGGAGGTGAGACTAGAGGCTGAGGTGGAGGTTGAGGTACATGTCAGAGAGGAGGCCTTGGATGTCTATAGAGGAGAGGAGGATATTAGGGGTGATGATGATGAGGAGTTGGATATTGATAGCGAGGATGCTATGGATGAGGCAGAGAGGCAGCTACAGCAGAGGATGGTGGAGGGAGATGATGACATACCTAGAGGAACACCTTTGCCTCATGATGCCACTGTGGACTAGAGATTAGAAGATATACAAAGGAGATTGGATGAGGCTACAATAGAGATTAGATATTTGCGAGCAGAGTTGGAGGTGACATGGGTTGAGAGAGATCAAGTTAAGATCTGATGATGGGAGTTAGAGAGCTAGTGCACTGGGTTTGCAGAGTTATGTGTAGGGCCAGTTGGAAATGTGGCAAGGGAGTTAGCCTAGGTCAATGCTAGGAGGGGTTAGTATTGTATGCTATATGAGAGAGTAGTGTTGGTTGATCAGAGGGAGCTTGGGTTGTCTAGATCACAGAGTAGGACAGAGACTGGGTCAGGTAGTAGCAGCCGCACACACAACAGACGTAGTTAGAGTACTATGGGTGGTTCTACTTCCTCAAGGCATTCATCAGGTCACAAATACCATCATAGCCACAAACATTCCTCGAGCCATAGATCTAGCCATGGTCATGGGTCATCTGCCTCAGGTCATAGGTCAGAGCACAACCAGCCGCTAGCCATAAGTACATCAGCTTCATAGGGCTTTCCCATCATGTCCATGATGCCATCAGTTCCTCTTACAAAGCATCAATCACCTCGGTCTTCTCCTCAAGGGGATGAGGAGAGCACAACCTAGGGGCATTATGAATATCATCTTGACATTATGTTTCAGACATTCATGCTGTGACATTTATATTTTGACCATCGAGCCTGCGAGCTCTATTTTTGGTATATCTCATGATGATATCCTGTGACATGATTTTTGAGGTTATATAGATGATGTAGTTTTGACATGGCCTATATGCTTTATGTTATGTGATGATGCATTATGTGTTGATTATGTCTATGATATATGCATTTATGGTGATAATTATGATGATGAATTTTATATGTCATGTGATGTATGCAGTTATGATGGTTATTTATGATGATATGCCATGATGAGATTATGTTATGTATGATGGTTAGATGATGATGAGTATGCATAATGCTTTGATTCTAGTGAATGATATGTTTATGATTATAAATGCATTGATGTATGACTACATGTATGGATAATGCGACATGTGATTTCTTATGTTATGATGTATATATATTAATGATATGGATGATGTATGGAAATGTTAAGTGCATTTTTATGCTAGGTGGATGAAAATGGATGCAAATATTATATGCTAATGATGTAACTAGAAATTGTAAATGAATTTTTAACTATGTATGCCTCAATGAATGTTTTAATGCCTAATGTAACTAAATGAATGAATATATGTGAATGTGTGAAGAATTAATGAAATTCCTATATGATCATGTATGCCCTTATATTTTTGTATGCCATAGGATATCATTAGGAGACAGAAAAAAAGAAACGACAAGACAAAAGGAGATGGATGCTAGTGTAGAGACCGAATCCTTCAACATATTACCAAAGAACTAATAATTGTTGCTCTTAATCATCATTGGGAAGATTATTGTAATTTCCAACAAACTCCATGATATGACATAGATCAGTGGTGTGAAAGGTTGTACCATCACATGAGATAAGTAGTCGTAGACAAGGATGATCATGACTCATACTAAAAATGTGATTTCCCCAATATTTTTGTCACAACCAACCACACAAACAAGATAGACAAGAAAGACAAGTCATGAAACGTCGTTGCTCCTCTAAATCTTGTTGCCAGAACATCCTCAAGGAACTAGCAACATGACTGTTTGAAAAAGAGAAGACAAGCCAATCATCATGATACATCACTGCTTCTCTAAATCCTATTGTCAGGACATTGTTGAGAAACTAGTAGGATGATGAGAAATCAAAGGATAAAATGCCAAGATAATGTTTGCCAAGTGTTTGTCAAGTGTGTCTGAATGTCAAGGGTTTTGAATGTCAAGATGCTAGGTTTGATAGTTCCAAGATGCCAAGTTTGACAATGTCTACATGACGAATGCCAGGTAATGCCAAATTCAAGGACACATCCTAAATGATGTCGATGTCGAGAGGATCGATCCTTAAATGCTAAGAGAATCCCTCAAAATGTCAAATGACAGTGACGATGCCTAGGAAGGACACATCCTAAGGCATAAAAGAAATGATAGGGGTTGTTCTTCAGAAGGACACATTTAAAAAATAACCAAGAGTATGATGGTTTGACTAGTTTTGACTAAGTTTGACTGAAGTTGACTAATTTTGACTTGTTTTGACTACACATCGAAATTGACAAACTGATGTAATTGACCCCTTGATTGAATGATTGCCAAAGTTTGTTTGAGAAGTTGCCTATTTTGAAATAATTTGTTTGACTTGAGACACTTGACGTGTGTGCCAGTGCAGTGTCATGAACCCTAATGGAGTGACCTAGTGTGGCCTCCGGGGCTCATTGATTGATGGCCTTGCCTATGTCATACACTCAGAGACCTCGTAGTTCAACACAACCAATGACTTTTTTATGATGACCAAAGATTGAGTCATGATTTTATTTGGAAAAACCTAGAAGGACTGACCTAATGTCTCAGGGGCCCAAAGTTGAGCCTTGCCTACATAGCAAATGTGTAAAGATGATGTAGTTTGATAGTGACATGGACTGACTGATATGACTGATTTGACAAGTTATGACTCTGTTTTTGGGATTTTTGAGTGTTATTTGGATGTTTTTGTGTTTTGGACATGTTTTGATTTTTTTGTATTTCTTCAAGGCATTTTTCAATTTTTAGGTTTTTTTTCAGGACATTTTATGATTTTTAGGTCTTTTTTCAAGACATTTTATGGTTTTTAGGTCTTTTTTAGGACATTTTATGACTTTTATGATTTTTTTTTAGGAATTTTTTGATTGGAAGGACCATATGCAATACCCACTATAGTCAAGTGATAAATAATTTCCCCCAGTTAGGTCCAAGACTAGCCTAGTTCGAAGGGTGTGAAAAGGACGTGCTTGGGGTGATAGAAAAACTATGTGCTAGACCTGATGTCAACCATAGTTAGCCATGGAAAGGAATGGCAAGGTTTTGTTAGAGGATGTTGAGATGGTGTCGGAAAAGTGGGTGTTGATTATGGACTAAGGTAGATAGAGTGAAAATAGATGGCGAAGCAAAGACCGACTACACATGGTGCATGTTTTCCAGGTTTTCACAATGGTACTTATCCAAAGCACTTGTTTACTAGGTTTTCACTATAGGGTGAATTATTTCTCTTTACTATTTTTGTCATTTTTTCTATTATTTTTTTTATTTTTTTATTTTTTTGGTGACACCAAGACGCCTATTTGCCAGGTTTTTATTAGGGTGATGATTTTTTGTATTTTTCATTTTTTAAATTTTTTTTGTATTTTTGATGGTCTTCAACCTATCCCTTTGATGTTATGCATAGAAATTTTGAAGGTGCAGACTATTGATGGGCTCTGTCAGTTGTTCCCCATCTGGAGTAGCTAGATGGTAAGCTCCAAAACCGAATGAGGTCATGATGATATACAGGCCCAGCCAATTAGGCTCGAACTTGTCGGGTTTCTCTTTGTCAGACTGATTCTTAGGATTTTGCATTAGGACCAAGTCGCCAATGTCAAACTTTCTAACCATGACTCTCTTGTTATAACTATGGAAAAGGTTTTTCTGATATGCTTATAAATGATTTAGGGCATTGTGTCTGTGTTCCTCTAACATCTCTAGTTCATGCAGTCATGATTGTCTATACTCTTCGTCATCGATCAAACCCTTCAAGGAGACTCATAAAGAAGGAATTTCAACCTCGATGGGAAAGATGGCTTCAAATCCAAAGACCAAGGTGAATGGAGTGGCTCCTATAGGCATATGGATGCTAGTGTGGTAAGCCCACAGAGTAGGGTTAAGTTGGATGTGCTAGTCACGACCAGTGTCATTGACTATCTTCTTAAGAATTTTTATAATTGTCTTATTGGACACCTCAACTTGACCATTTCCTTATGGGTAGTATGGTGTGGATAAATGATGTTGGATGTGGAAGCATTCACATAACTCATAGACATCTTGATTTTTGAAAGGATGACTGTTGTCTGTGATGATGGACTGTGGAACACCATACCAGTAGATAATATAGTTGAGGATGAACTTGGAAATCTGCTTGTTGGTTATGTATGTGAGGGGAATGGCTTTGATCCACTTAGTGAAGTACTAAGTGGCGGCAATAATGAATTTATGGCCATTGGAAGAGGTAGGATGATTTTTTCCCAAGAGATCGAGTCCCCATTGTGCGAAGGGCCACGTAGAAGTGATCAACTAAAGTTCTTGTGCTAGTGCATGAATCAAATCACTATGTACTCAACATTGGCGACATGTTCTAAAAAAATCAAGTGCATATTTTTCCATTGTTAGCCAGTAATACCCAAGTCTTGTGATCTTCTTGGCTAAGGTAGGGCCATTCGAATGAGATCTGCATATACCCTCATGTACCTCACATAAGGTTGTCTGTGCTTTGTTGAGACATCAAAGGAGGGTATTGTCAAAGCTACGGTGGTATAGGGTGTCACTGATGATGGTGTATCGAGTGACTTTATGGCTAAAGGAATTTTTTGGTTGTTGGATAGGTTCAGGGGAAGAGTCTGGGACTGAAGATAGTCATATGTCTTGATACCAAGGTGAGTTGGGACCAATAAGCTAGCAAACCATTTCTGACTCTAGAATGCCATATGCAAGAACCAAAAGCTATTCTACCAAGAACTCAAACTATTGCACATTGCTTGGGATATCTAGGAGAGATCTGATTGTAGCCATTGCATCCACTACCTTTTTTTGTGCCCTAGGAACCCATTCAAAAGTAAGCATGTGGAAGTACGACTGAAAGTTGTCAACCATTCATTTGTAAGGCATTAAATTTTCATCCTTGGTGTCATATTCATCATTGACTTGGTTGATGACCAACTGAGAGTCTTCGTAGACGTGAAGTGTTTTGATTTTCCATTTTATGGCCATTCTGAGTCCTATGACAAGTGTCTCATATTCTACAACATTATTTGTAAATAGAAAAGCAATGTGAAAGGACTTAGGGATGGAATCTCCTTGTGGTGTGATAAACAGTATTCCTACTCCCAAGCCATGACTAGTATGAGACCCGTCAAAATATAGTTTCCAAGGTGATTTAGTCTCTTTGTGAAATATGGATTCATCGGGGAAGTCTACTACTAGTGGATGATCACCTTGTATAGGTGCATCTACAAGTTGATCTACTATTACTTGTCCTTTTATGGCCTTTCATTCCACATACTGTAAGCCATACTCAAGATTATAACCCAATTTTCCAAGCATGTTATCAATGTTGCGGGACTTAGGAGATATTTCAAGGGATCAATCTTTGCTACTAATTGTGTCCTGTGATTCAACATGTAATTTCTTAACTTCTAGATAGCAAAGATAACTATAACACAAGCGTGTTCAATAGATGTGTAGTTGAGCTCATATCCAACCAATGCTCGACTGATATCGTATATTTCCCTTTCCTTCTCATCATGGTCATTTTGTGTGAGCAATTCCCCTAGTGCTGAAGTTGTGGTAGAAATATATAGAATAAAAGGTTTTCCTTCAATAGGTGGCATTAAGATAGGAGGTGACAATAGATAGTCCTTTATTTGTTGGAAGGCCTCTTGAAATCTATCAATCCACACAAAGGGGATTCCTTTGCGTAGGAGATATTGAAATGGGTGACACTTTTCTACCAGTTGTGTGATGAAGCAACGGATAGACTGTAATCTTCCTTGCAATGTTTTGAGTTCACTTATCCCTTTTGGGGGAGGCATGTCTAATATGGCTTTTAATTTGGCGAGATCCACTTCAATGCCTCTACGAGAAACTATATATCCCAAAAAAATTCCTTATGTTACACCAGAGACACATTTCTTAGGATTCAAGTGGACCTTGTATTCTTCCAATCTCTTGAAAAAAATTTCTAGCATAGTGAGGTGATCCTTGCTTGTCAAAGACTTTGCTAAAATGTCATCCACATAATCTTCCATTAGCTTGTGCATCATGTCATGGAATATTGTTGTCATGGCTCTTTGATATGTGGCGCTTGCATTCTTGAGACCAAAAAGCATGAGGTTCCAACAGTATGTACCCCAAAGACATGTGAATGTCATTTTATGTTGATCTTTAGGAGCAATCTGGATCTAATTATAGCCCGAGAAACCATCCATGAGGGACAACATCTCGTATCCTATCATAAGGTCAACTATGATGTCTATGTTTGGTAATGGAAAGTCATCCTTTGGCCATGCTTTGTTCAAATCTCAAAAGTCTATGCAGATGCGTATTTGACCATTCAACTTGGTGATAGGTACAAGATTTGAAATCCATTCAACATAGTCTATTGACCGTATGAATCCCACATCTAGCAATTTTTTGAGCTCTACTTTGACTAACAAGGCGATTTGAGGGCACATCTTTCATAGCTTCTATTTTATTGGCTTGATGTCTGGAAGTAAGGGAAAATGATGCAAGACTAATTCTAGATCCAACCTAGGCATGTCAACATAGGACCATGCAAAGTTAATCTTATGCTTTGAGAAGAATTTTTGGAATTCCAGTTTTTCTTCCTCTGTCAAAGATGTTGCAAAGAGGACAATTTTAGTATCTTCTATTGTGGATATGTTGACTTCCATGGTGTCTTCAATGAGAATTGCCAATTTTTTTGAGTCATGGGGAGAAATTCCAATCCTCCATCCTTGGTTACCTCGAAGAGGTTTTCACCCTTGGATGCGTCCTTTATTTTTACTTTTTTATTGTCAGAAGGTTCCTTTTGGTTTTCACCTAAAAACGTGTCATTTTTTGTTTTATTTTTATTTTTATTTTTGTGACTAGAGGATGGTACAATTTCCTCGAAGTATGTTGCACAATCTAGGTCTATAGCAAATCTAGCCTTGTGGTCACCATTTGGTATGCCCTTGCAGAGTCCCATGAATTCTACAATGGCCTCATCATTTTGAAATATGTCCATAACTGGTGGGCCTTGTTGATCCCAATAAATTAGCTATGGGTAGACAAGGGAAATACCATCATTAGTATTGGAAAATGGTGGGGAGGATGCGAAAAGAATGCAAAAGGATTCAAAAAGGATAAATATGAAATTTTCATCTTCCAACTCCCATTCGGATTCTATCGAGTATTCTCCTTCACTTGATTCAGACTCATTATCAAAATAGGGGACAAATGGACTAGAGTCATGATCAACAACATCATGTAGCAATTCAGATGAGTCTGAATGATGGTCATTAGAGTCAGATGGCCGGGTAGGTGTGACTTTGGGAGTGTCTCTAAGAAGGTCCACTTTGAACATCTTTCTGAATCACTCATTAAAGGAAAGGTCACCAAGTTCAAGAAACAATTTGTCAAGGCAACAGTCACTCAGGGCTTTTTCAAAACCAATTTCCCATCTGTGTGAGTTGGTTTCAATAAGGGAATCTTCAATAGTCTTGACACTTTCAGAAGCATTCACATTCTCACCTGAAAGTACATTGGTACATCGATCGTTAGTTTCAAGAAACCCATACCCTAACCCAAGAAGCTTTGGTTGTCGGGAAGGCATAATAGGCTCTCTCCTTCTAGTTTTTTTCTTACCAAGGCCACTAGTTCCATCATAACCGTGTGCCTTCACTATGTCATAGTCTTTACCATATATTTGAATTGGAAATGGGGAGGGGTCTTCTAAGTCTTTACAAATCCAAGTTGATATGTCCTGGATGTCTTTTTTTCTCATTTCTCCCCATTTTATAAAAATGCACGTTGGAGGAAATTTGAAAATCTCTTTAGGCTCCATCCTGAAACAAGGTCGACCATAAGCCTTAGGATACCTAGGTATCTTAGTGATGCAGTAGGTCGTGTTCAATTTATATTCCCCACAACCTTGGTCCTAAATCTTGATACTAGGATCAGCCTTCGAGATAGAGGGAGATAGTGTGGTGGAAGACGAAGAGGTGGATGTGGATGATTTGGCAAGTGTGGATGGATCGATGAATTTGGAAGAAGAGGAGGTTGAAGCTTCACAGTTAATAGGCACTTGATGTTCTGAAATACCCCTTAGATTGGTACAATACTGGAAGGGATTAGGGGCTCCATATATGGTGATTTTAGTTTCATCAAAAGGAAACTTCAAGCATTGATGGTAAGTGGACATAACAGATTTTAGGGCGTGGATCCATGGTTGCCCAAGTAAGATGTTATATGGTAGCTCAAGATCTAGGAATTGACAAATTGTATCTACATTAATCGGCCCCACTCAGATAGGAAGTGTGATAATGTCCCAAGAGGAACATTCTTCATCATCATACACCTTTATAACAATACTCTTGGTAGCATCTACACAAGAATCAAAGAAGCCTAGAGCCTTAACTAGTTTTAGGGAGCATATGTTTAGTCCTACTCTACCATCTACTAAAACTTGTCTGACCTTATGTTTATTGATAAAGACTTCAACGCGTAATGCGTCATTATGAGAGGATTTTGGTGATGAATAGTATTGGTTTGAAAATGTTATGTGATGGGGAGTGGTTAGGTATCCCACCATGGCTTCAAATTGGTTGACATCAATGTCATGAGGGACTGAAGACTCTTGTAAAGTTTTGTCAAGTATGGCCTTGTGCATAGGAGAAATGTGTAACAACTCAAGTATAAATATTTGAGTAGGTGTTTTTCCTAATTGGTCAACAAGGTTGAATTGTCCCTTAGGTTGTGACTGTTTGGTGGATGGACCATATTGTGACTGTTTGGAAGATGGACCAAGTATGGTGATTTTCAGCTATCTAGGGGGTGGAGGACCAACAATAGTGACTTTTCCACCATGAGTAGTGACATTTACATTCAGGTGCTCTCTTGATAGTAATGGTATTGACATATTCATTGGCAACTCAGAGGTGGTTAATAATGGGTCCACCAGAATAGTCAAAGGTGGTGTGAGTGTAATTGGCACGATTATTATTAGTCTTGGGACCTAATGTTGAGGGATTATTTGAACCATGGTCCTACAGAGGGTTCTTGTGAATTGTATGGTATGTGTTTGACATGAATTATTGTCCACCTAGTTCAATGGTATGATTTTCAATGAGGTCTTGTACAAGGTTTCTTAATTGTTGACAAGAGGAGGTTTTATGCCTTTTTTCATGGTGGTAATCACAAAATGCGTTGTCGTCCCACTAAGATGGCTTAAATTTTCTTGGGTCATATGGCTTAGGGTCTTGTAATGTGATGACACTGTTTTGAAGGAGCTTCTTAAGGACATATTCAATTGGTTCTCCCAAGGCATCATATGTACATCTCTTTGGGAATTTCCTGGTTTGACATGGTTGTTCTTGGTTTTTATTGTTTTGATTATTTTGAATAGCATTGGCAACAGGTGTCGGTGTGATCAATGGTACATTTTGTGGTTGAGCTCCTTTGAGAGTGAGTACATGACCCATTGTGTTTACCACCTTAGCATCAACAATTCCATAATTGGTGATGTGTTTATTCTTGACCCATTATTTATTCTTGTCAATAGGTGGATTTGTGTTTGTGTTCTTAGGGATATATTTGAGCTCTCCTTTAGCAACAAGGGCCTTTTCTAGTTGGACTCCCTTTTCAACTAAGTTTGTGAAGGTGGTACAACAATGAACTTGCAAGCTGAATTTCAATGGGCCTAGAAGGTTTTGGACAAACATGTCAACTTTTTATTTTTCCGGTATCTCAATGTGACAACTTGCTAGACTTCTCAATCTTTGGAAAAATGAAATAAAGGTCTCAGCAGTCTCCTCTTGAGTAAGCGTGCATAGATTGATAATGGAGACATCTCTGTCAATGTTATATGCATAATTTTGTACAATTTTTTCTACAAGTTCGTCCCATGATTTATTCCTTTTTGTAAGGTAGCAAACCACTCAAGTGTGGGACCCACAAGACTCCTAGGAAAGAGTCTCATCAAATAAGTATGTTCATAGGCGATGTCCACGCAATTGGTTGTAAATTATTGAATGTGTTCAAGGGGGTTCGTCTTGCCTTTGTATTTAGTGAAGTTTGGCACCACGTATCCAGGAGGGAAGCTTGGCATGTGTGAACTCATGTCAAAAGGGTATGGACATAGGTCATATGATGTGTAACACTTTTTCTATTGCATTTGCATGTTCTCCATCTATTTCTGCAAGGTTGCAATTTGGGATGTGAGTGCATCAATTATGGGTTGTTCGTAGCGTCACACATGCTAGCGAGAGGTATTCCATGTGTCCCCATTTGTTGTGAAGATGTGTTTGGATTTTTTTGTAGGATGTGTTGTGAAATATTTGACATGTTTTGATTTGAAGGTTTCTGGTATTGTTTGTTTTTATTAGGGACATGTTGATGGGTATGGATGTGTGACGCGTATGTGGGAATGTGCCCTCCAGAGATATTGGTTGATATTTACAGAATGTGTTGACCTTGAGTATTTTGTTGTCCAAATGAAGTCATGTGTTGTGTCATCTGATTGCCTTGTCCAAATTAGTACATGTGTCCATAGGGAATGTTGGTATTTTTCCTTTGAGGTATTTGGTATTGAGTTGTGATGAAGTATTGACATTTGGTTGGGGTTCTGGAATGGAAATCCGTCATTTATTTCTCCCAAAGGGGTTGAGTGAATTTGATCCTATGGCATTATTTGAAGCACCAAATAAAGGATTTGAAGATGTTGTTCCCATGGCACTAGATGAAGCCCCAAATAAGAGGTTTGAATAATTTTCCCCTATTGATGAGGATCCAAAGGTAACTTCAATTGATTGTGAGGATGTTGTTGACATTTGAGGCATGGATTGTGACATGGCTTGTGACATGGTTGATGTCCCTCTAATGGATGTTACATTAATCATATTGGAAGTTTTTTGACTAGAGGTGCCATTAGAGGTAGCATTGATGGTGTTTTTGGAACATTGCATGGCATTGTTGTTTTTATTGTTTTGAGGTTGACTAGTGTTGGAGGTATTTTTTGTGGTATTGTTTGCATCATGGTTAGGAGAGGTTACCCTTAAGGTATTAATGTCAAATCCACGTGGAAATTTGGCCCCTTGGTGTAAAAGAATGGCTAAATATTTTTCTTTATCTTGCAAGACCAATTCTTCCACAAAGGAGGCCACTTCAGGATTTTGAGCTGCAGCTTCTACGTCTTCCTCAAATACACATCCGTGTTCATCTCTACTTATGAATGGTTCAAAGGGGTTGCATGAGGAAGATGGAATTTCCATGTCATTGAAAGGATTGATAAAAGATGTGTCTTGGTTTATGTCATTGGAAAAGTTATAGGTGTTGATGTCTTGTCCAAAAGAATCCATTTTTCTTCTTTTTCTTTGGAGCCTAGTCTCAACCATATAAGGATTTTTCTCAAATGAGGAGGATGAAAATGACAATTGAGTCTATGAATGGGAATGATATGACACTATGTTTTTGATTGTTTTATATTTTCGGGGTTTTTGGCAATAAGAGATGCAATATGACAATGTTGTCTAAAGGAAATGATAAATACAAAAGGACAATGAAGACTAGGATGAAAGGAAATTAAGGTATGAAAAATGAGGACTAAAATGATTTGAATGTTCTAAGGTCAAAGCAATTTTGATGGAGTTTTAGAAAAGATTTACTCAACCACCCAAAGCTTGATCTATGTCTCAAATTGGATCATGAAAGGACTTGTTTGGTATGACTAAATGACAAGATGACAAAGCGAGGTTTCCTAACTAAACTTTTGAGTTGGAAAGGTCTCACAAAAGGAAAATGACTAAAAGAAATGATTTTGACTAAGTCCAATGATAACCTACTCTTGAAGGAAAGTATTTTGCAAAGTATGGTAAGTTCTTCTATTCCAAAATTTGCGAAAGGATGAGAACCTAAGGACTGGTTTATGGCTGAAAATGATGATGATGGACCCTAAGGATGTAACTAAAATTTTGCAAGAATGAACCTATGGGAGAATGCAAGCTAAAAATGTAAAGAATAAAGGATTTGAGCAATTCTTTGTCTGTTTTTTAACTTAGGCCATTGGAAAAATATGTTTGACAGTAGATGGAAAATGTTTGGACTTAGGTTTTGAACTATAACAATGTTTTTGTTTTTTCCAAGCAATTGCATCATTTCAGGTCACAGATGTGTTGCAGGCTATCAAATGCATCTCAAGATAAGTGAATGCATTGCTACAGGTCATGGATGTGGCACAAAAAAGCAATTGCATCAATCTAGAAAGAAAATGTGGTTTAGGATAGCCAAATGTGTTACAGAAGGTAGAAAATGTGTTTTAGCAAAGCAATTACGGCATAGAATGTCTCAAATGTGGTTCAACAGAGCGAATGTGTCACACAGAATAGCAAATGCATTGCACAAAGAATGGAAGTCTAATATGTTTGCAATTTTGGAAAAAATTTCCAAATTATTTCAAGTTGAATGATTGTTTCCAAGTCTGTGAAAGGTGTTTATTTGTTTCAATGTCTCAGAAAACACTTGTAAAACACAATATTTTGTCTTTGAATGATGAAAAATGCACAATGAAGACAAGCACAATCTTAGGTTAGGTAAGGACTATATTTGCTAGATTCCACGTGGGTTTCCCCAGCCGCACTTATTCTTAGTGGGTGATCTAGAAGCTTGGCCACACAGGCTCCCCCTTACATTACACTCACTTCTTGGGTCAACCAAGCTTCAAGCCTCCATAAATATCCCATGGAAAAAAATTCACCTCTACTAAGAACTATGAGAATCTGGATGCCTTTGTAATGACCGTTATTGCGCTAGCAAATAGATGGGTTTTTGGCCACTACACAAAAGGGTTCTAGTAGATACTCGAGGACATGGCACCTCCCGAGCATATAGAAAGCCACTTAAGGCTTTAATCACTCTACTAGGGACTCTTATACCTTTAAAAGAAACAGTAGGTACCCATTTTCGAATGACACTACACAACTAAGGCCTACATACCATGAGGACTTGACAATTTAGTCTTATCCTTTTATATATCGGCCCGAGTGAAAAATTGGTTGGAGTCGTTCCCTCTTTTGAGGTAGGCCCCTCTAAGGTTTAAAAAATAAAAATAGATGGGTTTGGATTTTTGATCACCGAGTTTGCACAAGGTGAGAGCATAATCACCTACCACCTTCAAACACAATCAAGCAATGTTCTTTGACCTCCTAATTAAATCTAGATGAGACAAATAGTTGTTCTTTTTAAAGCACCAATGGAAGTGTTTTCTAATCTAGGGCAAACAAAATTGGTTTCAAAATAAAACCCTTGGACATTTGAACCTACAAAAGCACTTGTTAGTAGTCTTAAAAATTCCTTGGACCCATGCAAATTTGAAGCCACATGCTGCCACAATAGATTAGTAACTAGAAGAACCCCTATGCTACTAAATGACAGAAAAATCTACAAAAAAAATCTACAAAAACTAAAAAATAAAATTTTACCAGACGATTATGTCGTTCTGCAGGTCAAATGCATCACAAGGCATAATACTGGAAATTTCCAGGAAAATGCATCGTTCTACCCAGCAAATGCGTCTTAGGGCCGAAGGTTGAAATTTGCAGACAAATGCGTTGACTTGCAAACAAAATGCATTGTGGTATGGAAAATGTGTCAATTTACAATGTGTATGTGTTGCAGCAGTGTAGATACTTCATTTTGGAAGGAGAATACGTTGTGAAAATATGAATGCAGCTCAGAAAATAGCAAATGCATTGTGTCATACATGTACCTACAAAAACACAAAAAAATCCTTACGAAAAAAAATAAATGTATAATTTTGGTGTCGGGTTCACCAATGTAGCTTAGGGAAAAACCTAGGTTAGCATATTAGAGCATGAAATAAGATAACCCAAAGAAAACAATGAAGCACAAAGGAGTAAACAACATGAAAATAAGAACAATATTACCAAATTTCTTCAAACTCCTTGATTGACCTCCATTACACCTTCTCTATTTACTACAATATTAGGTTTTCCCTCATATTTATGATGAGCAACCTATGATAGTGACAATTTCCTAAGAAAATGTTGAAGGATTCTATCTAAAAAGCAACACAATGCAATTATGCAACTATGAAGAAACTATGAAGCAAGCCTAAAGTATGGAAATGCCAAGATGTCAAGATGTGAAAATGTCAAGATTGCCTAAGATGTAGATGAGATGAAATGTCCAAATGAGACCAAAATTGTCATTTTATAGAAAAGTCAATTTTGGATGAATGGCCAAGATTGAAGATTGACAAATTCCCTAAGATCAATGGTTAAGATTGAATGTAACAACCCACAATTAGGGTTATGGCAGCATTAGGGTAAAATTTGAAATAGAGGGCTGAGATTTTATTTTGGGAAAATCAAATCAAAGGTCAAGAATGCATGTGACAAGAGGATAAGAATGACACAGAAAAAGAGAGCTGGAAAATCAAATAATATTAGAAATTACTTGATTTATGGAGAAAAGTTGTTATTTTGAATTAAAAATTAATTTAATTCAAAAGGGTAGGGTCATGACTTTATTTAAAATTAGGAAAATTCAAGGTGGACAATAATTAAATAAATTAAAGAATTTATTTAATTATGAGAAGACATTAGAAATTAATGACATATTTAAATAAATAAATAAAGTTTATTTATTTAAATAATCAAGAAGAATAAAAGATAATTAAATAAATTCATAGAGAGACATTTAGAAAGATTAGCGACATATTTAAATAAATAAATAAAATTTATTTATTTAAATAATCAAGAGAAATGAATTAATTAAATAATTACAAATTATTTAATTAATAGTTGAAATGGACCATAGGACATAATTAAATATTTTAATTATGCTAGGAAGAAATGCGGCAAAAATAGGACTTGCAGGCCTAGGTCAATTTTATATGTCTACAAATTGTTTCCACATGTTGCTAGGAAGGCCTTGGCAGTTTGATAGGTCAACCATGCATAATGGAAGACAAAATACATATACAATAGAAAAGGATGGGAAGATATACATACTAACTCTATTGAATGAAGGAGTAAATCAACAACGTGAGATTATCATGCTCGGGAGAAAGGAATATGTGAATGTTGATGAAGGTAAAGAGAAGGGATTGACAGCTAGTGGAAGGCTTGATAGAGTTAAGATAGTAGATAAGAAGAGAGAAGATGATATGCAGTCAGTTGTTGTAAGAAAGAATGCTTTCATATGGAAAAATAAAGTAGATGAAATTGTGTCTCGGACGGATATAGTGCAGAGTAAGTGTGAAAAGCCTATGGAAAGGCAAGAAAAATGTGATGAGATCATTGTAGGGACAATGATTTTCCTTGTGGTGGCAAAGAGAGTGGATGGACAGTTGAATACTATAAGAGAAAAAGTTTATGAGGCTGAGAAGACAATAAATAAGAGGATAGAGGGTTGTAAGAATGATGGGATAGTGAAAAGGATAGTTGCAGGTCTAATAGAGGCTGGTAAGTGTAAAGGTACAGTTGACAATGGTAAGGATGTACACAAAAAGAGCATGGGATCGAGGATGGAACAAGAAGCAAAGAGTAAAGAGATGATAGTTGGAAAAGGGTTAAGTACAAATGTAAAGGAAAGTGCAATGCCAAAATTTGATGATGGAAGAGTGGAAAGGCACCCCACAAGACAAAGTATATAGTTGAAGCCAAGTTCAAATAAAGATAAGTGCAAGAATGTTAAAAGAAATGAAGAGACAAGGCAGGGTAAATCTAAAGACAGTAATCAAGAAGGTCAAAAATCTAAAGAGCACAAAGAAGGACAAGTTATAGCATATTTTCCAAGAGACTTGGAAAACTTCAAAGTTGGGGTGTGTGGTGCAGGGGCACCATTGATCAAAATTTGTCAAGCAAAGTTGTTAAGGTCTAGGCTTTAGGAATTTGAATTTTTTGCATAAAATAAGGTCAATGAGACCATTTGATATTGTAATAAGTCATATTTGATGGTATTTAGGTGTCTAGAGGTTCTGGTTTGCAAAAAAATGCAGAATATAGAAAAAGATGTAAAGTTGCTAAAAATTTGCAAAATTGCATTTTTAGAGGAATGCCAATGGTTAGCAATTCAAAAGTCAGTTTGTGGGAATTGGACAATTATTTTAGGATGGAAACATTATATATATGATTTAAAAGCATTGATTGAATATTGATCTTGAAGATTGCAAGGAAGAAAAATCAATAAAACTCTGCTTTTTCAGTGATTTTTGTGCTTTTCCTTCTTTACCAGTCACTGTACAGCTCCGTACAGACCTTTATCAATCTAAATTCTTTAGAAACTTTAGTTATGTGTGTTAGCTTTGATATGAATCAATTTTGAGGGTTTTATATGGGTAAAAGCACAAAGTTGTGTCACACTTTCGGCCAAATAAATAGTTCTGAGCGAAATATTTTTGGCCGGAAAGGTTTCACTCGACTAGGTCTCGACCGAAACCACATGGCCTATTACATGGCACACAGGTTTTGGCCGAATAAGTTTCAGCTGAATCCCAAAAAATTAAATTTTTCTTTTTCCTGCTTTGAAATTGGCTTTAAAATTACATTTTTTAATGTGTGAGGTTTCTATAGAAACGGTTTCGGTAGAAACTATTTGTACGGAAGCTATCTATGTGGCATCCTAGTTGGTAGCCAACTCAGCTTTTTTCAGAATTTTCTAAAACTTTCAACTTTAGCTAAGTATTTCTTTAGTTAGAATAATTTTTTTGCAAAAAAAAAAATACCCTTTTGTAGAGCTCGGAGTGTAGAATCCAAATATATATATTTTTTAATATTTTGATTAGTTTTAATATATTTTATTTTTAAAATAATGAAAGTTGGTTTTTAAAATGAAAAAAGAGGTTGATTACAATTTTTTTTAAAAAGATAGTAAAACTTATTGAAAATTTTTAAATCTTATATGGGACACAAGAGGATGGAGTCTTCTTCAAAAGGGTATAATTTGTTTTTTGAAAATGATTAAAAAAATGAAAATAATTGATGGCCCATGAAAACTATCAAATTCTGACATGTTTGACTTTAAAACATTATTACGAGAAAAATATACATCAAAATTTGAATTTTTTTTTCCATGCACAAGATATTGAAGTTACCTATTTGGAGAAAAAAAATTAGGGAGAAATGAAGTTTTTTTCAATTTGTTTCTTGATGGCCCTTGAAGTCACTCTTTTCTAAAATTTTTAGCATTCCAAAATCTATCCTTGAATTGATAAAAACATAATGAAAACAATTCTTTTAAAAAAATAAAAATTACAGCAATAAACTTCATCAAAATTTCTACATTTCATTAGTTTACACCATTTTTAAATTTAAAACATAAAGACCACTTTATGTGGTCAAAGTTTAGAATTTTTTCTGCTGTTGGCCGATTCCTTTATAAAGTGTGACACAAGTTTGTGCTTTTACCCATATTCAATTTGGTGAAAGTTGAAGACATTTTTATGAGTTAGCATGTGAGTTTACTGTTTTAAGGGTTTTGTAAGTCCAAATTTCAAAATGGACCCATTCCAAATTCTGTGATGCATGTACCTCAGTGGAATGGGTGGAAATAATTAGTGTAGGGTGATAATATGATGTTTGAGTGCAAGGGAGGTCGAGTGTTTTGTTGGGCATGAAGCCCTAGTGAGGAAACTTGAGTTTTCCTAATGAATTTATGAGGTTTTGTGATGAAAAAGTATGTAAAGGCTTGGGGAAGCATTGTTAAAATTTGAATTGAGTATGATCAGGCCTTATTGGACCTTTTTGAGGGTTTGACAAGGTTGTTTGAAGGTTGGATATGTGATTTCCAATAAAACCCTAGGTTTTAGGGGAATAAAGAGGGTTTTATGTTTTGGCTCTTTAAAGTCAGTATCTCTGCAAATAAGTTGTGAATTATATGGTTTAAGTTCCTGTTGATTGCTACCCTAGGGGTTTTGAGGAATGTTGAAAGGTCTAAAGGAAAAATCCTTTATAAAAGAGGCCTAATTTGAGGCCTAGAAGCGTGTAAATCTAGTTCTAAAGGAATTGTTCAAGAGAAGTCCATTGTGATTTGTTAGTATGTTAATGTATGCCCTGATGGGTCTTTGAAAAGGTTCGGGTCTTGGTATGAAAGGAACTCATTTAAGAGTTATACCCAATTGAGTGAGTTGGCAATGCTACAAGAGTGTTGATTTGGTGAAAAGAGACGAATTTTGAGAATTGTGGTTTGAAATTGTTGTTGTTGGTTGATTTTGTGTTAAGTTGTGTTGCAAGACCTCCCCTGTATGTAACAAGTTGTGTGTAATGCGACTTATATTGTGTATGGGTGTTTTCCTAGTACTAGATGTTTTGGATGTATTGATTATACATGTTGTATCCTGATGGGTAATTATGTTATTCTTCGGCTATAGTATACATGTAGATATGCTTGACATGAGAATTAAGTGTGTAAGTATGGGTTATTTCTCCACCTAATTATGTAGGTTTTAGTTATCACCAATGGTGGTTATTTGGAGATGTCATAGTAGGCATTCCATTAAAATCTTGGTCATACTCAATTCAAGTACAAGATATGTCTTGTTTGACCTATGCTAACCCATACTTCAATCAGAATGCATGTCTTAATTGATTATTTAATTTTCTTGTTGGTTATAAATAGATCTCAATGAATTTAAAAAGGTTACATTTTGTCTAGTGAATTAATTATGTGAAATTGGGGAAGAATAAAGTTAAATAAATTATGTTGGGAATATCTTATTAGATAGGATTACATATATTTGATTTAATACTGTTAGTAAATACAACAATAAGGTAATTTTTCATATCCTTGAGCTCTCTATCCTGATGATGGATCACGAAGTGTGATTTGAAACGTTGATTCAAAAAGCTTACACACAATCGAATCCAGAAACAACTATTGATATTCTTATGGATTATGGAAATCTAATAACATTGATGTTCATCTTCTCTCAATTACATTGTAGAGAAATAATAAGGAAAAATAAATAAAGTGAAAAATAAAAGGAAATAGGTCAAAATAGAACAAAAGGAAAAAAACTTAAGCTTTTTGAGATTATTCTCATTTTGGAAAGAAATGCTCTCCAAATCCCCTCCATGGAAAATTTATATTTTAGGGAAATTATTATCATTGGAATTAGAAAGACTTGGGAGTTGGATTTATTGGGATTGAAAGAATATTGTTTTAGTATGCTTTCAATTTGAGGTAAATCTCTTCTCTCCTCTCTTTTTGTTGTGTTCTTCCATTTTGATGTCATACTCACCCTTAAGGGAGAATATGACTTCCCCATTAGGTTTTTAATTTGAGAAATTAGAGTAGAAATAAATTTAAATTTGAAAATTGTCATTTTGTGTTCTCACCATGCCCAATTTTTTCAAAATTCCCAAAAATTTAAGTTGACTTCATAATGTGGTTCATATTTAAATCCAAAGGGAACTTTTTTCTTTTACAATTTTTTAGAAATACACAAATTAGAAATTAAGGTTTCATCAATGTAATTTGAAGAAATTTCTTGGTTTTTATGTATAAATTATTTAGGAAAATTTTGAATTTTGAATGTGATTTTAAATGTTTTGGAATGGGTAAATTCATGAATTCTTCATGGAATTCCATAATAAACATTTTAAGATCATGTTGGAATTTATTGTGAGCCAAATTTCTTGCCTAGTTTTATGTGCCACACTCAAATATTGTGAGTTGTGATGAACCTAAAATGTAGATGTTTGAGGCTAGTAGTGGAGTGGCTTCCAAAGTTTGTTAGGGCCCAAAGTGGCTTGATGATATATCATGTGGAAATTTCTTAACCAAGTGATAACTAAAATTTCATGGGTAATTAAAATTAACTAATATAATGATGCCTACAACATACCTAGAGTTCTACTATAGGCTTGGCATGTGTGTAGAAGACATGCCCACTCAAGGAGAATTGGTTATTTTTTATTGAGTAACCTCATATTTTATGAGAGGTGTACTTGATCTCACATATCCAATACCATAGGATATTGTGATGACACTCTCCACTCCCTCTCTTGGATCTCATCCTTGTGGATATTAGATTTGTGTCTAAAGATAAATTGTACCTTATCTTTTATATGTCAATGTTGAGTGACTTACATTCTATGTATGTTATGTGTATGATCCATTATTGGTTGATTATAATCATACTCCCTCGTGTTCGGTGTGAGTGCATCTTTGGATCATGTGATTATCTCCTAGCATGGTGGAGTGGACCTAAGGGTACCACATGGAAGGGTGGAATGTAACCACTATTGGGGACTAGAAGATCATGGAAAGTGCTTAGGAAGCATGAGGAAGTTGGAAAAAAGGCTTCACCAATCCTTCTATTCCTATTTGTTTAATGTCGTAAAAAGTGTAATTGAAGGACATTTGATTCATCACATCATTAAGTAATGTAATTATTGGACCTCCTTAGTGTATGGATTGTAAATAGGCTACATAAATGGTGTCTAAATTATAATTGTGTTTATGTGCCTCATTATTGGAGTTGAACATGCATGCTATCTTGTATGGTCTTTAAAATTTTCATTTTTTCGAATAAAATAAACTTAGAGAACCTTTTTTTGGGTTACAAAATAAATTTAAAGTTTAGAAAACATTAATTCAAACATTGAAAATACTGGGATTAACTTGGGGTTCCTAGGTGTGCTTTTTCATGAGAAGTCACCTTGTTTGAGGCTATTTAGTGTCCCTTGGGTGGTCTTGGTGTGTACAAGAGGTGTATGAAAAAATTTCCCCTTTTTCCCTCATGTTTGAATCTCATTTTGGATCCCTTGGTAGTTCCCTAGCTCGTGAGAGTCATATCCTTCATATTGTAGTGTGCCTTATGACCCAATGATCTAGCATCACTACACATAGGTTGATTCTTGTTGTATTCCTCTTGGTATCCATTGAGTTTTTTGCATGTCTTAGGGACTAAAATGGAGCTTTTTTTTTCTTAGTGTCTAGGACACTAGCACTAGGATCAGGACTACAACATTGGAAAGGATTGCAATGCCTATTTGGAACTCTAGCACCAAATTAGTGTCTCACCTAGGTTATATTGTCCCTTCTAGGCTCTAGTGTCCCTCATAGGTGTTAATTCCCCACCTAGGTGCTAAAGTCCTTCTAGGGAACTATTGTCCTCTTGGGGCACTTTTGTCCCTTCATTTGTTGGATATCAAGTATTTCTAGAATTTTTTTGGGAAAAATTTGTGAATGAAATTTGTTAACCATGGTCTTGTGTGTATCCTAAATTTTCTATCTTTTTCATAGGTTCATCCTTGATAATTTATGCTAATTTTTTCCTTGTTAAATGTGCTCTTACTCAAAATCAAACTAATATCAAGCCTCTTGTGATAGGGATCCTATTTCTCCTAAGGTTTCCAAGTATTGTAGGTGTCTAACCCCCATGTTATAGGTACCTTGTGTGTAAAAACACTTCTTGAGCTTTGGATTGTTGATTGATGTTGTACATTGTTTGCTTGTGTCATGTTGTGTAGGAAACAATGATTTCTTTTTCAGCATATCTCTATGCAATGTGGCATCATTGTTTCATTCTTATTTGGTCAATGTTTCTTTATAAAAATGTGCTTTTTCTTAGCTATTGTCTTGTGGGTCCTTGGTGCGTAATCACATTAGGGTTTGAATCTAAATCACTTTTATATTCTTATCAATGATTATTTTACTATTTGGATGCATATTGATAATTATTTTGAGAAATTTATATGAAAGAGAGAAATATTGGGAAAAGTGTAGTTTAGAATTAAGTTTTGGAAATTGAGGCTAAATATTTTAAAAGTATCAAATTTATTATCAAATAAATTTTCTTTCTTGAATAGAAAAATTGGTTGACTTATTTTCTAGAATTTCAATGTTTTTGTCTTCGTACATGTGTGTGAAACTTTCAATGTTGTTTCTTGATTTTATGTTTTTCTATGAAGATAGCCACCTAAGATCAAGGAGATTCAGTGAAAGAAAAAAAGAAACCCAAAATAATAGAATGATTCTATTCTATCAAAGGAATAAAATATATTAGTGAGATCTTATACAAGAATACATGAGATGGATATATATAGGAGACACCACAAAAATATATGAATGTACAACCAATGTGGGATAAAGGAGATGTACTCACATGTATATAGTATAAATCCACAAAATAAAGTACAAGTTACATGAGCAAATGCAACCTACCTAAGAAATCATACCTTATCCTAAGTGCAAATATGCAACAAGGTAATTAACTAAATGCAAGAAAATAAATATGCACTAACACCTCCTACCCCCCATAAGAATTAATTGGATAGGAAGGATAGATGGATGGGTCTCAAAAAATTTATAGCCATTTTAGGTACCCATATAAAAAATAATGCCACTTAAAAGATGAGAATGAGAAAATCCATAGGATAAAAATCCACCCAAGAAGAGGAAAAGAAGAGAGACCATGATTTTCAAACATTTCTCCCCAAGAGAGGAAAAGAAGAGAGACCAATGGTATATGTTCAACACTTAATGTTAAAAAGAACCCATTATTTTCAAATATTTCTCCCCTTGATAGGAAATAAACACAAAGATATATGTAGGATGGCATCCAATTCTTGAAAGGAATAAAAGGGGAAAAACTCAAAATGCAATTTTTTGGAAACCACTTGGGTATCACCATGTCAATCTTGAGAGTTATCGCAATAAAATTAGGCACTCCAAGCCTAAATAAAGAAAGTGGAAATTTAAAACCTTGTGGAAATGGATGTAGAAAAAAATCCAAATATAATGAAACATTTATGATGGAACTATCATCAAAGAGGATATGAATGTCTTCAAGGCTATCCAAATCCTATCACAAGATGTATTTTTCCTCAAGGTTGTGATGTAACTCATGAAACAAACTTAAATTATTTGTCAATTACTCATTCCAAGAAGTTGTATTTAGAATATAGATCCTATCAGAAGTAGTGTTGAACTATAAAGAAGAGATGAGGGATATGGAATGTTAGCACATATCTCTAGAATGTTAGTCAATGAAATAATTTGAATATTATATTAACCATATTATATCTCCTCAAAAGTTTCCACAATGGATTCTTGAGTGTGAACATCAAGTAAAGAAACATCAAGGGAAAAATGTGAGAAGGTGTACAATTTAGACCAATCATTTACCTCCCCAACTAAATAATGTCACTACTCTACAAATCTCAAAATTACCACATAATCTAGTGTGAACTAAACACTCTTATCCCACTCTAAGGGATCTAATAGATAGAAAGAATATTAGTTAGCAACGAAGAAACACAAATGAAATCATCGAATGATCTTTCATCTGTGTTAATAGACCATCTCCTATGAACACACATAAATGTGTTGTCATCATTCAACATATGTAGTGATGAATAAATATCAAATGAAGAGAACATGCTATATGATGAATTCATATGATGTGAAGCTTTAAAATCAAGTATTCATCTCCTTGACCTAGAATCTACAACTATGGCAAGTGAATTTCCCTTTTTCTTCTTTGATTTGGTATAAGAAGAAGATGATGCACTTCCTAACATAGTTGAAGGTAATTTGATTTGGATTTTTGTTAGAATATTCTTCAACTTGTTAATCTATTTTTAAAATAACATTGAAATTTCATTGTGCCCATGTTTCTTGCAATATGCATATTTTTGCTTCTCTTTAGATGATTCCCCTTTGAACATGAATTTTTATGTTCTTATGTGGATTTGTATTTGGATTATTTTTTAGGTAGAAGATGAAAGCACATGAAATATCATATATTTATTATAATAAAATGTACATAAGATAACCAAAAAAGGTTGAAAGAATAGAGAGATATAGCTCTATACCAGATAGTAAAATAATTGTAGATATTTTAAGAGGCTTTAATACCTCCATAAAATACCAAGACATAATATGAAATAAGAAATATACATCAAAATTATAAAAGGGAAGTCATCTTCAAAACATCCAAGCTACATAAAATGTATGTCATTGGTACTAGCTTCTTCTACAACAACAAGGTCATCCTCAACACTAGAAGATAGATGTGGTGGATGACAAAGAAAAATATTGAGATCTTGGTACATTTCTTCCAGCTTATCAACAAGTATCACTCCAAGATCATTGAAGTGCAAGCAAAGAGACTTTTCAACTAATACACTAAAATTATTCTTTAAACCATGTTTAACAACATTGAACACACACTAATAAGAAGAAATCCAATAAGTTGTGATACCATCTAAGATTTAACTATGGAGATATCCACCCAATATCAAGAAACTTCAATAAAAGCATGAAAGAAACATAAAATGAGTGAATAAGTCTATTCTATCAAAGAATACAAATATAAAAATGAGATCATATACAAGAGTGCATGAGGTGGGTGATGGGCTCAATCATTGGATAGTTTTCCTTTTACTATTTTATGTTTTAATAATTTCTTCTGCTAAGTTTCAAAGACATTACCAAGACCTTACATACCTTTTATATGTCTTTTATACACTTTTAAGCATTTTTAAGTATGTGAAAATGGAAATATGTTATGTTGATATATTCTTGTATGAATGCATGAATGTCTATGGAATTTAGTATGATTTTGTATTTAATTTATGATTGTTAACAATGCATATGCCTTAGGAATGAAAATAACAGCTTGTAGTAAGAAGGATTATCAATCTGTAGCAATAGGTTTCCCATCCCACAACATAAGGAATGTGAATTGTTGTAGAGAAGAATTCAAACAACCAATACACAACAATTTTAGAAGGGAATGAAGGTGATCATTTATTGATTAGATATGAGTCACCACTTAACAATATTGCTCACTGAATAAGACAACCAAGAGAAGGAGTCTACTCTCAGCAAGATTGATTAATGACATGATTTTTCTCAAGAACACATCTTTATCATAGCAGTTAAACTATTCGATGTAGAATTCTAAATTGGTTTCTCTACTACTTTATAGTTATTGTTTTATGTTTCAAACTAAATCCTCTTACTATCTTTGAGGGAGAGTTGACAGTTGCTTTATGAGTTTGTTTTTAGTTTGAGAAGAGTAAAATTCCTCATAGAAACTATATAGTGGGATCTGTTGTCAAGGAGAAAATCTAGTTGATAAGTTGATTGTTTCTAGTTAGTTGTTTATCTATTACTCAGTAGTTGCATCAATAGATATGTTTTATTCAATAAGATATCTTCAACATATTCTTGTTTGATTGTATGTAAGAGTTGAATGTTTATATGTAATAAAGGGAATTAGTTTGATATCATGATTTTCTGAGTAAGCAAGTGAGTTTTTATAACTTCTGTGGAAACAACAACTTATATTGATAGTTATATTGTTAAGAATTAGGTACCCTTAGCATAAGGTAACAATTTAAATTAATTTCTCTTGTTTTGTGAATTAGCAATTTACTTCATTTTCTAGCTTTTGCAATATTTTATGCATGTGTCATTTCCTATAGTCCATTGATATAGGATGTGTCTAGGATCTATGAATGCATATATTATGCCAACACTGTCTAAAGATTACAATTCCTTGGTTGATAATTAAATGCAGCCTCTTGTGAAAGATGAAATGTTCAGTTAGGAATTCATCCTTTGAGTTGTGTGTATACCTAGTAGCACCAATTTGATTAGATATTAGAGAGGATCTGCATTTTTGGTGTCGTTTATAGGGATGGTGCCAAGTTTAGGATTCTCTTATGTATTTTCAATTCCTTTCAAGCTTTCATGGTGTTGGTATATGAAGCATTAGAAGATACTACTAAAAAAAGTGAGTAGAATGAAGGAAACCTGAAGAAGAATCATCCCTTACACTAGTACCTACATCAACCAAAGAGGATAATTCTTGCATACATATAGGCATCATGGGTGATGCAATAGTCAAAGATCCACTAGAGCATGTCACATTTAAATTCCCTATAACAAACCAAGAAAGGGTAGTTGTTATAAAGAACATACCTCCTTCAACACTCCCTATCTTATATGGATTATTCACAAATGATCCAAACACCTTTCTTTTTGAGTTTAATGTTCTATGTCGAAGCTATGACTACACCACAAATGCTCAGTGACTCAAATTATTTCTAGTTGCACTAAAAGATGCTACTTTACGACGGTTCATGGGATTGGGAAGAGATGTTCCCAATTGAAATAAAATAAAGACAAAATTCTAGGAGAAATACTAAGATTATTATAGAGGAACAAATATAAAGAGGGATGACATATTTATAATGTCACAAAAAGAATATGAGCCATTGGAAGACTATGTTGAGAGGTTTCAGTTCTGCCTCACGAAATTCCATCAAAACAAACTTTCTGATGAATCCTTGAAACACATTTTTAAGGGGAGTTCATGAAGACTATATGGATGCATTCAACCTCATTGGGGTATGGGAAATATCATAGTTACCCTTTAATGATAGTTGTAAAGTGTGTAGAAACTATTTTAGGTCTTTCATCAAGAAGACCAGGGGAGATAGGACCTCTTCTTTCAACAAGTCATCCACTAGATCTCAAGGGTAGAGCTAAGCTATCTTCTATCAAACATGAAGGAGGACATCATTAGTCATTTAGATACCCAATTGGATACCCTCTATATCAAGAAGAAGCAAGAAGAACCTGAGGCAGCCCTCAAAAAATTATTCCCACATTTTTGCTAGAAGAAGATTAATTGCAAGTGCAAGAAGTTGGCCAATATTTTTGAAGATGTGCAAGGGAATCTAGAATAGCATGCCCTGGAAGATGAGGAAGGTCAAGTGTTTAACATTGCTCAATGCAAACCATGGCAGCCATGAAAAGGTATGCCCCAAGATCCCTTGACCTATAATATGTCATTTCCTGGTAATAATGTAAAATTATCAAATTGGAACCCTCAATCTTGGACCAATGTGCAAAAATCACAATGGCCAACATCTCAATCCTCTAATTGGAATCAAGAAAAATAGGGAATATGGCCACCATAGAATTACCAAGGACCAAATTATAATTCCCAATGGCCACCCCAAAAAAACTAATGGGCACCATAGTGCAACTAGGTCAACGATGGAAAAATAAAAATCTAAATTACCAACAACCACAACAACCCTTGTAGCCACAACGGTCAACCATAATTCCAAATCCAAAAATGACTACACCAACACCACTAAGAGTACCTAAATTTCTAGAACAACCTACACCTAACCCAAATAATAATCATGTCCAATAGTCTTATGCTAATGACACCATACAATACCCTACTTATGGGGTTGAGGTGAGTGATCTCCACTCAGATTAAGGAAAATGCTAGTTGGGCCTTCATTTGCTAACATCACATATTTGACTGGTGAGGAACTCCCAAAATAAACTATGGACAAACAACCTAGGGAACCTCAATCGAATCAAGTTAACCCAACAAAAATAAGTCCAAAACCTTCATTCCCTGAGAGATTAACAATACAAAAACATCATTCAGAAGTTGAATCTGATCTATTGGGAAAACTCAAAGATATTTGCATTAAGATACCACTCATTTAGGAAATTAAGGAAGTGTCAATTTATACTAAAATAGTGAGAGAGTTATGTCTCAAAAATCTAGGCAGAAAATGTAAGGACCCTCAAACTATTCATATTTTAGGACAACTTGTAGACATTATGTTAGGAAACATAGATGTCCCCAAGTATGCAAATCCTAGGATCCTTATTGTGGATGTCAAAATCAATGGAAATCTCATCAAGAATGCCTTAATTGACCTTGGAGCATCCATTAATGTAATGAAAAAGGAAATCATGAAGCTATTACAGCCAATAGAACTCAGACCTACACCTACTATGTTAAAGTTAGTAGATAGGTCTATAGTAAAGCCAAAGGAAATCATATAAGAATTGCTTATAACATTAGACTCATGGGAATACTTTGCAGACTTTATGGTGTTACAACCTAAAGATAATCTTGCAGGATATCCCCTCATCTTAGGAAGACCTTGGTTGGCTATTACAGATGCCTTCATAGGTTGTAGGTATGGTAACATGATCATTTCCAATAAAAATGCAACCAAGAAGCTTGTCCTTTATCCACCTGCCCATCCACATGCAAACTTGGAGCAAATTATATGGCTTGCCCTAGATGAGGATGATCAATACTCATTACAAACATTAATGACTATTGAAAGAAGTATTATGTTAGAAATCCAAGATGAAGATAAACTACTTTTAGATATCATGAAAAAACTTATGGTAGGGACATGCAACAATATGACTTTTTAACATGCTTGCAAGACCCTCTATAGAATATAACCCCTACCAATACATCTGATTCCATTTCTCAAAATTTTCATACGTTATTGTCACACAGTTGTAGTCCCAATACAACAGGTCTTGATATTGCATCTATTAAAGCATCAGCCTTGACTTTGGAAATTACATTAGGGAAGACATTAAATGTAAACAGCCAATTGACTATTGCACAAAATTCTTCATTGTGAATGTGGTGCAAGCACACACATTTGCATTTGCATGAAATTACCATGATATGAAAGGAATAGACCCAAACCTATGCATGCATTGAATTTACATCAATGATGACTAAAAATTGGTTAGGCAACATCAATGGGGATAACTTTAAGAAACCCCCCTCGAAAAAAGATATAAAATCCTAGAAAATATTACATTTTTTAGGAAAAAATATTAATTTCTATTGGCGAATCTTTCCTTTTTTTAAAAAAAAAATATTAATTTTATTGGCAATTTTTTTTACATCACTAAAATTTTGTAGAAAATTTTGGTGAATCTTGAAAAATAATAGGAAAATGCATTAACTATGATGGTGAATCTATCCAATCTAAAAATAATTCTCATGGAAAAGTAGGGGCCTGAGGGTGGAAATTATCGATGGGTTGAAGGGGTAGACTATATATTTACTTTTCACCATTGTTTTAAAATATAATATAATTGCCCTTACTGTATTCTACAAGTTAAAATGTACCCATGATTTGTAATTCTCATGGGGCTTAAAATTCTTTTATATCATTGACCTAATGATCCTCATTATACTCTAGAAGGTCAAATTTACCCACAATCTATAATGCTCAGGAAACCCAAAATTGTGGGCCCCATGAGCATTATAGATCATGGGTACATTTTACCTCATAGAATACAACAAGGCCCATTAGATTATAGTATAAGCCAATGGTGGAAACTAAAGATTATAAATATGGTACTAAAGCAACTAATAATTATGATATACTATAAGCGAATTAATATAGATTTCTACTATAATTTATAAAATTTAGGTGAATCTAATCTAATCATGTATTGAATATTGTGACAAATTTTTGAGTTAAATCTTTTATTAAAATAAATTATTTGGCAATTTAAATAAGACTATAATAAAATTTTGTAAAAATGTGGCAATTTAAGTCACATTGTAGCTTGAACTATTAGCCAATTTTGGATTCCCAAATTTCAACTATCAACCAATTGGCGAATATTAGCCACTAAAAAAATCATTGAACATCAAAAGAGAATGAACCCAATAGTCTGTGACATAGTCAAGGCATACTTACAAAAGTTGTTGGATGTAGGATTCATCTGTCCAATCTCTAACAATCAGTGGGTGTCTCCACTAGTAATTGTACGTAAGAAATGAGGGAAATGAAGAGTGTGTATTGATTACCATGAGTTGAATGCAACAACTAGAAAAGACCACTTTCCCCTTCCATTCATTGACTAAGTATTAGATTCATTAGCAGGAAAACAATACTTTTCCTTCTTGGATGGATTTAGTGGATACAATATTCCCTTGGGGTACATATGCTTACTATTTCTTTCCATTTGGGCTATGCAATGTGGGTGCTACCACAATAATGGGTTACACTTTCTAGGACATCCTAATTTTTGTTGAAATCACATATTTTTAGAAAATATAATGATTTAAGCCTTGAAAGGTTTCATTTAAAGGATTTTAATTGAAGAGAGTTTATAAAAACCCCCTTAGATCAAACCCCCTTGGATAGAACCCTACTATTTTTAAACCATACTTGTAATGGAGTCTCCTCTACACCTATCAAAATGCTGATAAAAACCAACTTTTGATTTACCTTTTGGGGAATCAAATGAATTCATTTAAAATTTACATTTTTTTTGTAGTCCTCATTATAAGCTTCCAAAAAAGTATAATCTTAAATATATTTAATTTGATTATTATATTTATTTCTTATTTCTTATGAATGTAGGTTTTTCACCGAAAATCAATCTCTTTGTTCTACACATGTGGAAAAGTAGTAGATTACCAAAAAACAAATCTGAAAAATATCTATGCTCTTGGTATTGATGTTTTTGATCCAACAAAAACAAATTGAATTTTGATACATACAAAAAGAGGTATGTGTTATATAGTAAACCTATATCTACAAAAATTGGTTTGACTTCAAAACTTAATTAAGAAAAAATACATACAAAAAGTGTAACCCACTATTGTGGGTGTTAGGAATTGCATGCATAAAATATCAATTAAATGCAAATAAAGATTAAATAGAGGAATGAAAAAAACATAAAATAATAACGAGAGACAATTTTTAATGTTGTTCACCCAAACTCGGGCTACATCCACCAATAGAGAATCCAATATTATTATCCAACAAATCAACCCGATTACAACCCGCAATCCTTGCAACTCAATATTGTTGCAAATTCTACAATACAATGTCAACAGAAACCCTAACCCTTAGCCTTTTATCAAGAATTATGTTGGTTACAAAATAGGGATTTTTTATGTCAACTAATAGAAAAAATAACTCCTGACGCCTTTACCCCTGGACCCCACAAGGGGCACTTCCCCTTGAACCCATCTTGGGGGTGCTGCCCCCAAACCCCTGTTAAATAATTTGGGGGGAAAACTACATTAATAAAAGTGGGGAAAATTTAATCTCCAAGTCTAATTAGGCTCCATATAACAACAATAGGATCACCCATGCACCTGCCACCTTCCAAAGGGTAGTATTGAGCATATTTTCAAATTTTGCTCGTGATTCCATGGAAGTTTACATGGATGATTTTATAACTTCTAGGAATACCTATGAAAACACACTTTTTGATTTGGAGAAGGTACTACAAATATTTTAGGATCATCATCCATCCCTAAGTCATGAGAAATGCTTCATGATAATGATTGGGGAAGTAGTCTTGGGACACTTTGTGTCCAATAAGGAATCCAAGTAGACCTAATAAAATAGAGGTAATATCAACACTACCTATACCTTAGAAACATAAGGATGTCAGAAGCTTCTTTGGCCATGCTAGCTACTACATGAGCTTTATACAAGATTTCAATAAGATTACAACACCACTATTTGTCTTATTGTCTAAAGATGTAGGGTTTGATTGGAAACCTACTTGTCAACATTCCTTTCAAGCTCTTAAGGAAGCACTTATAAAGGCCCCAATATTAAGAGGACCAAATTAGACATTTCCATTTCATATCCATGTTGATGCTTCTAATTTTGCAATTGGAGGAATGCTGGGACAAGAAGCAAGGGAATCTAGAGTATGACATATATTATATCAGTAAGAACCTTCAAGGGGTAGAAATCAACTACACGGTTACTGAAAAGGAGATGTTATCATTAGTACATGAAATCAAAAAATTCATACACTACATCATGGGGTATTATGTATTCATCTGCATTGACCATACATCAATTAGGTACTTGATGAACAAACCAATAGTTGGGGGCAGACTTGTGAGATGGTTGTTGCTACTTCAAGAGTTTGATATTACCATAGTAGACAAACTAAGAAAAGAAAATGTGGTAGTAGAATTTCTCTCCCTATTTCCAAAAAAGTCAGAAGATGATATTATAGATGATTCATTTCTAGATGAGCACTTACTTTCCCTATCTCTACATACACCTTGGTATGTAGACATAGCAAATTATCTAGTTGCAGGGAAAACACCACCACATCTCTCAACAAGGGAGAAAAGACATTTAGTTTATAAATGTTTTCCTTATTCATGGGTGGCTAGATATTTATTTTAAATAGGGCCTAATAACATAATGAGAAGGTGCATCAGAGAAGATGAAATCCATGATATTCTCAAGGCATGTCATGATGAACCTTGTGGAGGACATTTTGTAGCAAAGAGGATAACTCTTAAAATTTTGACTACTGGCTATTATTGGCCAACACGTCATAAAAATGTATTCAAATATACAAGTTGTAATAGATTTCAAAGGATGGGATGACCTACAAAAATAGATGAACTATCATTACAACCACAACTAGTCATAACACCATTTGATAAATGGGGCTAGATTTATTGGTCTTGTAACTCCAACATCCAGCAATAAGGAATATATATTGGTTTGTACTGACTATCTTATAGAATAGGTGGAGGTCAATCCTTGCAATTTGCAAGGAATGGAAATTTTTCTGAATTTCTTTATGAGGATATCTTTAAAAGATATGGTGTTCCTAGAGAAATAGTGGCAGAACAAGGGCCACAATTTACCTCAGACCTAATCACCAAGTTAGTGTAGGAATATGAGATCAGGAATAGAAATTCTACACCTTATCACCTTCAAGAAAATGGCCACTTGGAAGTGACTTACAAGAAAATAGAAAACAATATGAAAAAAATGTGCAAATACACATGAAGGATTGAGCAACCAAGTTACCTAAAGTAGTTTGGGCATACAAGACAACCTAGAAAATAGAAAGCTTCACACCATATGAATTGGTGTGTGAAAAAAAGGTAGTCCTTCCAATAGAATTTGAATACAAAACTTTGAGGAAAATAGTAAAACCAAGCATGAATATATTTGAGGCACAAAAGGAGAGGTTGCATAACCTCAATGCACTAGATGAGATCCATATGGAAGCAATAAACCACACTAATATTGTGCAAAAATAGAGGATGCAATGGCATGATCGGTTTATCAAGACCAAGCAATTTAGCATAGGTGATTGGGATCTATTTTATGATTCAAGATATAAGGATTGCAAAGGAAAACTACAAATGAGATGGCTTGGGCTATATGAAATATAAATAGTTTTCCCAAATGGAGTATTTTAGTTACGAACTATTGATGATGTAAGGTTTTCACTATTAGTTAATGGCCATCAATTGAAACTCTATAAGAGGCCAATGTAGAATGATGATTTCCTATTGTATTTACAACATCAATTTGAATAAAAAATACAAACTTCATCAATGATAATAATTAGTTCATCAAAAATATCTGCAAATAAGCTACATAGCTCACCTCCTACTATTTCACAGATATAATATTCAACACATAATTAACATGCACACACATACATAGGTGACACTTAGAAGTCTTCACTTTCTAATGGACATCAACGCTTAAGGTACTTACAACAACATTCCCTGAGGCACAATATTCAAAAGGGACATGTTTCATTCATCAACCTATAGCACTTGCACGTGCATCCTTTCAACCATGCCTATAGCATCCATCATTTACTTTCATTGCATGCAGCTTCACTTTTATATCACACATAGTAATCAAATCACCTTTTTGCATCATCAGTACCATGCATTAACTTTCACCTTCCCATCATGTACTTTGCACAACTTTTCATTCATCACTTCAAATTATTTTCCAAATGTTCACCTCATTTTGAATTACACTTCACGCCATGACTACCTGTAGTTCATAGTCATCACTATCATTTCAAATCATTTTGTATGGTAGCATTCAAAAATTTCATTTGCCACATGTTCACTTCATGTTGAATTACACTTCAAGCCATGACTACTTGTAGTTCATAGTCATCACTATCATTTCAAATCATTTTGTATGGAAACATTCAACAATTTCACATCCACCATACTTCATCTCATAGCATATCAACAGGTATTCTTTGTATTAGCTATCATAATTAACAATGAAGCTTACTAGTTTTGTACATATTTATTTGTACAAGCATTTCCACTTCATATTTAAATTTCCACTACTCAATAATTATCCCTCTTTCATTTCCTACTTGCTAATTGAGGACACTTAGCAACTTTAGTTGGGGGAGGTGTATTCAAAGGCCATAATCTTTAGTTATTTATAATTTTCTACCATTTTATTTTCTTCCATTCTAAAGAGGAAACAAAGAGTTCAAAAGTGAGAAGATGTGTCTAGAACAAAATTGGGTAACACAATAAAATTGGGTGATACAACAGAACAAAGAAAACCAAAGCTGGTGAAAGTGACTAAAGTTGTGGTGTTACAATGGGAGGTGACATAGTGAGGAGGGAACCAACAGCCCATAGTTTGTTGTTGGAGGACAAAAATGTGTGTCTATCTTCTAGTAGGAAGGTTGGTTGGATTACTTACTCAAACATAGAATTTAATGAACTTATGACCCAACAGTTTGCTAGCACTTTGTAGAATGACAAGGAAATTGTCATGGGATTAAGATTAGATGGATCAGAAGCTACAATTGTAGAAGTATCTAAGATTCTAAAGAGTGGAGAAGATTTTCCAATGAGGGAAGATGCCATCACAGCCAGAAATGAGTTCTCCTTGCTAGGTGAGAATTTGGACTCCTCTCAAGGTACAAAATGTTTATCTTTACCCTGACTTTGGGCCTCTGTAGCCTCACGCATTATAAGGTACTTGTGATAGGAGACAATTATTTTTATACACAATACATTTTAAGTTTCTTAGCCATTTACGCCATCAAAGGAAAGTAAATGTTCTAAATTTTCTTTATAATTTGTTGAAGAGAATATCCTCATAATACAAAAGGAAAAGAAATCAACCAGCTTTATCACATTTTTGTCTAGTTGCTTTACTCGTTAAGAGAAGCCTTAGGGTTTAATTTCCCACTATCTCTTGGGAATATTTTATGAATTGTAACAACATCAACATTATTCCAATGCATAATGGAGGAGAAAGGGGTCAAGAACAGGAAGTAAAAGAACCTGCTACAGTTGCAACTAAGGGATAAATACCCTCTAGTTTCCCTATTGCAACACCTACCTATAGCAAGAAGGAACCTAAATAATAGGATGCAAAAAACACAACCCATAGCCTCTGTTGAGTAGCCCACAACTAAACAAGATCTAAAAAACCTGTCTTCCATTAAGAGTTCACCAAAAGAAAAGAAAAGAAAAAGTGAGGCTTCTACCTCTGCACCTACAAAAGGGTAGAGGAGGGCCACGCAATCAAGAAGGTGATCACATCACATGGGGAAGAAGGGGCCCATGAGAGGAAAAGATAAAAAGAAAAAGGAAGATGGGTAAGGTTATCACCTTAATGTAAGAAATTTGTATTGGTTGCAAGTTCTCATTAATAATGTTCTTATTTGGAATTATTGTTGCCCTCATTATTGGTATGAATAATCTTCTTTCTTCCAAGCCCCATTAATAAATCTCATATTAAATCTGTTTCCATTTTAATTTCCTATAAATTATCTTTAAAATTTAAGTAGTGTGGTCCTAACTGTAATTCCCCTTGTTTGAATTTGTGGGAAGGCATTTTGGTAGTGAGACCATTGGTCAACGTGAAAAAGTAGAAGATAGAATGGACATAAGCTCAAATGCAAATCATATCTCTAAAGAAGAATATTTTGAAATGGAGTGATCAAAACAAGTAAGTTTTAAAGACTATCTGACTCAATCTGACACTACATTTGTAAGTCTTGGCAATAGTTCTAAAAAATCCATTGTTGATCAAGATAGGTTTTCATTTTCAAGATTTAAATTTCCTTTTAAAAAACCTAAGGAAATATATCCTGATATTAGAGGTATTAAAGGTGTGTTTAAATATTAGTCCAAACGTCTCTATAAATTCTATGAAATTCAACATAAGGTTAAAAATGGTAGTCAAGGTCGAATTTAATTATTCTCAGATGTTGAAATACAAAAGTAAAGGAAAATGGCTTTTTCTAGTCCCAAAGCATATCAATATATGCATCTTTCATGGGTTTAGATAGGAGTAGAAAGGAATTACCATCAAGGTCTCCCTGTTATAATTCTCATGATGCTTAAAGATGTCTGGCATCTCTACACTATTAATGCTATTCTAGGCACTATTTGTGACTCTATGGCTTTAGGCCCCATAGTTTTTTATTCTTCTCTCAATTTCTCTGTCATCCTTAAATATGATAATTTGAATGATGTCTTAACATATAAGTTTAAAAATTTGAACTTAAAGATGAAAACAGGATCTATTGATCATACATTACACTTCATTTTCATTTTCAGTTGTTTAACACAAATTTTCCTTTCATGGATGATCCTTGAAGGAATCTTCCACAAAATGAAAAATTTAGTATTGTATGGACATCATCTAGTGATTCATCAGAACTTAGAGCCCCAGGGAATATAAAATGGAAAGATGTAAAACTCCCAAAAGAATGGGATTTAGAATTACAAAAGGAAGATCAATATCAACAAGCAAAACCATAAAGTTGAGAGACATTACTATAAGAGAAGTAGTTGATAAAGCTATCATAGATTTTGAGGATCCAACTAATACAGCAAGGAAAAGTTTTGAGGCCACAAGTTCTAAAATGGAACCCTTAAGAAGAATTCAATCAATGAAATATCCTTCTTCCAAATTACCAAATTTGTGAATTCACAAAGCTTTACCTAGCCAATGTTCTATCTACAACAAACCTATCAATTTATCTATGGCAGATAAATTTTCAGCACAACATGTTCCTACAATTGATACAAATCAATGTACACATATCCACTATTCTAAAATTGATGATCAAGGAACAATGACATGTGATAATTTTCCTTATACCTTTCAATTAGGGTACTATAGAATGATTTCAACAAAATCTATTGATTTTCTAGAACCAGACATCCAAACTGATTCAGAAATGGAAATCAATACCCCAATAGGGAATAGTATTATTCTTGGTATCATTCCCAGATTTAAGGATTTCATGCAATATGCTACAACTGGGAAATTTTAGATAAATTTTTGGCCACAACATGTTACTACTATTGGTGAACCTAAAGCACCCTCAGGATTAAAACTTTTGAAGGGAAAATCTTTGCGCTCGTAAATCTTTGTTGCTTGCCCAAGACATTCGCCATCAATAAACATTGGTTGAAGTCAATCAACAAAATTTTAGAGCTATTCAGTTACAAATGCTCATGAATACATGGCTAAACTCACCCAATTGGAAAATAAAATCAATTCTCATTTTACTACTACACTTTCTAGTGAATTTTTTTCTTTACACAAAGATTCTTTCTTTCAAACAACTAGTGGAATTTTAATGGACCCAACAACAACAATCCACCAAATAAGTCAAATCAAAAATAGCTACTGCTACTAAAATAGTCACTTAGGTCTCAGTTTTGTAGAAACAATTAGTGTCTACAACTTATGTTGTAACTTAGAAGATAGAACAAATACAACAAACAATGATTCCTAAGTCAGAAACTATTAAAATGCAGATTGGTTCATGTTTGAAACCACTTGCTCGTCAACTAGTGTTTCCTTTCCCAAAAAGTGTCACAATTTTTCAAAACATCCAGTCCAAAAACAAGGGACAGTTGAAACCATTTTTAGAATATCTGAAGGTTGAAAAGGAATGGGATCCAACACTGGGACAATATTAGGTCAAAAAAATTAAACAACATCCCAAGAAAGAAAAAATCAATATGGAAAATGGATCCATTTGGAATCAACTCAACCAGAATCAAGGACCATTTCTGAACTTACAAAATTTCATTATAGAAAATCCTCCTTGGTTAAATTTTGATCAATTTGATCCTATAGCTAATCTCAAAAATATAGAAGCTCTTTGAGCTTAGGTTCAAAATTATATTGGGACACATACAAGAGTCCAAGAAAGAGATGTCATTCTCCAAGATTTAAATAGTATGATAGGAATAGAAAGATGATTCAGGGATAGACTTGATGAAAATTATAGAAATGATTTGCTTAATATAGGATTAGACTCAGTATGCAATCAATTGATAATAATATTTTTTGGTCATACTGATGCAATAGAAAGAAAGGCATATAATACATTCTTTGAATCCAAATGTTATGATCTGACTAAGTTAGATCAATATTTCAATTTCTATTATAGTGGACATGAACAAGACTATGAAGCAATGTATTATAATATTTTCAAAAAAATTCCCATTGTTGGAGATTTTTATCTCAACAAATTCATTAAAATCCTATTCAAAACAGGTAGAGAAATAAAGGAAATAACATTCCCTCAACTCTATAATTTCATCACATAGGTAAATGAAGAAATATGTAGGGGACATAAGGAAAAGAAATGGATTAAAAGGATTAAGCCTCAACTCTCTGAATCAACATGCAAACATATTACACTAGGATATGGTTCGGATGCATTCTATTCAAAGAAAAAGAGTTCAAAACATCTTTATGGTAAGAAGAAGAAACATAAGTTTTTTGAATGTAACCTGCAAACACCCAAAAAAATTATTCCTCAAAAGGGAAGATCCAGAAGAAATATAAGAAGGGATTTTCCAAAAAAAAAATCACAAAAAGTCCAGTAAATGGAAACCCACATGTTATATTTGCAAAGGGGAACAATATGCAAACAAATGTCCTGAAAGAAAGAGTGACAAGGGAAAAGCCAAAGTAAGAGCTCTTAAGGATATTGGCATAGAAAATGAAGAATAATATGATTTTATTTATGAGTATCCTAGTCACAATGATGATATTCCATTATCATCATTAGAAGAAGAATTTGAAGAAGCTAAAGAAGTAATTTCTCAAGAATTTGAATGTAGTTCAAATAGCTCTATCATATCTAGCCCAAAATCTGAATCAAAAGTTTCTTATATTTGCAAAGTGATGAAGATTCATCCTTACTATAAGGATAACTTTGAAAAGCTTTCTGATGTAATTGAGAAAATAAAAAAACTAGAACAAGGCCACAAATAGATGTTAGGAACTCAAGGAACCTGACAGAAGCAAAAACAACTCAATGCATTGTATGCGTAGAAGGAAAAAATAGAAGAACCTTCAAAAAATTCTAGGAACACTTAGATAATTCTCTATTCAAAACCCAGGAAGGTTTCAACTATACAAACACCACTAGCAGGATCTCTGGCTCGAAGAACATGGCGCCATCAACATCTTGATTTTCTTGATAAAGTCATAGGACAAGCTCATAAGGAAATGGAATAATTAAGGATAGAAGAACAACTTGACCAAATGCATGAAACTAAAAAAAAACTAGAGATTTGGATAAATTTGTATCACAACTCAATCAATCATTTGATCAACCAAAATCTTCCAAGGGAATCTGAATCTTAGAACCATCCATAAGGGAAGAAGAATATTTTTTCTATCAAGAAAAACCTTATTCTCCAAATATGGAAGACATGATCACAACAGAAGAACAAGAACTTGAAGGATCCTTTAAAATGATGAAACAAACCAACTACCTAGGAATTACATTAGATGTTCATTTTGATCATATCAAAAAATATTCTCTTCATTTTTTGGTTGACACGGGAGTTGATCTCAATATTTCTAGATATAGATGTTTTCCTCAAGTTCAATGGAAAGAAGCAGAAACATAGATCTTGTTTGGCAAAAGTACTCATTTTTCACATCTTATATGTTTTACACCTATAGAGCTTCCAAATGGATATAAAGAATATTTGAAATTTGTTCAGTATGAAATTGATGGATATGATGGTATAATTGGAAGAAAAAAATTATCTCAATGGGAACCAATTACCATCACAACAAAAACATTTGAAATTAGAGGAGTCTCAGTTCCTAGGTTGAATATAGAGAAAAGTTCTACAACCAAGGAAATTGATATGTTTCTTCCCATTAAGAGAGAAAAACTTTGGTTTACTAAACAAAGTGATCAAATTCAATTTGAAATGCTATAATTACAGAAGGATTTCACTGACCAAATCATGTAAAAATATCTTACTAAATCATCTAGAAATCTTTCTTGCATATTGCAACTAAAAAATGATAGTGGGGAAAAGAGAGTATGCCGAAAGGACATGCTAACTATTTCCTTCTCAGTAGAAAAGAGGCAAAACTATGCAAATAGAAGATCACAAATCTACTCCAGAAGGGTATTGTATCCCCTTCCTCTCCATTTTTTTGTCATGCAGTGTATGTCCCTAAGAAAGCTGAAAATGGAAATGAATTACCTGAAAAAGAGGTTAATTGTTAGCTATAAATCTTTGAACTCATGCCTGGTAGATAACTAGCACCCCTTGCCATCTAAGGATCACATTTGGAAAACTATTCAGGGTTCCAATATATATTCCAAATTTGATCTCACTAAAGGATTTTGGAAAATCTTAGTACATTCAAAGGATCGTTTCAAAACAACCTTCTCAGTTCCTCAAGGTCTTTATCAGTGGAATGCACTTCCATTTGGGATTAAAACAACACCCTCTATTTTTCAACAAACTGGATTCCATTTTTCATCCCTATTCCAAATTCATTATTCCCTACATTGACGACATTTTGATTTTTATGCAATGTCCTAAAACTCATCTGGAGCATCTCCATCAATTTTAGGCCTTGTGCCTTCATCATGGATTACTCCTTAATCCTGATAGATACCACTTTTCTCAAGAATAGATTATCTTTATTGGCATTTTTATTTAACCTTGAGGGAGAATGGAAGCACAACAATATATTCTCACCAAAATTGCCTCACTACAGGTAACCAATCAAAATGAATTACAACATTTTTTAGGATTGGTTAATTATATTGCAGGATTCTACAAGAATATGGCAAAAGATAGAGCTTTGCTAAATAATCTCTTAAGGAAAAATCCACCGGCATGGACTAATGTGCATAATGAGGCCAACCAAAGAATAAAAGATAATTGTACCCAATTGCCACCTTTGTAGTTCCCAAGAACATGTCAAAAAATAATTGAGACAAATGCAAGTGAAACAAGTTGGGGTGGAATTCTAAAAGAAAAAATAGCCAATGATCAGGAATAAATTGTTTGATATATCTTAGGCAGTTTCAAAGGTAGTGAAAATTATCACAGTACTCATAAGGAAATTTTAGCTATATGGTAAATACTTTTGAGGAATTTCAATTATTCATTATTGACCAGCCCTTTGTGCTAAGATCTTACTTGTAGAATATCTATGGATTTTTCAAGAAAGAATATAAAGAGGAAGATTGTTGAGATGGGCTCAATTGCTAGATACCTTTGAATTTCAAACTAAACATATTCCAAGAAAGAAAAATATGTTTGCATATTTTCTATCTAGATAAGGACACATTGCAAAAGATAATACTAATATAGGTCATGTTAGAATTATCAAAATCCAAGAAGAAAGATGGATTGAAGAAATTAGTCCAGAGTTTAGTTCAAAACCCTTCAATCGCAGGGATCAACGAAATTTGATCTTGCAAATGACTATGTTCATGACAAAAAAAGAATGTTTGAAGCATCTCGTATCCTGACTACTCTAAGTCTCTGGAATAATGATAGCATTATCCACACATATCTCACAAAAGAAGTGGACAATGAAATAGCATAGTATTTGGGAGTTCAACGTCCCTTTCCTCAATAGCTTGTTCATTTCATCAATCCACATATTCAATGTCTTGAACGATGGCTTCACAATGAAGGAGGCATAAAGAAATTGAAAGATCTTTTCCAAGGGCCAAAATCCAAAGAAGCTCTTAATTTTCCATTCAATGGATATTCAAGTTTGAATGGTGGAAACTAACATTTCAATCTTTTGCAGATAATTTAATCAATCGGTATGTTTGTCAAACCTATGGACCAAGAGGTGAAGGATCTCTATACCAATGCTGGAGCATTGGAGCTTGAATACACTATCTCTATAATAATAAAATTCCTATTTGGATTCAAACAACATATAGAGAAGAAGTTGAAAATTTTTCTACAAGATCTCTTAGAATCTATGGACCTTGTAAAACCAAAACTCAAAGGATTATTTGGAAAGAACCAAATCCAGTTGTTCATCCTTGTAGTATGGGACCTCCTAAGTTGCATGAAGATTATAACTATCCAAGATGTGTGCACAGACATATCAGTGAATCATAAGAGTAACCTTGTACTTCGTTATCAAATACGGGAGTGGAAAAAGGGTAATTTTACCACCTTAATGTAACCATGAGTTAAACTTCTCATGATCAAAAAGGATTTCACCATATGAGCTTTCGATTGTAAAGCTCATTTTTCCTATTGCTTAGCATTCCTTTTTTTCACCTTATTGGGATCAACATCATTGGATAAGGCTTGACAATTCACTTTTGAAATAAGTGGAAGCTCTTTCCACATGTCTAGTCGATCTTCACAGAACTCAAACCATATTCTTCTCCTGATTATTAGAAAGGTGGTGGATTAATTCTATAAAAGGATGTCATTCACTCATAATCAGCAAGTGTGTGGTAGGAAATAGAGTTTGAAGGTATGTTTAGGTCTTAAGTCCTAGGATAGGATTTTTAAGATTTGTGTATGCTCTCTGCAAATGCACCTAGAGCGATTATCCCTACAGATCAAAAATAGATTTTGGAAATAGGTTGAAACATCATGCTATGTATGAAATTAGCTCCATACTATATAAAAGCTAATCTAGCAGCTATGTAAAATTAGATGGAAATGTCCCTAGTGATGATACAAAAATATCAATTCTACAACCTTTGTATTTTACTAGTACTTCTAAATCTGGTTCAGAAGACATTTTTGTTGCGAAAAAGAAGAGATCTCCAAAGATCCTAGTCTCAAAAGGGTTTATGTATACAGAGGAGGTAGGAGAAGAACAATTTTTGGAGAAGGAAGAAGAATTATTATTATAATAAAGGAACACAAATAAAGAACTGCAAGAAACTTTGTAGAGAATTAAACAATTAGAATACATATTGAAAACATACCAACAAAGGATAGTTAGAGAGATGCAAGCATTAGGGACTTGGAAGAAAACCTCCAAAAACTTGAGCATGGATAAAAATTAGAAATTTTTGCATAGCTTGTAATGCTTGAAACAAATGGAAAAGATCCAATTCCTAAGATCTCAATTGGACCTATAAAGACTCCCATTGTAGCTAATGTTGTGTCATTGAGTATAGAGTTGTGGAAAAAAACACAAGAGTTTTCCCAAAAATAAAAATATTGGGAAAAGGAGAAAGCTTAAATGATATCTACACATGCCAAGATGGTTGAAAAGCAAGAAATAGAGGTAAAGAGATTAAAATTGAAAATTGAGGAATTGGCAGACAAGATAGTGCAACTAATGAGATCTAGACTGCCTGTTAGGGTGTATACCTTATTTTTGCAAGAAAAGTGCATCTGCATTTGTATGGGATTACCATGATATGAAAGGAATATACCCAAACCTATGCATGCAAAAAATTTACATCAATGATGTCTACAAACCAATTAGGCAACATCAAAGGAGAACAAACCCAACAATCTGTGACATAGTCAAGGCAGAATTATGAAAGTTGTTGGATGCAAGATTCATCTATCCAATCTTTGACAATCAGTGGGTGTCTCCACTAGTAATTTTACCTATAAATGAGGAGAATGAAGAATGTGTGTTGGTTACTATGAGTTGAATGTAGCAACTAGAACCCATTCACTAACCAACTACTAGATTCATTAGTAGGAAAATAATACTTATCTTTCTTGGATGAATTCAGTGGATACAATATGCCATTGGGGTACATATCTTTAGTTTGTCTTTCAATTTGGACTATGCAATGCACTTTCCAGCTTCCAAAGGCTAGTACTAAGAATATTATCAGATTTTTCTCATGATTCCATGGAAGTTTACATGGATAATTTTACAACTTATGGGAATACCTATGAAGAAGCACTTGCTTATTTGGAGAAGGTACTATAAAGATGTCAAGATCACTATCTATCCCTAAGTCATGAGAAATGCTTCATGATGATGACTAGGGGAGTAGTCTTGGGACACTTTGTGTCCAATAAGGGAATCCAAGTAGACCCAAATAAAATAGAGGTAATATCAACACTACCTATACCTTAGAAATAGAAGGATGTCAGAAGCTTCCTTGGCCATGATATCTACTACAAGATATTTATACAAGATTTCAATAAGATTGCAACCCAACTATTTGTCTTATTGTCTAAAGATGTACAGTTTGACTGGACACCTACTTATCAACATGTCGTTGAAGCTCTTAAGGAAGCACTTACAAAGACCCCAATATTAAGAGGACCAAATTGGATATTTCCTTTTCATATCCACATTGATGCTTCTGATTTTGCAAATGGAGTAGTGTTAGGACAAAAGGAAGGGAATCTAGAGTATGCCATATATTATATCAATAAGAACCTTCAAGGGATAGAACTCAACTACACAATTACTGAAAAATAGATGTTAGAAGTAGTATATGCAATCAACAAATTCAAACACTACATCATAGGGGTATTTTTTATTCATCCACATAGACCATACAAAAATTAGGTACTTGGTGAAAAAACCAGTAGTTGGGGGGTGGACTTGTGAGATGGTTGTTGCTACTTCAAGAGTTTTATACTACCATAGTAGAAAAACTAAGAAAAGGAAATGGGGTAGCAGACTTTCTCTCCATATTTCCAACAAATTCAGAAGAGGATATTGTAGATGATTCATTTCTAGATGAGAACTTATTTTCCCTATCTTTGCATATACCTTGGTATGCAAATATAGCCAATTATCTAGTTGCAAGGAAAACACCACCACATCTCTCACCATGGGAGAAAAGGCATTTAGTTCAAAAAAAATTTCCTTATTCATGGATGATTGGATATTTATTTTAAACAAGGCATAATAACATAATGAGAAGGTGCATCAGACAAGATGAAGTCCATGATATTCTCAAGGAATGTCATGATGAACATTATGGAGGATATTTTGTAGCAAAAAGGACAACTCTTAAAATTTTGACTACTAGCTATTATTGGCCAAGCCTTCATAAAGATGTAGTCAAATATACAAGGAGTTGTAATAGATGTCAAAGGATGGGACAACCTACAAAAATAGATTAAATGTCATTACAACCACTACTAGCCATAGAACCATTTGATAAATGGGAGCTAGATTTTATTGGTCGTATAACTCCAACATCCAACAATAAGGAATATATACTAGTTTGTACTGACTATCTTACATAATGGGTGGAGGTCAAATCCTTGCAATTTGCAAGGGATGGAAATTTTTCCAAATCTCTATGAGGATATCTTTATAATATATGGTGTTCCTAGATAAATAGTGACACACCAAGGACCATAATTTACCTCAGACTTGATCACCAAGTTAGTGCAGGAATATGACATCAAGAATAGAAATTCTACACCTTATCCCCTTCAATAAAATGGCCAAGTGGAAGTGAATAATAGGGAAATAGAAAAAAATATGACAAAAATAATTCAAATACACAAGAAGGATTGGAAAACAAGGTTACCTAAAGTAGTTTGGGCATACAAGATAGCCTAGAAAACAACAAGCTTATGAATTGGTGTAAGGAAAAAAGGAAATCCTTCCAATAGAATTTGAATACAAAACTCTGAGGACAACAGTCAAACTAGGCATGAATATAAGTGAGTTACAAAAGGAAAGGTTGTATAACCTCAATGTGTTGGATGAGATCCATATGGAAGCAATAAACCACACTGACATTATGCAAAAACAAAGGATGCAATGACATGATTAGTTTATCAAGACCAAGAAATTTAATATAGGTGATTGGGCACTACTTTATGATTCAAGGTATAAGGATTATAAAGGAAAACTACAAACGAGATAGCTTGCACCATATGAAATACAAATAGTTTTCCCAGATGGTGCAATTCAGTTATAGACTATTGATGATGTAAGGATTTCACTGTTAGTTAACGGCCATCAATTGAAACTCTATAAGTGGCCAATGCAGAATGATGATTTCCTACTATCCTTACAACATTAATTTGAACCAAAAATATGAACTTTTTCAATGGTAACAAGTAGTTCATCAAAAATATCAGTAGATGAGCTACATAGCTTGCCTCTTGCTATTTCATAGGTATAATTTTCAACACATAAATCACATGCACACACATCCACAGGTGACACCCAAAAGTCTTCACTTTTTGAAATACATCAACACTTAAGGGACCTACAACAACATTCCTCAAGGAACAATATTCAAAAGAGACATGTTTCATTTATCAACCTGTAGCACTTGCATATGCATCCTTTCTGTCATGCCCATAGCATCCATTATTCACTTTCATTACATGGAGCTTCACTTTTCTATCACTCATAGCAATCGAATCATCTTTTTTGCATCATCCCTACCATGCATTAACATTCACCTTTACCATCACACACTTTGCACAACCTTTCATTCATCACTTCAAATTCATTTGACACATGTTCACTTCATGCTAAATTATACTTCACACCATGACTACCCACAGTTCATAGCCATCACTTACTATCATTTCAAATCATGTTGCATGGCAGTATTTATCAATTTCACATGTGTCATACTTAATCTCATAGCATGTCAATATGTTCTCTTTGTAATAACTATCATAATTAACAATGAAGCTTACTATTTTGTACATATTTATAATTTGCACAAGCATTTCCACTTCATATTTAAATTTCCCTACTCATTAATTATCCCTCTGTCATGGGGTATGTAATGGGGTTTGCATTTATGTAATAGGGTATGTAATGGGGTTTATGATGTATAGGGTCATGTGAAAGGTTGGGCACTACATCTAGATTTTTCTCTCATCTGGGTGTTAGTTTTGCAAGTTGTAAAGAGTTGAAACTTAGTTATCTATGTAAAATGGTCGAATCAAAGAACTTTAGTTACTTGAGCTATAACTGGGGGTTTTCTTGCCTAGTTCTTTCCCTCCAGTATGCTCACCTAAACCAGGATTATGTATAATTATACATATTTATTAAAATAATTACAGTGGTTGGCCACTTTTTCCAAAAAAAATAAAAATTTATCCCTCTATCATTCTGTACTTGCTAATTGAGGACACTTAGCAACTTTAGTTGGGGAAGGGGTATTCAAAGGCCATAGTCTTTAGTTATTTCCAAAAATTCTACCATTTTATTTTCTACCATTCTCAAGAGGAAATGAAGAGTTCAAAAGTGAGAAGAGGTTTCTAGTGTATAATTTGGTAACACAATAAAATTGGGTTATACAATAGGACAAAGTAGAATAGAGCAAGTGAATGTGATTACAGTTGAGGTGTTGCAACGGGATGTGGCATAGTGAGGAGCAAACCAACAACACATTATTTTTTGCTAGAGGATAGAAAATGTGTGCCTATCTTCCAGTAGGTAGGCTGGTTGGATTACTTTCTTAGACATAAAATTTAATGAAATTATGACCCAACAATTTGCTAGCACTTTGTAGAATGATGATTCAATTGTCAGGGGATTAATATTAAATGCATTAGAAGCTACAATTGAAAAAGTATCAAGGCTTCAAAAGAGTGGAGAAGATTTTCTAGTAAGGGTAGATTCCATCATAACTAGAAATGAGTTCTCCTTGTTGGGTGAGAATTTGGACTCCTCTATTACACAGATGGTTGTCATTGCACCAAAAGATCAACCTGTTAATGCCTAATACAACCACCAGAGTTAATGATTCCATGAGAGATAGTTAAGCCATGTCACAAACCTAAGTGTTGTGTTGCACAACACAACGAGACCAAGGACGCACACCTTGCAACAATCCTCCCTCAATGCAACTGAGGGATTTGAACCTGTGACCCAAGCTCTGATACCAATTTTTGCATAGATGGTTTTCATTTCACCAAAATATCGACTTGTTAATGCCTGATACAACCACCAAAGTTAATGAATCCATGAGAGGTGGTTAAGCCATGTCACAAACCCAAGCGCTACACTACACAGCACAAGGAGAACAAGGGCACACACCTTGCAACATCCTCCTCTCAAGGTACAAAATGTTTATCTTTACCCTGAATTTGGGCCTCTGTAGCCTCACACATTATTAGGTACTTAACTTGTGATGGGAGACAATCACTGTCATACACAATACATTTTAATTTTCTTAGCCATTTATGCCATCAAAGGCAAGTAAATGTTCTAAATTGTTTTTATAATTTGTTGAAGATAATGTCCTCAAAATACAAGAGGAAGATAAATCAATCAACTTTGTCACATTTCTATCTAGTTACTTTACTAGTTAAGAGAAGCCTTAGGGTTCAATTTCCCAATATATCTTGGGAAGATTTTCTGAATTGTAACAACATCAACATTATTCCAATGCATAATAAAGGAGAAAGGGGTCAAGAATAGGAAGTAAGAAGAACCTACTACAGTTGCAACTGAGGGAGAAATACCCTCTAGTTCCCCTACTACAACACCTACTCGTACCACAAAGGAACCTAAAGAATAGGATCTACAAGAAACATAACCCATAACCTCTTTTGAGCATCTCATAGCTAAAGAAGATCCAAAGACCCCAACTTCCATTAAGAGGCCACAAAAATAAAAGAAAAGAAAAAGTGGGGCTTCTACCTCTACACCTGCAAAGGGTAGAGGAGGGTCACACAATCAAGAAGGTGATCACATTACCTAAGGAAGAAGAGACCCAAGAGAGGAAAAGATAAAAAACAAAAGGAAGATGTTGTGATGATTGGAACAAACATAGATTCAAAGGAAAATGTCCTTGGTGATGATACAAAAATACCAATTGTATAACCTTTGTATTTTACTAGTATTTTTTAATCTGATTCAAAAAACTTTTTTTGCTAAAAAGAAGAGAAGATCTCCAAAGAGCCATGTCTCAGAAGAGTTTATGTATATAGAGGAGGTAGGAGAAGAAATTTTTTTGGAGAAGGAAGAAGAATTATTTTATAAGAAAGGAACACAATTAAAGAATTGCAAGAAGCTTTGTAGAGAATTAAATAGTTAGAATACCTACTGAAAATATACCAACAAAAGGATAGTGAGAGAGATGCAAGGATTAGGGAGTTGGAAGAAAAATTCGACAAATTTGAGCATAAATCAAAATTAGAAATTTTGGCATAACTTGCCATGGTTGAAAAAAATGGAAAAGGTCCAATTCCTAATATCTAAATTGGACCTATAAAGACTACCACTATACCTATTGTTGTGTCATTAGGCATAGAGTTGTGGAATAAAACACAAGATTTTTCCCAAAGAAAAAGATTGGGAAAAGGAGAAAGTTAAAATGATATCTACACATGCCAGGGCAATTGAAAAGCAAGAAATAGAGGTAAAAATATTAAAAGTGAAAATTGAGGAATTGGAAGACAAGATACTGCAACTGATAATATGTAGACCACCTGTTAGGGTGTATACCCTATTTTTGCAAGAAATTTTTTTATATTTTTAGTTTAGTTAGATAATTAGTGATTTCCCTATTGCAATGAATTCAAGGGCTTCATTTTTAGAAACTTTCCATAGGTCTACAACTGAGATGCAAGACCAATTGTGTGAGTTTTATTTGCACAATTTTGTTTTCTTATGATACTATATGGAAGCCATTAATATCTTTTTGGGGATCTCCAAATCAAGGTCTTGGCTTCTTATGTTAGAAATGAGCATCAAAGGGGGAATCTTCTGCAAGAATATCATGAGAAAGAGAAATATCCCCCCTACAACTAAGAGAGGAGTCAACATGCCCTAATGTAGTAGTGGACTAGTGGTTAGAACTTATACAACACAAGGGAGTAATCGAAAATATTATGGATTGTATTAAAAAATATTATAATAAAATGGAAGGACTAGCAATAGGTGCCATCATAGAAGCTTTTAAATTTTCTCAAGGAAAATGGAATGAGCTCACACCAGAACTAAAGAGGAAGGAACCCCATTCTATTTACAATTATGCAGCAATGATTCACAAGTCACATAAATACATCTCAATTGCAATGAGGAATGGAGTTTCTTGGTTCCCACTCACCTTCCATCCTCCTATCCTCTAGTTCCTTATACAACATTAGATAGGGAGGAATCAAGAGGAAGAGGCAACAACAAAAGAAAAAATACTGGAAAAGCTCTCAAATCAAAAAGGTTACTACTTGAAGTAGGGAAAAGGAGTGAGTTGTGTGGTGGATTTTAAAGAAATAACCTTGCAAAACAACCTCCAACCTTAAAGATGTTTGAGGACAAGAAATAGATTTAGTTGGTGGGAATGATAGGCTCAATCATTGGCTAGTTTTCCTTTTACTATTTTATGCTATAATCATTTATTATGTTAAGTTTCAAAGACATTACCAAGACCTTACATACCTTTTATATGTCTTTTATACACTTTTAAGTAGTTTTAAGTATGTGGAAATGGAAATATGTTATGTTGATATATGCTTGTATGAATGCATGAATTTCTATGGAATTTAGTATCATTTTATGTTTAATTTATGATTCTTAATAATGTGGATGCCTTGGGAATGAGATTAACACCTTGCATCAAGAAGGACTGAGCACCCATAGAAATAAGTTTACCAACCAGCAATATAACGACTATGGATGGTTGTAGAGAAGAAGTCAAATAGCAAAAGTGCGACACTTTTAGAGGGGAATGAAGGTGATCATTTATTGATTAGTTGTGAGTCACCACTTAACACTCTTGCTCACTAAATAAGACAACCATGAGGAGTCTACTCTTGGCAGGATTGATTCATGACAGGACTATTCTCAGGAACATGTCTTTGTCATAGCAGTTAAAGTATTGGGTATAAAATTCTAAATTGGTTTCTACACTCCTACTTTATAGTTATTTTTTTGTTTCATACTAAGTCCTCTTCCTATCCTTGAGGGAGAGTGAATAGTTGCTTTATGATTTTATTTTCAGTCTGAGAAGAATAAAACTCCTCATAGAACCTATATAGTGGGATATGTTTTCAAGGAGAAAATCTAGATGATAAGTATATTGTTGCTAGTTAGCTGTTTATATGTTACTCATTAGTTGCAGAAATAGATGTGTTATAGAATAAGATATCTTTAGTAGATTCTTGTTGGATTGTATATAAGAGTTGAGTGTTTTTATGCAATAAAGGGAATTAGTTTAATATCATGATTTTTTGAGTAAGTAGGTGAGTTTTTGACAACTTCTGTGGAAGCAACAACTCAAGCAAGGGCCACTTCAGGTACTACTAATCCACTTAATTTTCTATTGTTAGATTAGATAATGCATTGTTGAATTTAATTAGTAGTTTCTAGTTATATGCATGTGTTGTAATTCATGAATATCATTTTGTAGTTTTGAATTGAATTTTGTAGCTTCATGTTGGTTTCATACTCTAAAGGAATTAGTTAGGTTAGGGCACTATAGTTTTTAATAGTTGAGAGTTACAATGTTAAGCATTAGGTACCTATAGCATAAGGTAACAATTTATATTCATTTCCCCTATTTTATGAATTAGCAATTTACTTCATTTTCCAAATTTTACAGTCTTTTGTACATGTTTAATTGCTTATACTCCATTGATGTAGGATGTGTCTAGGATCTATGAATTCATATATTGTGCTAGCACTATCTAAATTTTATGAGTCCCTGGTTGATAATTAAATGCAACCTCTTGTGAAAGATGAATTTTTTAGCTAGGAATTCATCCTAAGCTGTGTGTATACCTAGTAGCACCAAGTTGATTAGAAATTAGAGAGGATATACAATGGGTATATATAAGATACACCACCAAGAGGTGTGAAATTAAAACCAATGTCTAACAAAGGAGGTGTACTCACATGTGTGTGGTATAATTCTAGACAAGGAAAGTACTAGTCCTATAAGCAAATACAATCTACCGAAATAGATGCATGCTTTAGAAAACTTATCCTATCCTAAGTACAAATATGCAATAAATTAATTAACAAAATGAAATAAAATAAATATGTACCAACAAATTTATAGGTTGATCAAGGTCCTATTGAAACCCTAGTTATTAGATCTTAGCAATTAAAATTTGAAAAAAATGTATATGGTTAGTAGTTCCCAAGGGAGAATAGGTGACCCACTATATAGGTCATGAGTACCCAAAAAGATCTCTTGTGCCATAAACTATGCTAAAGAAGGTCTAGTGCACTACCATGAACACCCAAACCTAGTATTTGTAAACCTAATTTCTATGATGTCTAATTTCCTATCTTCAACTATGTACTTTAGAATGTTTCTCTCAATGGAAATGAGCACATGTATGCTTATAATATTATTCCCAATTATCATTGAGCTTCCATCAACTCAATTTGGTGAGATAAAATATTGTTTGATAGTTATGGATGTTCACATTTGAGTTGGGGTGGTTGTAGGTGGGAATCTTAGTCATGAATGAAAGTCTTGATATCATTTATTTATGAGAATGAGATTACTCTTCTTGCTATTACACACTACATCACATGATTCATAATGTAGTAGAGGATAGAGGTTTCACAAACTATTTATGCATTGATTTCCTCCATCTACCACTATATGTTAGAGATTCTATGTGAAAACCTACAACCCATTTGTAAGAATACATTTTGGTTCTACCTGATGAGGTAGGGTGTTCTATGGGTGGTTATAGTTTATTATCGTTCTTGTGCAAGAATCTTTTAGAATACTTAATTGGATATATATCTTAGTTTTGCATAAGATAAATTTAGGAGTCTTGTAATGTAGTCATGTGATGTGTACAATCTTATGTATTTCCTTGGTTGTGTCTTTGTATATTATTTTATGTTTTATACATGATTTTTGTTGTTTATACTTGTCTATTGTGAAGTGTTACTCAATGAAATTACTTCGAAAAACCCTCAATACACACCACAATACCACCTAAATTGGTCTTCAAAAAATAATGTGTATCAAGGATATCAACATATAGCATCTCAAAAAATAGATGGGATAAATGAGAAACATACACATCTAAACAATCCAATTTTTCCCTAGACTAACAAGGGAAAAATATAGCTCTAGAGAGAAAAACACTCCCTAATCCATTATACAATGGTGTATATAATTCCATGACTTCAAACAGGTTACTACAATTTTGGAACTCCTATAACACCTACAACATTACTCCAACCTTCAACATACATGAACCTACTTTGTACAATCAAGAGATGGAGTATAACCACCATACATATGAGACTCAACCCCACACCTTTCATGGAAAAACAACGGCTTCAAGAAAATTCACCAACAACAATTCATCTTCGTGGAAAATTCACCACCAGAAATTTCCATATTGTATATGTGATGAAATATCCACAATGATGAATTGTTGGTGGTGAATTTTCCACGACGATGAATTGTTGGTAGTGAATTTTCCACAGAAATGAATTGTTGGCAGTGAATTGTTGGTGGTGAATTTTCCTAGAGCCCAAAACAACGTATGGCATTCCTCTAACTTGTCATACATGAAGTATAAAAGATCAATCGATAAATTGTTAAAAAAAATGATGAAAACTATTTATATCCCACATTTTGTATGAGTTTGGAAAACATGTTGATTTCATTAGGGGAAATTACACATTTGTTGCAATCTAAGATCTTTCACCATGATATAAGGTGATTTTTTTAGATAAATTCACCAAAATAAGTTTTTTGGGTCATTCTAAGGTTTTCAACTTATCTCAAAAACTCTTGGAGATGTCCCATAACATCCTAGATCATCAAATACCATTTTTTGTAAGAGTTGGTATATAATACTCTACACCATGCAAGATTTGGTTGAAGATTGTATCCATACATGATCTAGGAATTTCTATGAAATTACAAGAGAGATCAGCTATAGACTTGAATAATGTTATTATATCAAAGGATGCAAATTATAGATTACAATTGATTGGTTCACAAATGAGACCCCTTGGTTATATAGCCAAGGTGAGATAGGATTATACAAGATCATGAAAAGTTCCTTAATCCTAAGATATGTGATAACAAACATTAAATTACCTAAAACACAAGAAGTAAATGGCATAAGATAAGATAAGATCTAATGCCAACTGAGACTTCTAGAAATATTCTTAAGACCTAAGTAAATTTAACATGTCAATGAGACCTACTAAGTGAACTAGTTAGGTAGAACACTATATTCACACCAACCCCCTTAAGTGCACCTTAGGGAGGAACAAAACAATGAAAATTATGCAAATATGGGTCTTGGCTACGAGGCCATGTTAGGTACTCATGTATATTGTCAATCTCTCACAAATGGAGAAAAGGAGAAAATCCAGTGGGACAAAACTCCTCAAAAGAGATGAAAACAAAATGCTATCATTGAAAATAAGGACAAAACCCCATGTGATGAAAAATTCCCTCATTTTAGAGAGAAGAAGAAAGACCATGCAACTCCCCCTCAATGTAGAGTCTCTCACAATGATGGTAGATGCTCGACATTGAATGCTAAAAATGATCCAATCTTGTCAAACAACATTCCTCCCCTTAGGAAGAAAAAAAACCAAGATGGTATGTAAGATGTCTTCCCATTCCTAAAAGGAAGATGAGGGAAGAAGGGTGATGATTAATGTCTCTAAATTATGCTCAAGTGTCTCCATGTCGATGTCAAAAATTGACACTCCAAATAGGAATTCTAGGCTAGATTGGTGAAGAGGACAATCCATAATCTAGTAGAGATGATTGTAAAACACAATCCAAAGACAAATATATCTCCTCTAAAGATAAAGAATCCTTCTTCAAATGCTACTCAAAGTATCCACACTCATTTCAAACTATGAAGAATGATCATGTAGAGAATGAACAAAAGGGTCAGAGTGTTCCCTCACAAAAACTAGAGAAGAATCATCCCCATCAAAGAGAGTATATATGCAATCAATAGTGTCTCCCAAATATGAAACATGGGACTCTACAAACAAACCTAAAATGTATGTCAAGTACCCATCTTAGGAAACTATATCTGAAAGACAATATATGTCCTACTACATTGAATTACAAGAAGTCATGGTTGTGGCAACATAAGCATCATCAAATGCAATAGTAGATGAAGGAGATGAAATGTTATCCCATGTCTCTAGAACCTCAATAGATGAAAGAATACCAAGATTCAAATAAACATACTAAATCTCCTCAAAAGTGTCCACACTAGATGCCTAAATGTGAACATCAACCAAAGGAACAATATGAGAAAAATGTTAGGTGTATACTCGAGATTGGTTATCAACCTCCCCAACTGTAACTATATCTTTGCTATGTAAATCCTAAATTATGAAAAAATCAAGTGCAAAATCAACACTCTTTCCTACTCCACCATGTGCGATCTAATAGATACAAAGGATATTGGTTGAAAATGAAGGCACAAAAAACATCATTAAATCCTCTAGCATCCATGTCAATAGATCCCTTCCCACAAACACGCATATATGTTTTGTTGGTCGTTAGGATGTGACATGAACAAGACTCAAATGAAGAGAACATATTATCTAATGAATCCATGTGATGTGAAGCTCGTGAATCATCTATGCACCTTTTTGACTAAAAATTTACAACTGCAATAAGTGCTTTCCCCTTATGTTTCTCTGACTTTGATGAAGAAGAAGATTGGACCCTTGACATTGTTGAAGGAAAATTGATTTGATTCTTCTTAAGAAGAAGTTGCAACTCATCAATCTATTTTGAATAACATTGATGTTCATCATGCCCTATTTTCTTTCAATATACAAATTTAGGCTTCTCCTTCTTAGATAATTCCCCTTGAGAGGGAGAGGATTCTAATTTTTTGTGCAGCTTGTTCTTTTTCTTCTTTTCAATATTTCCTAATTATTTATTATCTTAGGCTCACTAGTCACCAATGCTTGTGGTCTAAAAGACTTGATTAGACCCATATGAATTAACTCTGCTTCCCCTCAGATTAGGAGATTTGCAAAGTCATCAAACTTAATATCAACATATGATGCTCCCATAAAAATTTGAATGGTATGAAATCCAAAAAAAAACATTAAATACTCAAGGCCAAGCTTGGATAACACATTTAGAATCAATTGTAAATCCTATTTTCCAATGTTACAATATTGCAACTATGTTCTTAACTACTTAATCTTAGAGATGTAGTCTTAGATGTGGTCAAAACATTTAGGATCAAGACTCGTCAAATCATTGTCAATCTGATATCCCCTAATCTTATTAATTTTACCATACAATTTTTCAAAAGTCTCCCAAGCCTCCTTAGGTATTTTGCATAATTCAATATGAAATTTTAAATCAAAAGAAACTAATGAGCATATGCATTCAAGTTTTTTCTCATAATCAATCTCTCATTTTTCCAATTCTTTACCATCAATAGGATGAGAAATTGTTTCCTTTAGATGTCCTAGACAAGTGTTTCTCATAAGATAATTTCATACTAATTTTCTTCATGTGCCATAATTATATGGGGTTAGGAGTTCAATTTGAGATTTCCCCATTGCATGAAAACACAACTAGCAAAAGAAAGTAATCAACCACCACAAGATTACCCCCCAAATTACTCAATCAAGAATAGCCCCTAGAAATATATTTGACACTTTATACTCAGTGCAATTACAAGCGCCAGTTTCCAACAATAGTGAAGTGAACTTGATCTTAGTGCTTATAGATGTCAAATTTGGCCAAAAAATCAATGTACAATTCTTACATAGAATGGGATCAATTTGATCACGCCATTATAAGGTACACAAAAAATTATGCACTTTAAAAAAACTACACCCAAAATTGTTACTGTAGGAGCGAGAACAGAGCCCCAAAAGTTCCCAAAACAAGAACTACTTAGCAAAACCTGTGAGAATCTACAATTTCTAAAAAAATCAAGCAAAAAAATAAAAAAACAATTGCACTACTGTGAAGAGCACAAAATTCTACCCTATCCAAAAAAAAAATTCAAAAAAAGGAGGTTAGATGACTGAGCTATGTGCCTCTAAAATTTGTATTCCAAAATGAAACTACCAATGGAGATGGGTCTAGTTGGATAGGCCAACCTACTAATGTCAAACTGATGCAAGTTGACGTTAGCATAGGAGGCCAATGGAATATTCCCTAGTTTGACGAACTATTCTACTACCAAATATGCTAATAGAATATTCCATAGCGGGTGGATTCTTAAGATTTGATGAAATATTTTTGATGCCCCAAAATATTCCTAACAGGCTGAGACAGTCTATGAAGGCTATGGTGAGTAGCAATAGGGCTCGCTTACAACCTGTTGCTATGCACCATGTGGAGATTGTAGGCTAGGGCATATGATACAACTACATACAATCTATGTAGCTCTACGCAGGCTATACAACCCGTAGAATTTATTTTTTATGTATTTATTTAAATTTGAAATTTTGAATTTTTTTTTAAATCTTGAGACTGTACCTTGCAACTGTGCTTGCAATAATGACTTGTAATGTAATGTCCCCATTTTTTGACTCACCACTTGAGCATGAATTTAATTATTCGATATTGCTTGGCCAAAAGTATATGTAAAAGGGGTAATATTAAATAATTAAAATATAGTGTTATTATAAAGTGACACTAAGTAAATATTTAAAAAAAAATTTATAAAATCACATTATAATAAAGTGCTAATATGTTTTGGTAGGAAATTTAAAAAGAGATTATCGAATGGTTAAAAAGGAGAAGTCAATTCATTTCTTCATTATGTTGGTTTATTATTTCATTTGGAATTTTGGTGGAGCTCTTCGAAGTTTGAAACCCTAGGTGGGAATTCCTATGGGTATCCTGTTTCGGTAGTGAAAGATTCCTCCCCAACTGGTAGCAAGAGAAATCATCCATGTTTCTCACATTTGTAATTCAACGATTGGATTAAATGATTGGATAATATGTGTTCAAAGTCTTGCCAAGAAAGACAAATTATCAAATGTATTTGCAGATAGATATTTTAGGTGATATTTATTATATTTTTCAAGCTACAATGATTCTAATTTTCATCCATATCAATTCATATATTATCCTTATCATATTTTAGTGAATACAAGGAAGGGGTTTGAATACCATTATTTATATCTGCAATGAGTGCAAGAGTGAAAAATAGAAATAATAGTGTCATGTGTGCAGGTGGGTTGAACAAAGATATTTTTGTTGTGTGTACCTATGAAGGAAATAAATTAAGTAATATTAATTGCAGCTAGAAATCACCCCAGCCATACCATTTCAATCTCCCAAAGGAGTCGAACACATTGTGGAATTTCCAATGAATGCATAAAGAAGGCTTAAAAGCCTTAATAAACTCCAACCACAACCTATAAGAGAAAGTCAAAGTGATTGGAGCCCTCCACAAGGAATTGCAGCTCTAAGGCTATCGTAATACTCATTAAAGAGTTGTACATTTATCAAGGATTTTGTACAGCTATCAAGCGGGACTTTATGGTATGAGAAGATGTTGATTGGACCATGTTTCTGCATCATCATAGGTCAGCAAATGAAATTAATAAGTATTTATTTTAGTTGGAGGTTATTAAGTTTGTAAGGAATTTATATATGTGCCATCCATTAATACATAATATTTGGGTGCATTTGTATTACTCAAAAATTAAGGAAAATAAATTAGTTGTCTGCATTTTAATTTGTGCATATTAAAGATATTATATCAAAATTATATTAGATGAAAACCGTTTGTCAAAATGCTCATATGTAATCTTAGTTCAATGGAATGATTTTATAGAAGTTTATGAATCATAGTAATAGTTGCAATAGTTCTAAGTGTTTGTATTTCAAAATATTTCATATTTGGTTTCTTGCAAACTGTTTGACAAAATTCTTGCAAAACAAAAATTGTGAAAATTCCAAGTTTGGTTAAAATATTTTGGAGTGGGACTTTATAGTGGTATTAGAGCTATGCATCCTACCAACTTGAGGGTTATTAGTGAAAGGTTAATTCTAGTTGCTTTATTGAGTCCAACACTCTTCTAAAATCCATTTCAACAAGTCGTTGGCTACTTTGAGTGTGAAAGATGAAGACAAATTAGGAACTCATGGCAAAATTTATGCAATTCTTTCAAGAATATCAAAAGAATCTAATATCATTGTTAGTTAATCCTGAGTTGTTGGATCCTTACTTATTAGTTGGGAAGAAAGAAGAAAGAAATGAGTATGTGAGTTGCCATGACTATGATGAATCAAAGGTTGATGAACCCACAAATTTTTTTGGTAATGAGGAGGAAGTTAATTTCACATATACATCTACAAGCAAAAAGGAGAATACGAGTCTTCCTGACAGTGTGAAGATTGAAGGGTATGCTGATTTGGAGTTTGCCAAATCAACAACTATTGAAACATGTTATGAAGGAAATAAATTAATCACCTTACAGAAAAACACAAAAGATTAGTGAGGAACCAAAAAATGTGTGATGATTGGCTAAGGAGCCAAGGAAGCTAAGATGATAGCTTCTCAAGAAAAACAACACCCACAAAAAATCAAGGAAAAGGTTGCTCACATGGACTATGAAAAGCAAGTTCTTGGGCAACAAGGTTCAAAACTTCAAGAGAAAGCAATTTTGATGAGAGAGTATGAAGAAAAATCAGAACTGCATGAAGTTGAAGAAGAGCCAAAATTACAAGGAAATTCCTTATTTCAAGAGGTATGCATGACCAAGCTGCAAAATGATTTTATTAAAGGATTTGTAGATACAAATGATAGAATATTATTGTAGAAACCTTGGGTACAAATTCAAATCAATCCAGTAAAGTCTATGAAACTAAGGGCTCCTATGATGACAACATTGGAAGGTATGAAAATATTTCTGATTTTGGGTTGTCTACTAATAGTAGTTCATTATATTTGCATGAGTCTAGCATTCATGAAGAAGATTGGAAAAGTCAATTAATGATGATAGTTGAGAATGAAGTGAAAATCATATCAATATTGGAAAATCACATGATATGGGATCCTGGTGAATTTTACCTAATGGATGTTATGATACATGAAGATTTCATTATCTTGAAGACACCTCCCTTGGTTGACTCATGGGATGAAATCAAGGTATGGAATGTTTTAAATCTAACTAATACATTGTTGAGTATTTATGAAAAGGTTCACCAACCAAGCATACTGGAGAGTAGTGGTGTACCTTGGAGGATTAGGAATCATAATTTTAGTCTTAGTGTTGAGGTCATTAGGAAAATCAGCCATCACTTGAGTTCAATTGCATACATACAGGTGGATTAACAAGATAGGTGTGATTTGATATGTGAAGAAGTTAGACTCTACAAGAATTATTGCAACTCCTTTTGCATTTTCCTTGCAGCCATAGAAGGATTTGCAAACTCATGGTGGAAGATTTTCCAACCTATCACCATTTTTCAAGATAATGTAGAGTGGTTTTCAACTTTTATATGCCAAAATTCTAAACAATGGAATTCAATTAGGAAGCCATGGATTTATGATGATACAAAGGTTTGGGATCTAGTAATTTGTATGTTTGTTGGTTTGCTTTAAGGGTAAGGAAAATTGATAGATTTGAAAGTTTTGGTTGTATCAGAATGGTGCAACAGAAGTATAGCGGAGCATTCTATAAGTTTATTTGGGATCCTAGTATTTGGCCTTGGAATACAGGTGCAGATTGCTTAGGGGCAAGTAATTGCTAAGAAGGGAGGACTATAATGTCATAATTTTCTGACTCGCCACCCGGGCATTAATTTAATTATTCGATATTTCCTAGCAAAAAGTATATGTAAAAGGGGTAATATTAAATTATTAAATTATGGTGTTATTATAAAGTGACACTGAGTAAATATTTAAAAGATATTTTATAAAGTCACTTTATAATAAAGTGCTAATATGTTTTGGCAGGAAATTTAAAAAGGGATTCTCAAATGGTTATAAAAAGGGGAAGTGAGTTCATTTCTTCATTATGATAGTTTATTATTTCATTTGGAATTTTGGTGGAGCTCTTCGAAGTTTGAAACCCTAGGTGGGAATTCCTACCGGTATCTAGTTTCGATGGTGAAATATTCCTCCCTAGCTAGTAGCAAGAGAAATCATCTAGGTTTCTCACATTTGCACTTCAACAATTAGATTAAACGATTGGAAAATTTGAGAAGTCTTGCCAGGCAAGACAAATTATCAGGGGTATTTGTAGGCATAAATCTCAGGTGATATTTATTTTATTTTTCAAGTTGCAGCTATTCTAGTTTTTCATCCATATCGGTTCATATATTATCCTTATCATATTTCAGTGAATATGAGGAAGGGGTTCCAATACTATTATTTATATCTGTAATGTGTGTAGGAGTGAAAAATCAGAAGTAATATAGTGTTGTGTGTGCAAGGTGGGTTGAACAAAGATATTTTTGTTGTGTGTGCCTATGAAGAAAGGAAATAAACTAATTAAAATATTAATTCAAGCTAGGAATCACCCCCAATCATACCATTTCAAGCTCCCAAAGGAGTCATACACATTGTGGAATTTCCAATGAATGCATAAAGAAAGCTTAAAAGCATTAATAAACTCCAACCGCAACCTATAAGAGAAAGTCAAAGTGGCTGCAACCCTCTATTGGGAATTCCAACTCTAAGGTTGTTGTACTGCTCATTAAGGAGTTGTACATTTATCAAGGTTGTTGTACAACTATCAAGAGGGAATTTAAGGTATGAGAAGATGTTGATTGGACCACATTTTTGCATCATCACGGGTCAGCAAATGAAATTAATAAATATTTATTTTAGTTCGAGGTTATCAAGCTTGTAAGGAATTGTTATATGTGCCAACCATTAATACATAATATTTGGGTGAATTTGTATTACTCAAAAATTAAGGAAAAAAAAATAGTTTCCTGAATCTAAATTTGTGCATATTAAAGATATTATATCAAAATTATATCAGATGCAAACTATTTGTTAGAATGCTCATGTGTAACCTTAATTCAATGGAATGATTTTATGGAAGTTTATGAATCAGAATAATAGTTGTAGCATTTCTAAGTGTTTGTATTTCAAAATACTTCATATTTGGTTTCCTACAAGTTATTTGACAAAATTCTTGCAAACCAAAAATTGTGAAAATTCCAAGTTTGGTTAAAATATTTTGGAGCAGGACTTTACATGTAGCCATACAATCAAGAGGGGGAAAAGTTTTTATGAGGGCCCAAGGAAATTTTTTTTTGATTTTGACAATTTGATAGTCAATATTAAGGTTCTTGGGCCCTCTAGACATGATGGCAGGGTCTATTTTGACCCAAAAGCTCTAAAATTACAACTACCTTATGAATCTGACAACCACTTCCAAACTTCAAACCCTCATGGACAAAACAAAAAGAAAAAATGACTTTATTGGACCCTTTGAACTCAATGGTGAGCTCAAATCTGCACCAACAGGCTCTAAAATGAACCCACAATACAAAGCCACAAAGAAAAAATCCTCAAATTTGGTATTTTTTTTTTTTTTATTATTCTCTAGATCATTTGATGCAAAAAAAAAAGAGCATACTCAACTTTTCAAGATCCACCAAGATCCACAACCTAGATCTCTCAATTAAGACTAACAAAAATAAATCCCACAAGCTTTGATACCATGGAAGAATTGGTATAGAATACACCATGCAAGATTTGGCTAAAGATTGCAACCACCCAAAATCTAAGAACTTCTATGAAAGTATAAGAAAGATCAGCTATAAAAGAATAATGATATTATATCCAAAGATGCAAATGATAAATTACAATTGATTGATCACAAATAAGACCCCTTGGTTATATAGCCAAGGTGAGACATAGGATTAGACAAGATCATGAAAAGTGTTTTAATCCTATGATATGAGACAACAAACACTAAATTACCTAGGACACAAGAAGTAAATGATAAAAGATAAGATGTAATGCCAACCAAGACTTCTAGAAAGATTCATAGGACTTGTATGATCATAAAATTGTACCCCCCACAATTTCACATACATTCTTGCACCCACTTTAGTGTCCATTCCCTTAGCATCTTGAGTAGGCTCATTTTAGCCTCTGCATCATCCTTTTTCCCCTCTCAAGATGCTCGAGCACCCCTTTTCAGTAGCTACTCTTGTGCACTAGATTTGCATCAAACTTGGTGCTTTTCCCGTTCTCGTCGTTTTGTAGTGTGACATGTTCAGACACTAGTGCATCGCACAGACGTCCACATGCCACGCTAGTGTCCTGCGACATGTCAATGCTCAGATGATTATTTCCAAGCATGTTTTCCACTTTTCAACTAAGTTTGTCAGTGGAAACAGCCCAGGATTCCCTGCAACCGCCCGGGAAGCTTCTTTTCTTCCTTTTTAATCCATTCTTTCTATCCATTTGGTCTTTTGAATCTTCTTATCTTTAGCTCCTACCTTTTCCTTTCTTACTCTTCCTATTTTTCTTGCACAATTTCATACAGCTTGTTGTAGCAGCTTCAAGCTCTCTCAAGCTCTCTCTACAACACTCCTTGTAGCTCTATCCCCTTTGCTTTGCACTTGTGAGCATCTTGAGATTTCATATCTTCCTATCATTTGCATACTTACTTGGTGATACGGGTTCTTCTCCTTGAGCGGGGTTTTCTTTTATCACCTCTTTTGTGATACAAGTTCTCCTCCTCAAGCAGGGTTTGTTTTTATCGCACACTTACTTGGTGGTGTGGGTTCTACTCCTAAGTGGGTTTTTCTTTCACTACACACTTTTTCCATTTCTCTCTCTCTATCTTCTTGGATGTATGTGGAGGTGGGAACACAAAAACGGGGGTTTGACTGAGGAAAACACCTATACAGCCCCAGCATTCTCTCCAGATATCATGCATGTAGGTATTGAAGACATCTACTAGCTGGAGTCTTCATCACTTGGATTGTTGTGAGTATCTTCTTTATGTTCGATCTCTTTATCTTTATCATTTCTACTTTACTTCGTTTTTGTTCTATTTTGTTTCTTTATCACATTCTGTAAGTTTTCAAAAAATCAGTTGCTAGTGATCACTTAGTTGTTTTCTGTGATAAACTCGTTCTCTAGTCCGTATGAGATGCCAATGTGCCTTTGGGACGCCAACACATTGTGTTGTCATTGTTGTACGCAAACCAATTTTTTTGCTTCATTAAGGAATTTTTCTTAAAAGAGTCTAAACTTTGTTAAAATGATGTCAAATACAGTTTTTGGGCACTATCAAGCATGGACTTTGGTTAGTGTTGTGTCAGTCAAAAGCAGTACCTATTGATCAAAACCTGGATCGGGGACTCAGAACAAGGTATTTCATGATGGAGGAGCATTTCATGATGACAATTATACCTTTGCATGGTCATTTCAGTGACCGAGACGAAGATTTCAGTGATCAATTGATGAAGATTACTTAGGAAAAAGCAAAATTGTGCCCCTGTAGCCCAAGGGCACCCTTCTCTTTGAAGGCCCAAATTTTGTGACATATGCTCATAAACATAGTCAATCTCTTCAGAATTAGCCTAATTGTCTGATGAGTTATCCTGTGAGGTTATCCAAGCTTTGCAACTCTAGTAACTGACGTCAAAAGTTGAGGATTCTAGAGGTTGTAGATTGTGATAATGATCAGTTCACAAGCTTTGGCACCCCTATAGCTCAAGGGCACCCTCTTTAATGGAGGTTTAGAATCTGTTATTCATGATTGTTGATGCATCTAATCTCTTTGCGACTAGTCTAGCTATCTGACGAGCTACCGAATGCAAACATCCGAGACCCAGAGCTCTGGTAGTCAAGGCTAGAAGATGAGATTACAAGGAGACTTCATTGCACCCCTATAGATTAGGGGTGCCCTTCAAAATGGTTCCTGAGATGATTGAAATTGTAGATGCGGTCTTCCTAACATTTGTGCTACTCTAGTCTAATTTCGCAATGCACCAGTTAGCTTGTCAATCTAATAATCTAAAAGATCATGGCAGAGATTCTACCAGGCATGTAAATCAGAGGGTGGAGAAACATGAAATATTCACTATAGCCTTTGTAGGCCAGGGGTACCCAGCCTTTAGGCCTGTCAGATGGTGTTATTTGCTTTCACAATCTTCACGAGACTTGTGCACAATTGCTCCAGCTATCCAATGAGCCCAACCGTCAGCCTCCAAGATTTGGAAAATGCTCGTACGTGTGAGGTCTTTGCAAAATACTAAAAAATGAAGACAACTCAAAAAATGGCTAAGTCTGGTCGTATATTCCATCTTGGGAAAGGTGCCTTTCTCTTTGAGGTCTTAGAAGTAGTTTTCTCGCTTCATCGCCTCTAGAGACATCTCTCGTAGGTCCTTCTGGCTATGCGTTGAGATAGACGGTGCACAAATTAGGCCACCCCAGCTCCCAATATCAGAGGTCAAAGAAGGCATCTGGTTGAGATTTGTACTTTTGTTGAAATGATGTTTGAGCCTTTTCAAGCCAGGGGTGCCCTTCTTTTGGGGTCCTTAATGCAACTTTCAGGTGCCTTGCATATATTTGTTGGATACAGAATACCTCTAGTCACACAGTGAGCCTATTATCCAATCAACAGGGTTCACCATTTGTCATCAGCAGTCATTTGAAGTGTCAAATGGCAGTATGGAGAAATGGCCAAGTCTGGTGTCTGAAAATCAATTTAATCAAGGGCGCCTAATTTTTTGAGGGTTAAATGATGGATTTTGTAGTGATGGCTCCCAGCAGACATTTCTTCCTTGCTCTGCAGGCTTCACAATGAATATTCCTGCTCAGCCTCAGCATCACCCGGTCACCCAGAAATCAGTGTTGAATATGGCCAGTTGTAACTTTGTAGTCAACTACAAAGTAGGAAGTTAATAAAAAATGTCATATCTTGAGCAAATGGACGCCTATGAGGTCAAATGAGGACTTTTTGAAATCAATAAAGGTTTTTGAATCCATCCAAGTGCTTTACATGGTTTGTCAACTGAATAAAATAGTATTAAATATTTATTTTGCATGCTAAGGCATTAAATGGCAATTTTTCTCAATAATTCATTATTGGTGCCTTTTTGATGTTGGGTTTCAAACTCGCATGATAAAGCAAGTTGAATATTTTATTATTATTTTGTAATCCAAACTCTGAGTCAGTATCAGTTCAACTGGAGGGGGTCCAATCAGAACAATTATTTTCAAAGTTTGGGTTCTATTCTTGCAGTCATGCTTTTATGGTACGATTTTTCTCTATTAATTCAAGCATGGCGTCATATTTCATTCACACAGCTTGAGAAAATTCGTAATTCTTTAGAGCAAAGGTGAATTTCCTTTAGAGTTGGGTGAATTCTCATCAGCAATCATTGGCGAAGACATCAAAACACTTTCTTTGCAGGTACAAGTCCAAATTTATGAGCATAATTCAAGGCAGAGTAGTGATTTTAACAGAAGAAAAGCATCAAAACCTCATTCTTCTATCTTAAATTATTTCACATGTTTGAAGAATTGGTGACTTTTGATAAAAAAAATCATTTGGGTTGATTCAGAATAGCTTCCTCGAGAAAACCCATGTGCCAGAATTTTTCAAGAAAATTTACTCCAAAGCATCAGTTCTCGAGGCTCTAATTTTCTCAAATAAAAATTTCTTGCATGGTCGAGTAGAAGTCAAATTTTCGCAAATCTAATGTTCTTAGAATCTTTTTCTAGACAAAACCCATATCTTAGATTTTTCACCGAAAATTGCCCTTTGATAGGCTATTTTTAGCCTCAATGGTCTATTTTTAGTTTTCCAGAAAAGTTGTTAGAATATAGCCGTGTTCAAAGTCAACAGGTGAGTTTTTTAGAGTGCAGTTCACATAGATTGAATTCAAGACCAAATCAATCTTAATTCATGACTTCATCAGAAAATCTGAGACCGATTTGTATCAAGTGCATTTAGAGGATTGACAAGCATAGTCACTCAAATTCATATGGTTGCAAGCCTCGTATGGCTGATTGTCTTCCAAATCTGGTTTAGAGGGTTGATACCGTTGGAATTTTGTATGTGCAGCAAGTTCATTTGAATTTCTCACAACTAGAGTGTGCGCAATCAAACCTCATAGTTTCATCATGCAAAAGCATCAGAAGCATAAAGTTATAGAAGAAATAGTGGCCATCACTTCAGTTACGGAGCTGCCAAAGTTACTAGTTAGTGAAATGCTAGTTTGAGTGTGCAAAGATTGCCAAGATTGCCCAAGTTGCTGACAAGCAATGAATTGTGACGACCTTTAGATAGTGATGTAGTTAACAATCTCATTGAGGGATTGGTTGCTCGAGATCACAACCAGTAGACTTCATTTCCCACCTCTCAAGATAGACATTACACACAAGAGTTAAACTTGATGTTACCTTTTCAAGTTAACTCAATGTCTCATTGGTGCAGGAGCACCTGGGAAACATTGGGTTTTCCTGAAGTCTAGAAGGAAGTTCAAATTTTGTTTTGTTGTCATAAGGTCATGTTGACCATTTAGTGTTGAGCTTAGTGGTGTTTTGGTCTTTGGAAAAGGGGTTGTTAAGAGTTCAATGTGTTTAGAGGCTCATTTTGCTATATGGTGAAAAGTTGTCAAAGATTGCAAAACACTGTGGGTTTTATAATGTTTGCTCTAGGTCATCTAAAAGGCTCGACCCATGAAGCTCAACTGCTTTGGAAGCCTATTTAAGGCATGACTCGACCCTGAGGTAGGGTTGGAGGTATTATTGTTGAGTGATATTTTTGTAAAATTGAAAAAAAAATAGCATTTAAGAGATAGTTTTTTGTATTTTTGCATTCACACTGAGCTTTAATGGAGTGATCTTGTTGTTATCTTGTTTGTAGTATGTAGTGTCAGCATTTGTACAAGCTTGGTGTGTCTTTTATTCACCTTTGTAGACTATTTTCATCTTTCATTTGTAAATACTTTGTCCACTGTATTTTTCTGGCCTGTAACAGGCAGTTTTGAAAGAATGGAGCTCTAGAGCACTTTCCCACTATACAATTTGTACGGCCTTTTGGGATTAGTGTCTAGGCTCCCTCATTGTAAATATGGTAGCATTTAGGTTTTTTTTGAGTGCGGGAGTTGCTAGCAAGATGATGCCCTAGGCGAGCCAGTGCAGGTCTGGTCAGGGCAGACTTGGAGAAAAAGATTCATAACTTGCAGGGGAAATGAGATTTTTGAGAAATTCTTTCTTGTGAATTTTATTGAGTGTCTTAGCTATGCTTGGAGGTTAGGAGGAGGTTCTAATAGTTCATCTGGAGTGAGAACTTCTTGATAGTCTGAAACATCATTGAGAAAGCTTAAAAACCCTAGCCTTTTGACCATTTTGGTGTATGGACAGTGTACGGCCTGAGCAGGCTTGAAACCCTAAAAATCTTGGAGGTGAAGGCATGAGAAACATAAACCCTAAGCCAAGAACCTTGGTCCTTTGGTGGGTTTAGAATAAATTAGCATTTTATCACTGTTAAGAGACCTAATTGTGGCCCAAGTCTTGTAGCCTTTCAAACCCTAGGAAAGGAACCTTGTGAAAGCGATGGAAAGTTGGAAGCTTGTGGCTGCATAAGGACCCTAGATAGGCCATTTTGAAGCTTTTGTAACACTTTCACACCCCTGCAAGAAACTAGCATATGGTTGAGGTTATTTTGTCTTTAGGGGAGAGTAAGGGCCAATGGAGAGTTTATGGCAAGCACCAAGGTTGGCTTGGTAGAAGGACAACTTGTTGATAGAAGAGGGGTTGGTTAGACAAACCGGGGGCACCTAGCCATGAGTAGGGGCCTATAGGTTAGGTTGGTAAAGCAGAACACCAAGGAGGTTTTACAAGGAAAGGCCTAGAGCAAGAATCAGTGATTGATTCCTCCAACCCCACTCCCTATCAGATTGGTATCAGAGTGAGTTAAAGATTTGGGAAGCATCTTATATGTCATATGGTGAGTTGAGTGATTCTTCCACCATGGTGACCAATGCAGAACTGGCTAATATGGTTGAAGGACAAGAAGAAGACAATAGGCTATTGAGGGAAAAAATAGCCCAACTTGAGGCAACAGTGAGGAGTGCACAGTTTGAGGGAAGAATACCAAAAGAATAAGAGGTTGTAGAGGAAGATAAGACCCCTGAACCTGACCCTATTTTGAAGGAGGAGCCTTTCTTGAAGGCATTGAAAGCTTTGAGTGGGAAAGCACTTGAAGGCATACCACTTTTTAGTGGAAAAATGGAAGTAGACCTAGTCATGGATTAGATAGAAGGCATGGAGAATCATTTTGAGTGTGATGGAATCGCTGAAGCCCAGAAGGTGAAGGTTGCTAAGTCAAGATTGAGAGGATCAGCCTTGACATGGTAGAATTTCATTTAGACAGAGAGGGAAAAAGAAGGAAAATAGCCCATATCAACTTGGAAAGGAATGGTTGCTAAAGTGAAAGAAGCCTACATGCCAAATGACTATGGATTCAATTACACAAGAAGAGGAAAAGTTTAAGGCAGAAAGACCAAGATGTAAACACTTATACTGAAGAGTTTCAAAATCTTTGTATGAGGTCTAATGTGACAGAGGATGAGAGCCTCAAAGTGGCTAGGTATCTTAAGGGCTTGAAATGGAACATCCAAGAGGAGATGGCTCTTTTGAGTCCTAAAACAATACATCAATGTTACCAATTGGCTATCAAGATTGAGGAAAGGAACAAGAGGAAGCAAGATCAAACTTCCAAGGGTAGAGGCAAAGGCAGAGATCAAAGAGATGAAAAAGGATAGCGTGGTGGCTACCAAGGTAGAGGCAGTGACCAAAGAAATCAAGGAGAATCTAAACTCACAGAGCATGAAGGTGAAACATCTTCAAGAGGTGGATTTAACAGAGGAAGAGGACCTCAAGGAGGTTCAAACAGAGGAAGAGGAGCAAGTAGGAGCAATTCTTATTTTGCAAACATGAAGTGTTATCATTGTAGCCAAATGGGTCATCTAGCTTATAGGTGCCCGGAGAAAGCATCCTCTTCTAGCAATGAAAAGAGAGTGGCCTATGCACAAGAGGACACCATGAGACCTAAAGCATCTGAGATCAGTCATATAGAATCTGAGGTAGGGGAGAATCTGATGTTTAACAGAGTTTTGATCAGACAGCCAGTCAAGGAGGAGCCAAAATAGAGGAGAGCTCTTTTTAGAGTAAGGTGCAAGATACTTGGTAAAGTATGCAAGGTCATAGTAGACTCAGGTTCAATAGATAATATAATCTCAGAGGAGGTAGTAACTAAATTGAAATTGGAGAAGGTACCTCACAATAACCCCTACAAGGTCACATGGCTGAATAAAGCGTAGAGTGTTTTAGTTAATGAGCAAGTAACGATGGAATTTTCAATTGGTGGTTATAAATACAAGTTAGTTTGTGATGTATTACCCATGGATGCATGCCATCTACTACTGGGCAGACCATGGCAATATGACAGGAGTGCTATCTATGATGGGAAAGAGAATACTATTTCCTTCAAAAAGGATGGAAGAACCTTCAAGCTGCAGTCATTGATAGAAGAAGAAGAGGGACAATCAAAGGCACCAAACATCATGTTGAGCAATGGTAAGGAGTTTCTTAAGGACCTATACCAAGGGAATGAAGGGTATGTGGTTGTGTTACAACCTAAAGAAGAAGACAAGGCTAAAAAGACAGTCTTACCAGAAGCAGTCCAAAGGTTGCTTGACAAGTACAAGAGCATAGTTAGTGATGGTACACCTGCAAATTTACCTCCAAAGAGAGCTATAAGTCATCAAATTGACTTCATACCAGGGGCTTCTTTACCTAACAAAGCAGCATACAAACTTACACCAGAGCAGAACCTAGAGGTAGCTAGGCAAGTGCAAGAATTATTGGATCAAGGAATGATTCAAAAGAGCATCAGCCCTTGTGCAGTGCCAGTGGTTTTAGCAACCAAGAAAGGAGGTAAGTGGAGACTTTGTACTGATTCTAGGGAAATAAATAGGATCACCATTAGGTATAGGTTTCCTATTCCTAGAATTGAAGACCTGATGGATTGTCTTGGAGGTGCTCAGTTCTTCACAAAGTTGGATCTCAAGAGTGGATACCATCAGATCAAAATTAAGGATGGTGATGAGTGGAAGAAAACTTTTAAGACAAATGATGGGTTATATGAGTGGAAAGTGATGCCATTTGGCCTCTCAAATGCCCCTATCACGTTCATGAGACTCATGAATGAAGTGCTTAAGGATTTCACAGGGATCTTTGTGGTAGTATATCTTGATGACATACTAATTTTCAGTAAGACAGCAGAAGAACATTTGAAGCATGTGGAGATGGTTCTTAAAAGGTTGCAAGAGGAGAAGTTGGAAATCAACCTTGAGAAATGTGAGTTCTTCAAGCAAGATCTTGTTTACTTGGGTTTTGTAGTATCCAAAGGCTCATTAAAGATGGATCCAAGCAAGGTGGAAGCCATCCTAAACTAGCCTACACCAACCACAACAACAAAGGTAAGGATTTTTCATGGATTGGCTCAATTCTATAGAAAATTCATGAGGAACTTTAGTGGTATATGTGCACCAGTCCTAGATACTATCAAAGGTGGTCTAAAAACAAAGTTTACGTGGACTCAAGAGGCTGATAAAGGGTTTGAGAAACTGAAACAAGAAGTGGCAACTCAACCTATTCTATTATTGCCTAGTTTTGACAAGTTGTTCACAGTTGAGTGTGATGCAAGTGGAGTAGCAATAGGAGGAGTACTTAGTCAAGAAGGTAGGCCTATGGCCTTCTTTAGTGAATAACTCAATGAAGCCAAGAAAAAGTACTCTACCTATGATCTAGAGTTGTATGCGTTAGTGCAGTCCCTTAGGAAGTGGAGGCATTATTTGTTACCCAAGGAGTTTGTGGTTTTTACTGATAATCAGGCACTTAGTTTTATCAACACTCAAGAGAAGTTAAGTAATAGGCATTTGAAATGGATGGAATACATCCAAGCTTTTAATTTTACCATCAAGCACAAGAAAGGACAAATGAACAAGGTGGCAGATGTATTAAGCAGAAGGTTGTTGACAGTGCAAGAAATACAGCTCAAGAGCATTGGCATAGAGAGTTTCAAGGATCTATATGGAGAGGATGAAGACTTTTTCAGAGGCCTATAAGGTATGTTCTAACTTTGAAAACCATTTCCATAGTCAATACTTAGAGTACACATTGCAAAGTGGGTTGTTGTTTAAGGGAAATCAGTTATGTGTTCCAAGAGGGTCAATGAGGGAAAATTTGATTCAAGAAAAGCATAATGGCAGTCTTAGTGGGCACTTTGGCATAAATAAAACCTTAGAGCTAGTACAAAGATTTTATTATTGGCCTAAGTTGGCAAGAGATGTTAGAAGGTACGTGGAACAGTGTGTTGTGTGCATGAAAGCTAAGGGAGGAGCTAGCAATGTTGGTTTATATCAACCCCTACCCATTCCTAATAGACCATGGGAGTGTGTGAGCAAGGATTTTGTGGTAGGCCTTCCTAAGACCAAGACTGGTTTTGACAGTGTTTATGTAGTGGTAGACAGATTTAGCAAGATGAGTCATTTTATTCCCTACAAAACTACTCATGATGCCAGCTACATAGCTCATCTTTTCTTCAAGGAAGTTGTTAAGATCCATGGGCTACCTTTGAGCATTGTTTCAGACAGGATGTGAAGTTCATGAGTCACTTTTGGAAGACTCTATGGAATAGATTGGGTACAAATTTTTCATTTGGATCAGCTTACCATCCTTAGACCGATGGTCAAATAGAGGTGGTTAACAGGGTGCTTGGTAATCTTTTGAGGTGCTTAACTAAAGAATATGGATAGACATGGGATATGGTTATTTCCCAAGCTGAGTATGCTTACAATGATAGTGTCAGTAGAACTACAGAGAAAAGTCCTTTTGAAGTTGTGTATGGAATGCACCCAAGAGGCATTTGTGAGCTTAGAGACCTTGGATCTATGGAGAATAGGGGTGGACATGCAGAAGACTTCACTCAGACCATGGAAGAGATTCAAGAGCAGGTCAAGAAAATAGTCACAATAGCAACCCAAAAGTTGAAGGAGAAAGTTGATTTGTCAAGGAAGGATGTATAATTTTTAGTAGGGGACTATGTCATAGTCCACCTTAACAAATCCAGATTGCAAAAGGGAATGTCAACCAAAATCCAGATGAAAAGAGTGGGACCATGCAAGGTGTTAGCCAAGTATGGAAATAATGCCTACAAGGTGGAATTACCAGCAGACCTAGGCATATCTCCAGTGTTTAATGTGGATGATATGATCAAGTATAAGGGGACAGTCATTGACATGGATCAGAATAGCAGGGAAATATTCAAGGATTTCAACAACATGACACTACCAACTCCAGACAAGCTACAAGCAGAGAAGATCTTGGAGTCAAGAGTGAAGAAGGCTACAAGGCACAAGGTGTACATGGAGCATCTTGTCAAATGGAAGAACAAGCCTGAATCAGAAGCTACTTGGGTGGTTGAAGCTAAGTTCAAGAATCAAGGCATTGATATGTCTTTGATCTCTCCTAAAATTCCTTAGTTGTTTGAGCTGAGAGGGGGAGAATGGTGCAGGAGCACCTGGGAAACATTGGGTTTTCCTGAAGTCTAGAAGGAAGTTCAAATTTTGTTTTATTGTCATAAGGTCATGTTGACCATTCAGTGTTGAGCTTAGTGGTGTTTTGGTCTTTGGAAAAGGGGTTGTTAAGAGTTCAATGTGTTTAGAGGCTCATTTTTCTATATGGTGAAAGGTTGTTAAAGATTGCAAAACATAGTGGGTTTTATAATGTTTGCTCTAGGTCATCTAAAAGGCTCAACCCATGAAGCTCAACTACTTTGGAATCCTATTTAAGGCATGACTTGACCCTAAGGTAGGGTTGGAGGTATTATTGTTTAGTGATATTTTTGTAAAATTGAAAAAAAAATAGAGTTTAAGAGACAGTTTTCTATATTTTTGCATTCACACTGAGCTTTAATGGAGTGAACCTGCTATTATCTTGTTTGTAGTGTGTAGTGTTAGCATTTGTACAAGCTTGGTGTGTCTTTTATTCACCTTTGTAGACTCTTTTCATCTTTCATTTGTAAATACTTTGTCCACTGTTTTTTTCTGGCCTGTAACAGGCAGTTTTGAAAGAATGGAGCTCTAGAGCATTTTCCCACCGTACAATTTGTACGGCCCTTTGGGATTAGTGTCTAGGCTCCCTCATTGTAAATATGGTAGCATTTAGGTTTTTTTTGAGTGCAGGAGTTGCTAGCAAGATGATGCCCTAGGCGAGCCAGTGCAGGTCTGGTTAGGGCAGACTTGGAGAAAAAGATTCATAACTTGCAGGGGAAATGAGATTTTTGAGAAATTATTTCTTGTGAATTTCTTGAGGGTATTAGCTATGCTTGGAGGTCAGGAGGAGGTTCTAATAGTTCATCTAGAGTGAGAACTTCTTGACAGTCTGAAACAGCATTGAGAAAGCTTAAAAACCCTAGCCTTTTGACCATTTTGGTGTATGGACAATGTACGGCCTGAGCAGGCTTGAAACCCTAAAAATATTGGAGGTGAAGGCATGAGAAACACAAACCCTAAGCAAAGAAACTAGGTCCTTTGGTGGGTTTAGAATAAATTAGCATTTTATCACTGTTAAGAGACCTAATTGTGGCCCAAGTCTTGTAGCCTTTCAAACCCTAGGAAAGGAACCTTGTGAAAGTGATGGAAAGTTGGAAGCTTGTGGCTACATAAGGACCCTAGATAGGCCATTTTGAAGATTTTGCAACACCTTCACACTCCTACAAGAAACTAGCATATGGTTTAGGTTATTTGGTCTTTAGGGGAGAGTAAGGGCCAATGGAGAGTTTATGGAAAGCACCAAGGTTGGCTTGGTAGAAGGACAACTTGTTGATAGAAGAGGGGTTGGTCAGACAAACCGGGGGCACCTAGCCATGAGTAGGGGCCTATAGGTTAGGTTGGTGAAGTAGAACACCAAGGAGGTCTTACAAGGAAAGGCCTAGAGCAGGAATCAGTGATTGATTCCTCCAACCCCACTCCCTATCACTCATCTCATGCATATCTATTCTGGGATTAGATTTATTCACTTGGAGTTGTATTTAGAGTTTGTGTTAATTGATGGTAGTGTTCCAGTTAACTTGATTTCAATAAGGATGTGCATGCTTGCACATTGTCCACATAGATTAGGGTTTTTAGTTAACTAATGGTAGCTTTCCAGTTAACTGTATAGTTTACTTTATTAGGGTTTAGCAATAAACTTTCATGCATTGCAAGACTGTAGTTGACTCAATGTGATTTTAGGGTTCCCTACACCTTTTGATGTCTATAAATAAGAGATTTTTCTCAGTTGTACATAAATTTTGCATGATAGCATACATGGTGTGCCCACCTTTCCTATAGTATTGCTATTATTGTATATGTTCAAGAACTTTTGCATGAGAGAGAAATATATGTTGTGCCTACCTTACCTGTAATATTGCTCATTCTATATCTGTTCATGAGTATTTACTATTGTGATGAATTGTTATGCCACTTGGGTTTCATGCAATTATGATGATGAATTCTTGTTTTAGTTAGATATAGTGGCTAGTTGATTGTAGATTGTATTGGTGTATCACCTATGCAATTTATTATCCTAGTTGGCTATCCTTTATGTTATGCATTTAATAAACTCATTCATATTGAGTTGATAGATGTACCACCTTTCCTTCAAGTTGAGAATTTGTTCTTGGTTATCATGTGATATGTGTGAATAATAAACTTATTTAGATTGATCTAATAGTTGTGCCACCTTGCCTTCAAGTTGAGAATCTGTACTTAGTTTATCGTATATTGTTGTTTCCAATAATCATATTCAGACAAGCAGATAGTTGAGCCACCTTTCCTTCACGTTGTGAGTTTGTACCTGGCTTATCATTAGATAATCATTCCCACTCCATTTCCTCATGCTATGTACTCCTTAGGGGATTGGATAGATAAGTTACTTAGTTTTGAGTGTTGTAGTTAAGTCTTACGAAACTAGAAAATACTTAGTTGCAATGTATAGAGTTTTCCTTAAACCTTGTGCCTCTTACAGCTGAGACAAAAAGACAGGATATAGTTTAGTTTACTTTTCCCTTTTCAAGTAATTTTTTCAAGCACAACGAGGGAGCTTCCACTCCTAATTTGAAGAGCACTCATTACGTAGTGTGCATAGTTGTCTGTACCGACTTGCACTCTAGAGGTGTTAGTTTTTATGCCAACAGTTATCTGTATTCTGCACTAATGTCCTTTGGCTGAGAGCTTGTCAGTTTGTCCAAAAAATCTTTGTGACCTACTCTTTTGGATTCTAAAACTCTTTTTGTTGTTCTTGAGGTAGATTAGGGAAGTTCGCCCCATGAGGCTCTCTAAATGAAGAGAACTTGTGAGTAGCAAATCCCCCTCTTCTACATTTTGGTGAACCTGACGTGAACCAGGTATCTTTTTCAAAAAGACTAGGAATTTATTTACCCCTACTTGGAGGGGTCATAAATTTTGACTCGGTGCAGTCAAATTTTAGGGACCAACGTAATTTCTGACCTCAAATTCCACTCTAAGGACCTCTGAAAATGCAAATTACTAGAACATAGAAAATACTGAAAAAATTGTAATGGATTTAATATCTTCTTTTATTAGTTTAGTATCTGATTTTTTTTCAAAATGTTAATGATATTTCATTTCGTGCATGTGATGGTGACTTGGCTTTGCCCATGTCACTTGGTATCTTTGATCGTTTTCACAAAATTCCTCCTACTTCAGAGGATATTTTGTTGCAAGAAGATGAAATCATTGATACCTTTCTTAATAGTACTCTACCTTCTATTCATTCCAATGCACTCTCTCCTAGAGATGATGCATTTGTGAATGATGAATCTTTTCTTCATTCTAGTGTACTCTCTTTTAGAGATGATGCATTGATGAATGATGAATCTTTTCCTTCCAATGCACTCTCTTCTAGAGACATTGCATTTGTGAATGATGAATCTCATCTTTGTTCTGATGCACTCTCCTCTAGAAATGATGCATTAGCAAATGATCAACCTCCTTCCACATCTAATTCTCCTTGGATTGATGTTTAGAATGTTTCTTCGAATATGTCTTCAAATAATTACTCTACTAGTTGTGATGATTTAGTAAATGTAATCTATGTCTCTTCTTCCCCTCAAAGCATAAGAGATTGGTTATTTACGTGACTCCAACTAGTCCTTCTAAAAGGATTTTTTCTATTTATGGCGTTCCATTTGACAGTGGTTCTCCTAATCTTTCTAAGGCTCCCTCTTATAGAGTGATAGCCCATACTTATGAGAATAGAACAAATAAACAACCAAGTCTTCCTCAAGCACCTAAACCTACAATTAAAGCACCTAGTGATCATGATCTTATCGAGCAAACTTGGGTTCCTCCAAATGAGATCTCACTGTGGGACTTGCTTCAGTCTACTCCAGTTTATCAAGGTATGCTTCAAGAATATTTGAAAAAGATCCTCTTGCCTTCTTCTACTAGGCCGATAGATGTTGATGTGTTGATGGCATATATATGTGTGGGTTCACTGAATATTATGTTCTATCTACAGGAACTCCTACCTCCTAAAGTACATAAGAAAGTGGATCCTCTAATGATTATAGTTAATATTAATAAAATTGACATAAAACGTACTCTCGTTGACACTAGTTTGACACTCAATGTATGTAGTATTGATCTATTTCCTAAGATTAATATTGACTCATCTTCTCTTAATGCTTCTATTGCTATTCATGGGTTCGATAATGTTGGGTGACAAGCTCTAGGTACAATAGTATTACCTTTGCAGCTTTGACCCGTTACCGTACCTACCCTTGTATATGTTATGGTAGAAAAGTTGTCTTATAACCTTCTTCTTGGTAGATTGTGGATTCATGCTATGGGTGCAGTCTCGTCTATCTTGCACAAATCTATTAAGTTCATTGCTAACAATAAAGTAGTCATAGTCAAGGTTGACCCTGATGCTATGGACCTATGTGAGATAGTAGTTGTTGGTCAAGCTTTAGTTGTACCTACTCTTATCCCTTCAGTATCTTCTAGTGTGTCAATGTTTACTCCTATAGTACCCACTACAAAGGATACTCTTGAGATAAATGTCCCTAAGGAAGATCTTTCTGAAGCAAGAAATCTTAAGTCTGCTACTACCTCTTCTCAAAACAATGCATGTCTTGGTGATGATTGGGGTTCTTTAGACTTTACAGATTCCTTCATTTAGGAATATATGTTGGAAAATGTGCCTCAATCTCATAGGCTAAAACCTATGAGAAAGCATGGTTGTTGTGACATTCATGTTGTCTGGTCGACTGGCAGTTTAGTAACCTTGTGTTTTGCTCATGTCGCCAAGACAATGCTTCTGTCTTGCCAACTGGTGATGTTGCTATGACTTGTGGCCTTCCCTATAACCTTCTACCAAGTGGAGACCTCTGGCCGACGGTTTGGTCTAGTAGATGTCGAGGAGACTCATGGCGACTGGATCATCAAGGTAACTCATATGTGTTGGAATGATGTCTCGGTGACGATAGGAAGTCTTGCCGATATTGGGATGACCCTTGGTCTATCTGGCCGATGTGTAAATCGACATGACTTGCTCCTATCGGCATGTAGTCTTGGCGACTGGGAGATGTCTTGGTGAATGGAGTCATCAAAGTAATGAAAGAGTTTGGTAAGAACTCTTGACAACAGGCATTTGTCTCACCGACAGTGTGGGATGCGTTCGGCATGACTCCTGGCAAAAGGTGGGCTCGGGATAACCTGGAGACTTCGACGTGAAGTCTTGGTGATAGGTGTTGGTCTCGCCGATAGTAAAAAGGTCCTCAGCATGACATGTGATGCTTAGTGTAGGGTCTTGGCGAAGATGAATGTCTTGCCGACTGTCGGTGTAACCTTAAGAGTCTCGGTGTGACCTCTTGGCAAGTGATATGTTTGGCCAATAGGAGACTTTGGTGTAACACATGTGTTTCGGTATGTTGTCTTACCAAATGTGGAAAGTCTTGCCGACTCGGTATGACTTGAAGACTTCAAAGTAACATCTCAGCGAAAGCGATATGTCTTGCCGACTGGGATGTTTTGGTATAACATGAAGAGCTTGTTATGAAGTCTTGGCAAAGAGTGATTGTCTTGTCGATGGTCCTAATGTCGGTATGACCTCTCAGCAAAAGATGGTTCTCTTGCCAACTATTTCTCACATCGATATGACTTTGGAACATCGGTATGTTGTCTCATTGAATGGCGATTGTCTCACCGATGAGAATACTGATGTCGATGTAACTTGTGAACTTCAGTAAGATGTCTTGGCGACACGGCGAAGTCTGAGCACTAGCTTTCTAGACTCGGTGTAACATCTTTCCGATAGTGAAGAATCTTGGCAATAAAGACGATATGGGCTATGTGGCCTCGAGGAGACACGGTTAGTGTCTCACCAACATGCCAACACAGGTTGAATGCTCTTGACCAAATGATGACTGTCCTACATGGTGCGATTTGGACCAATCAAAGGAAGGGAAATTCAAATGGTTGGCGGTTGGATTTTTCCAACAGTTGTGAGAAGTGAATGGTCTACAAGGAAAAATCTACACCAGAATGGAATGATGATAAGGATGCTGAGCTGGAGTTTGTTGTTTTGTGATCTTGAACCAATTCACAGAGAGCTTGTTAAAGAATGAATGTAAATATGTATGCATTGGACGTTCTGAAAAGAAGAGAGAGCTGAGAAGCTGATAAGCCAATGAGCTGAAGATCCGAGAGCCAAAGAGAGAACGATAGAGAGAGGACCGAGTGGCTGACCGAAAGGCCAAGGCCATGAGTTCAAAGCAGAGGATTGAGAGGAAAAGTTAAGCTGCTGGAATCTCTCATGATCATGATTGCTTTGAAGTGATCTCTCAGGGATAGTTTAATACCAGTTGTATCCAGATGAACAAGATGTAATCTCTAAAAAGGCTAAGAGCCTGAAACTGTATTGAAACTTTCTGTTGCTGAATAATAGAATGGCTCAAACTTTGGAGAGTGGGGTTTTTTATCTAAAAGGATTTTCCCCACATAAAATCTTTGTGTTCTGTATTTTGTAGTATCTTTCATCTATGTTGTTGATTGCTGTTGAATTCACATGTGTTTTTCTTAGAAGGATTAATTTGGAAATAACTGTGTCTGTTTCCACTTTAGGACATAGTTGTACATGTCTTTGAGGCAACCTAATCGAAATGAAAGTTACCGAAGGCACTACTGTTATGGATTTTTCACTAGATGCGCTCCTAGATTTCCTTACAATATAAAGTTGACCCAATCCACTTAGACCTTTTGATAACATCATCCACACCTACTATCAAAGGTGATCATTCTTTTGTATCACGGGATGGTGTGAGCCCAAATTGTAATGTTCTTAGTGTTCATCCTTCGTCAAAGGAAGATGATTACACTTCTACAAAAGAAGATAATGTTGATAGTCAAGCTAAAGAGGATGATGGTGATCCCATAGAGGAGTGTGATCCCTGTTGTTGGGACAATGCTCTTTATGAGAATCCTCCTTTTCAATATTTGCAAACACGTTATGGCTCTGACTTTGAGCTTGTCTCTAAGTATGGCTATGAGCGTAAAGGTTGTGGGTGTAATGAATAAGGCATTCAAGTCCCTATAGAATTCACACCCCATAAGCATAATTTGGGGCTTGGTTACTTGAATGAACAATATAAACGGAAGCCATGGCTGAGTGACAAGAATTCTTCTCAACCTCGTTCTATTGAAAAGATTCTTCGTCTTTTGTCTTCTATCTTTTTTCCTTCTTCTTCTTCTTCTTGTGAGAAGTCAAACATTTCTCCACAATAGAAAGGCTTGCTTCCTACTCCTCATCCTTTATCCAAGCAAGAGTGTATTTTTTTTAGGCTTCTCAAAGGCCGCTTAATCACTCTTCATTCTCCTACACATAAGAAACTTCATAAACATGATGAAGGAGAACATCCTTTCTGTGCATACCATTGAGTGCTTGGTCATTCCACTAGTGAATGCAAGGCTTTGAAAGACAAAATACAACAACTTTGTGATTCAGGTGCCATCAAACTCCTATTTTATTGATGCACCAGCCTTTACTTCGCATGACAAGTGATATCAAGGTTTGCGTCTATCCTGCATGTTCCAAGTACCTTTCATAGATCTCCTCCCCTATCTGCTAGGGGCAATGATAACTTATTCCAAAGATGTGTGTCCTCCTTAAGGACCCCTCTCTTCACTATTTCTTTCAACTGAAGCGTCCCTTGAGTGGACCCCCTCTTCTTTTGAAGGGTTCCCGAGGGACCTCTTTGAAATCTTTTCTCTCAAATGAATCCTTTCACTTCTAGCTTGGGGACAGCTTGACTAGACCTATTCCATATCTTCACATCTAGCTTGGGGGCAGCCTGACTAGACCTCACTTCTCAAACAACACGTCCTTTGATTGGACCCCTCTTCTTTTGAAGGGTTCTCAAGGGACCCCTTTGAAAGCCTTCTAGTCTATTGATGGTTTGTGTGATTGTCCGCTTACTTGCCTACGTGGCCACTTTCTAACTCTGCGGAGTCCAATTTCCTAGGTTTCCTCCATCTAAGAGATCTTGGGGGATACCTCTCTATAGGACTGAGAACCTATACAACTCCTTTACATCCTTACTTGGTGATACAAGTTTTCCTCCTTGAGCGAGGATTTCTTTTATCACCTATCTTTGGTGATACAGGTTTTCCTCCTTGAGCAAGGATTGTTTTTATCACCTATCTTTGGTGATACGAGTTTCCCTCCTTGAGCGAGGATTTCTTTTATCACCTATCCTTGGTGATATGGGTTTTTCTCCTTGAGCGGAGATTGCTTATCACTCTTACATTCATTTCATTTTTTATCTCTTAACTTGTATATATCATATCGAAGATCTCCATCTTCTTCATCCGGTGTATATACCCTTCCTCTCTTCATTTTAGAATTCTTCTATTTTTCAATTTGGGGATGATGCATAGTACTGAGACAACCTTCTACATTGAGGTCTCTTTACTTTGCTGACTCAAATCCTATAGCTTTTTATGTTCTAAGGTTGTTGTTTTGTGTAGGTTTTCCTTGTCTAATGTATTGGTTTTGCAGATCGTCAGCCTTGGGGACTACTTTCGTGGTTCAAAGAGTTATTTGCTTCCTCTACAATATCCTTTTGGCATATGATGTTATTTATGTTTAGTAGATTACCTTTAGCATGCATATTAATGTAGATTCATATGCTCGCTAAAGTGGGGGAAAAATGTATGATCATAAAATTGCACCCCCCACAATTTCACATACATTCTTGCACCCACTTTAGTGTCCATTTACTTAGAATCTTGAGTAGGCTCATTTTAGCCCCTGCATCAACCTTTTTCCCCTCTCAAGATGCTCCAACAGCCCTTTTCAGTAGCCTCCCTCATGCGCCAACTTTGCATTGGACTTGGTGTTTTTCTTGTTCTCGTCATTTTGTAGCATGATGTTTTCGAACACTAGTGCATCGCATAGACGTTTGTGCACCATGCTAGTGTCCTGTGACATGTTAATGCTTAGGCGACTATTTCTGAGCATTTTTTCCACTTTTCAACTAATTTTGTCGATGGAAATGGCTCGGGATTCACTACAACCACCCGGTAAGCTTCTTTTCTTCCTTTTCAATCCATTATTTCCATCCATTTAGTCTTCTAAATCTTCCTAGCTTTAGCTCCTACCTTCTTCTCCTTTCTTACTCTTCCTATTTTGCTTGCACAATTTCATACAACTTGTTGTAGCAGCTTCAAGCTCTCTCAAACTCTCTCTACAACACTCCTTGTAGCTCTATCCCCTTTGCTTTGCACTTGTGAGCATCTTGAGATTTCATATCTCCCTATCATTTGCATACTTACTTGGTGATACGGGTTCTCCTCAAGCGGGGTTTTCTTTTATCATATGCTTACTTGGTGGTGCTATTCTACTCCTAAGCAGGTTTTACTTTCACCACACACTTTTTCCATTTCTCTCTTTAAATTCTTGGTTTTCCATGGGGGTGGGAACACCAAAATGGGGGTTTGACTGAGGAAAACCCCTATACAGCCCCAACATTCTCTCCAGATATCATGCATGTAAGTATTGAAGACATCTACTAGTTGGAGGCTTCATCACTTGGATTGTTGTGAGGATCTTCTTTTTGTTCTATCTCTTTATATTTATCATTTCTACTTTACTTTATTTATGTTATATTATGTTTCTTTATCACATTCTGTAAGTTTTTAACAATTCAATTGCTAGTGATCACTTAGTTGTTTTATGTGATAAACTCGTTCTCTAGTTTGTACAAGATGCTAGCGCACCTCTGGGATGCCAGCGCGTCGCACTGTTGTCTATATTATGCACTAACATCCTTTGGCCAAGAGCTTGTCAGTTTTTCTAGAAAATATTTGTGACTTGGTCTTTCAGATTCTAAAACTCTGGATGTTGTTCCTGAGGTAGATTAGAGCAGTTCGCCCCGTGAGGCTCTCTGAATGAATAGAACTTATGAGTAGCGAATCCCACTCTTCTACATGACCTAAGTAAACTTAACATGTAAATAATACCTACTAAGTGAACTATTTATATAAAACACCATATTCACACTAACAATTATCACAACCCCTTTCACAATATAACCCACAAGAAATGACAAACTAGTGCAAGAGCACCTAATGGATTTCATGCCTCCATGAGGCCAATTTGTGAATTTTGAGTTATTTAGGTTATCTAATATTGTAATAAGGTTATTTATACCATATTGAATATTTTTGAGTCTATTTTAGGTCCTAGGAGTTCTTGGTTGGGTCATTTTGCAATTATGGTTAAAAGTTGTCAAATCTTGTAAAATTGTCATGTTGCAATAATGCAAAATGGGAAGATGAAGGGTCAAGGTCAGGTAGTAGTTGAAAGGTTGATTTTTCAATATTGAAACAAGTTTTAAAAGGCATAAAATACCTTTTATGGTTTAACCAAGGGTTAGAGGCCATTTGGTGATAATTTGAAGCAACAAAGTTCACTAATTTTGTAAAATCTGAACATTACTTTATTATTGCAGTGAATTGTATGGATTATATGGCCTTCATGGAATAATTATAGTGATTTCATTCCATATTATTATGTTTCTAGAGAATTTTGGTTTTTTTCTCACATGATTTCATGAAGAATTGAGCAAGTTATGGTGCTTTTAGTGAAAACTGCTGAAAACCCCAACTAGGGCAAGTAGTGAGTTGAAAAAATGCATAATTTTTCATCCCACCAATAGAAAAAATTAAAAATTGGTAAAATTAACCTTTTTTAGGTGTACTTTGATTCTAAAAAGTGGAGGGAATAGAAGATAATGTTTGGTGCCATTTGTGTGATGCCCTAGGGTGGAAAAGCATGATTTTTTTAGCAAATATGAAGCATGGGTGTTAGAGTTTGATGAAATACTTAGGGAAATGGTTTTGTGATGGTTTGGTGAGCATGTGCAAGTCATATTTTATATGTTTGAGGTGATATAGAAAGTGGATAAAACCTGGAATTGATAGAACCAATAAGAACCTATGCCTACAAGCCTAATTAGGCCTTAAAGAAGCGAGACAGTCAAAGTTTGAGGTATTTGTTACAAAGTAACCTATACCCATTTTAAGATATGTTTTAAAGTGGCCAAAAGTGTATATAAATCTTTCATTATAGTTTTTGAATTAGGTCTTCATCAAAAGATATGAATGACTGTTCTTTTTGAAGGTTTACTATAATATGAGGTTGTTTGAGGGGAAGTAACTCATAGAAAGAGTCTAGGACTTCTTGGGTGGATTAGTTGAGTTTATTAGGTCATGGATATCCTATGAAAGGTTTCCCAAGATTTTTTTGAGTCTTTTAGTCATAGAATCTATTTTTGAGCTTGTAGTCTTGAGTGAACAAAAGGGGTAATATGGGACAGTCAAAAGAAAACCTTATATTTTGTGAAATATGAGTTCTTGCGAGTTATTGTTGGGGTTGTTTATGTCATTACCACATATTCTAAAGTGTTCCTATAGTTTAGTGAATAATTCCAAGTGTTGGTGGCCCTTTGAGAGTTGTATCCTTATTTGAACCATGTCATGTTAAAAGAGAGTAGTGCCATTATGATGAATCCATTGTTGTGAAATATGCCTCTATTTGATTGAGTTTGAACCCCTACTCTACATCACAAACTCCAAATTTTATCCCCTTGTCCACACTCTAACTAACATAAAACACTATGAACCCAATGGTCTAATAGGTTTTAATTTTATTTTTCAAATCAAACAAGTAATCAAATGACCAAAAATAGTTGTTTTCGTTGGACCATTGCCTCTCACTCTTAAAAAATTGTAATAAATCTAACCCATCACACTTTGCATATGCTTAAGGGAATACATTTGATACAACTCACAAGGAAATTTTCCTTATACCAACCATTTTTGGAAACTTTATTATCAAATGCATTTTTTTATTTTCCTTGTTTCTGCCAAAAGACCAAACAAGTATTCTCATTACTCAACCAATACATTCCTTTTATTTAGGACATTTTATGTTTAGATGATGCCTTGCAAAGTTTAATTTATAGAAAATGACCATGAATCCTTAACTCATATGGATCATATCCAAACATCCCAAGGAACAAAAATAATTGCACACATATTAGCATGAAGATATTCAAATTTGATATTTGAGGATTATATTTCTTGTTTTAAGACAAAATTGCTAGAAATTTTATTTTTACTTTTGGCAGTCATGTAGTAGCACGAGTGTGTAGAACATGAGGCAACCATATGTTTTTTCTATCTCAAAACTTACATAAACATGACATATTTTCCCACTCACAACTAATTCACAATTTATACAACTCTCAATATAATTTTGAACACCATAGTAGTTTCTCCATCAATATCCTTCTAATAATGTTGTTTAAGGAATGTGCAAACTAGTTGAACATATTTTCAATCAATTATTCATGCACCCATGGAAAATTGTACCAAATTCGGTCTTTATGCAGCACTTAGATGCACTATGGTGTAAGTTGTACAAGGTAAAGCTTTCCAAACTTCAAAATTGTGTAAGGTTGCATTACAATACAAAACATAGTGTAAAGCATGTCTTTAAGTTGAAATTTGCATACTCTACAAACTAAGGTCCCACCAACATTGAAGTTCCCTATATCATATGCATTCCTCGATTCACACCTTAAAATGTAGGGTTCATTATGTAGAGGATGTGTGAATCAGTGAATCACATCTCCCTTCTACAATCCATAAAGGTATTTTAAGTCTCACATTTTCTTCTCCTTCCCTTGTGGATAAGTTGTGCTTTTCCCTAGCATTGATTCCATCATATGGACATTTCATCATCTACAAGCTATGAATTTTTCTTTGAGCTTGTTGTGCACCACGAATGAGCTTGCTTTTGTGATCAAAAATAAATACATATTGTAATAATCAACCCCATTTTTATTTTTTTGAAACTTCTCTACTGCTAATATAATTTTCTAAATATGATTCCCCCTTGTTTTTTCTCATGTGTTTTTCATAATTTCAACATGAGATTGGATAGGATTTTTCACCATTGTTGCTTGAGTTTGTGAGATGTTTGCATTGAGTTTCATAAAATAATCATGCATAGAACTAGCACAATATATAACAAGTAATGACCAGTAAATAGGAACAAAGCACAAAGAAAGGGAATCATTCAAGCTTTCATTAATCAATTTTTTTATGATAGAAAATCCACTGATCATCACACTCAGTTTTCAACCTCATAAACTAGTAAATCAAACCTGGGTAAAACTCCTTAGTAGTAGTAAAAACCTCTCCATATCCACAAACAACAAGTAAAGAAATTTTCCAAGCTTGATGCTTGCTGGCCAAAGACGTCCTCCATAGAGCTCTTAAAGAACATAGTTCCCTTCACAAGAATGTCAACCAGATTGAAGGTTGCATCTAGTCAGAGACGCCTTGTAGCAAAGGGTGATTAGGCCTTTAAAAATTCCTCTCATTAAAAATTGCAGTGTAGGGCTTGAAGGAGACACCAAGAGGAGAGGATACCTTTGAAGAAATACCCATTTGCTAAACATGACCCCTTCAAAAGTTGTGTGCACAAATCCTTATGCATATGGTGCCTAGTAGCATAAGGTCATCCTAGCTAAATAATTCCAACACCAAATTAAAGACATCCAACAAATACCTGTTGTGAACACCTTCATGAGACATTCCTTTAGAAATAATGCCCATATTAAAACTCTACACCATTTTGGACGAATGAGGAAATCATCAAGTTTAGGGTCAAGGATGAGAGTGCCCAGAAATGGAAGAGTAACACACCAAAATCTCAAGTAAATCTGCCTCAAACTGTAGGAAGCAAACACACACCAAAACCAACTATAAACCTCAAAGAATATGGAATTTCATCATCTCTTTATGCCCAAATCTGATTCCTGCATGAAATCACCAATCACTAGCTTGAGAAGATCTCTCACTGCTGAAACTAGTCTCAGACAATGAGGGTTTTCCTCCTCGAATCCATTTCTAACCCCTATGGTATCAAACCAGCAACACCTCACTAAGTCGTCAAACATCCATAGCCTAAATGAGCTTACAAGGAAGCTTTTTAAAGTATTCTTTCAAATTAGGGCAACCAAGGGAGAAAACCCTAAACTCCTTTTTAAAATCCACACCACTTCTCTTTGCATTTTGATTTAAATTTAATTCACCCTCAAACATTATCTTTTTAACAAAAATTTAACTCCCTTTCTCTCCATAGGCGTCCACCCCTTATTGAACATTCTAAATTACTTTTGTTGCTCTTTAAAACAATTTAAAGTCATTGTACTAGGCATCATGGTACAAATTTGTCCCCCTCATGACCCTCAACAAATAAATATAAAGTTACTTTATTAAAATCCAATTTTGAAGGAGAGATTAAATATTAAAATGTCTCAACCATATTGTAACTAGAAATGATCCCATGTTCCCAAATAATTCTAGGTGGTTTGTAGCTCCAACTACTCAAATACCTGTCCCGCGAGGTACCAACACATGAGGCCTCTTGAAAATCACCTGTAAGAAGAGTTATCAGATACTGCATAGACGTGATCAAATCCTCAAAAGGAATCCCCTCAAGAGAACCAAACTAAATTACCACAGGAGTAAGCTCTAGAAAAATAACACTGGCCCTCTCATCCCAAATGGTCATTGCATTAAAAATCAGTGTGATTCCCAAGTTCCAAGTATCATAAAGGAGACACCATGCTGAAGTTGTGCCACACTGATCATAATTGTCTAACCAAGGTTACCAAATTGCACTCTCCTATCCTGGACCACCCAAGAGTAAAAATCATCTAAGCCCATACTAAAAAACCTGAAAGGACTGAAGTCAATTTCATGGAATATATCCTGCCATGACGACTCAGAGAAGGCTTCATCAATAAACTCAAAGTCAAACCTAGTCCTGGGCTCCATGAAAATCACCCTGCTCAACCCTAAAGAATTAACCCCTATGTGACACAACATGATGCAAAAAATATGAAGAAATTCAACCACTTCCATACCTCTAAAATCCACCAACCAGGAAAGATCTATGTTGATGCAAGTCAACATCATAACATTAACACTCAACCTCCAAGTGTCAAAAGAATGTTCCTAAACACACTAGCATGCCCAAACCACAACAATCAAAACAACATCATCTATGGGTGTCACTCACCCAAATGGAAACAAAAAATGGGTAGATTATGTCTGCAAAGATTCCAGCAACCGGCTACCCCAAGGTCTACCCAACCTCAAAATCAGTGTGCTCATCAATAGGTGTCACCATAACCAATGATAAAAGGTAAGGGTAGTGGTAATCAAAATAAAATCCTACTGAAGATATAGCAGAGATGTGTATGGAAGTATTAACAGAGTCACCTCCTGGAATCAAATCATCTCTGCCATCCAACCTCAACCACAAACTAGTCCACTGTTGAACTAAAGGCACCATCCAACTCATCTTTTTAATCTAAAATTGATCATATGCAAGCTAGTCGGAGAATGGACAGTGGTGTTAATACTAGAAGTTTTCCCACTACACCCATCTCGAGACACCTCCTTGTGTCTAGAAACAATTGTTGCAAGTATGAGCAAGATTGGTTGTGTTGTCATTGATGTTGCCATTGATGTCAACACAATACAAGATGTTGTAGATTGTGCATGTATACTTGAGATGTTGATGAGATGTTGTAAGTACATGGAGCTATCTTTATGATATTGCAGATGAACTAATATGATGTGATGGGTTACCAAGTTCTTTTGAGAAAATTAATAAATAGAGAAGTCAGAATTGAGTGTGTTCAGAATGTGTCGGTATGCACTCCATATTTCTTCTGTGTTGATCATATGCTTGTGTGGATCTGAGGTGTTGTTTTTGGGCTTCTATTGGCGGAATCTCTTGATTTGTAGCTTTTGATTTGATGGAGAGCAAAAGATGTGTTCACCAGTGTGTGAACTGAGTTGACAAATTTGTTTGTCTATGGACTGGGAGAAATGTTAATGCTCTGCATTCCTCCACTAATTTGTTTCAATAATATGTCTTGTAATGGTTTTCTCTATGTTTTGGCAAAGATGTTCGTGGTCTGGTGCTCTAGAAGTTGAGTTTTAGTATTGTTTTGTGTGTTTGTACAGTCTGGATAGACTAGTGAGAAGTAATCTGAGTTTGAAGGTTGTTGCAACTAATGCGGATGAGTCTAAAGGAATCTGAGATGTGTTATAGTGATTGGTGAAGCATGTTGTGTGGTCCACATGTTATCTTCTTGACGTGGAAGCATGTACTTCAAAGTTCATTTGTGTTTTCTTTAGGTTTGGCCGACTTGGTGTTTACACTTCATATGAAGGATTAAGAATTAATTAAGGAAGCGTGTGATTGATTTGAGATGATGTTTTGGGTCTTGGTTAAGCATTCATTTGGTCTGGTCTCATTCCTTTCAACCACAGGAATGTTGTGTTGCCGACTTAATTTGAGTTTATGAAATGAAGCATGTGTAGCCAACCTTGGAGAAATTTTCTAACGTTGAAGAAGGTATAAATACAAGTCGAGATGTTGTGAATTAATCAATCAAGCCGCAAGTTTGAGAAGCAGAGTTGTGCAAAAGTGAATTGAGGTAGCTGTATACACCTAAAAATGGTCACATCACAATAGTCTAGTAATTAATTAAATATTTTTAATATTTAATTAAATCTCTGAATTTGATCTACGTATAAATAAATCTAAATAATTTATTTATATTGTTCATTCTTTCATTTTGATTAAATAAATAAGTTTATTTAATCACTTTTCTTATCCATTTCTTAATTAATTAAATAAACATTACGATTTATTTATATTAACTATCATATAATCTTGGCTTGAATAATTTATTCAAATAAAGATTAAATATTCTTATCCTCTAAATTCCATTTACAATTAAATATTCTCAATATTTAATTAAATTCTTCTAAAGTTCATGCACAATTAAATATTCTAAATATTTAATTAAGTCTTCTATAGTCCTCAAATCAAAAATCAAACTCACATGAAATTAAATAATTTTATTTATTTATTTAATTAATTTGCATTATCTTCAACAACCGTGAAACAAACTTCCAAAATAGAAAAATTAATTTCTCTATTCCTGTGCAAGCTTGTTCCCGTGGGTTGAAGACAAGGCTCCATTCTCCTCTCCAACCTCCCAACATTCTCCATCTTCTTCTCAACCTCTCCATCTCTCACCATTCAAACTTACCAGACAATCTCACAGCCATTGATATTTTCCAGCCAGGATTTTTCCTGCAAAAAAACTATAAAAAGGACTGCCGAGTCTTTGCAATCATATAGAAGCTTTCAATAGATAAACTATAGCCAAATTGCAAATAGCATAAGCCTTTTAGCATTCTCATTTCATAGCATAGCATAAAATCATAGCATATCATGGCCAATCATCCACATAGTTTAGTTTCAATTTACAACCCCTGTGCATAATCCACTACCCCCATGCATATCTGTATTAGCATTTTACTCCACAACATATAGGATAGAGAAGTACTATCATTTTGCATACTCATTCTGCAGATTGCCATTTGGAGAAGCCAAGTTTACACAATTTGAGAGCAACAACTTCAAAAGAATCACTGGAGATAGAAAAAATGGAACGACTCTAAAGAATTCTTGTTTATTTAATTTCATTTCAATTTCTTCAGTTTAATGTTTCATTATTGTGTTTTTGTTATTTCATTTTGATACTAACATTCTAACAACACATTTTTGGCGCCCACCGTGGGGCTCTTGCCCCCAATTCTCACATCTTTTTGCAGGTTTTTCTGACAGGTTACGGTCAAAAACAGTGGATTAGCGCAAGAAACACACTTCAGCCATATTCATACCCTGTTCAACGCCCTTGAAGATTATTGCAGCACCCTTGAAGATTATTGTAGCGCCCTTGAGGAATCCTGCAGTGCCCATGAGACATCTTGCAACACTCGTTAGACATCCTGCAGCGCCCATAATCAATCCTGTAGCCCCCATAATCAATCCTGCAACGCCTATAATCAATACTGCAGAGCCCGTGAGGAATCCTGCAGCGCCCGTGAGGAATCCTGCAGTGCCTGTGAGTAATTCTTCGGCACCCTTAAAGAATCCTGCAGCGCCCATGAGATCTGTTATAGCGCATTTTTGAAAAGGTTGCGTTTGTAATCTATAACTTTAAAATACAGCTTGACTGAATGCGACGTGACCGCGGACAGTAACAAACTTTAATAAGAATGAACCAATCCTAGGGTAGTCACATAAATGGAATTAAGCAATCCTAGGGTAGTCACATAAATCAAAAATGAAGCAATCCTAGGGTAGACACTTCATTATTTCATTTTGGGACTAAAATGAACTAATTGTTTGTGTAAAGCAACATCTTCACTTAGCATAGCAAAAAAAATTAATTTTGGGCTTAAAACGGAATCTTTGTTTGCTTTGCTTAAACGGTGATAGGCCTATGCTCTCCCCTTAACTGGGTGATCAAAATGCCAAACTCATCAATTTCCCTTTATGCAATTTCCAGTTTTATTAAATCCTTTTAGAAGGCCTGTCGTAGAGGGAAAAAGTACTCACCCTACAGGAACGACCTAAGTGGGAACAACTAAAGCCAAGTTTTCCAACCCACTTTAATCAAATGCGGATGGTTGATGAAAATCCCATTCGACGGTAGTGTGCATTGATAACCATCCCCAAAGCCTTTGTTCTAAAGGTAGGGAGGTCTCTCGAGGGAGTATATCATTTGCCACACCGAACGGAAACCCTTACTACAAACTTAGTGTAGTATCTAACCGAAGTCAGTTTCCGAACGTCATAATAATCACAGTGCAGGGGAGGGAAGAATCTACCCCCAAGATACTCACCATATAACTGCCAAGGACTATTTGCTCAGGGGATCCGGTATCCACTTCCGTCACTCTGAGTACGCACCTGGAAAAGACAAAAACACGGGCGCCCTTTCGGGGGTGACATGGTTGTGTGAGTCGACACAGTTCTAAGATGTGGGTTGTTGATTACTATGATGACCTACTTGAGTACTAAGAGTGAGTCTGTTTGAACTATTTATCATGTGTGAAACCTGTGAAAACAATTTTTGAACAACATTTTGATCATACACTTCATGTTTAGCATAGGGCTTAAAACAACTATTCTACAACTTTCTTGATGTGTTTTCAATACATTAATTCAGTAAAGATCATCCAAAACTCACAATTACATTGATTACACTTATCATTTTTCAAGACTAGGATCAAATCTCAAAAAAAAAAAGTGCATCTTTTCAAACAAGTTTTGATTATTGATTCAACTTCCCCAATAGGATTCTGATATCCTTTCATCTTGGAAGCCACAATCAAGAGTTAGAAACATCATTTGATCATATCATAAGATTTTCTTCTTATCAGATCAAGACATCATCATTTTTGCACTTATAAACCTGTGATCTAAGTCTAGAAAAACATTTCAAAAAGCATATGCATGTTGTCCACTTTACAACATGGGTGATAGGGAACAAAATCCTCTTCATAGGTTTCGTACTAGGAATAGTTCAAATGATGAAATAACCGATGAAATGATTCAAGAAGTTGAACAGGATCCACAGTTTCACATAATTTTGGACAAGATGTTAGAGCGAGATAAAGAAGGCTACTTTCTTTTCTTAGCAAACCAAGGTGCCAAATTGCCCTCTAACTACAATATGGAGAAAATTAAGGAAGATCCTAAAAAGACTAAAACTCCATTAAATAATCTTAGTAGTCTTCCCCAACAAACAAGAGCACTCCAAAGGAAAATCAAGGAAATACAAGGGGGCACAACTACGAAGTCTTTTGACAGAAATATGAATGTAACCTCTTCTCCTCCAAAAGCAACATCATCCAAATTCAATGTTTTTGAATTTTTGCAAAGGTTACATAAGAAGCCCAAATATAAGCCATCAAATAAAATTGACCAATCTTGCCATGTCATGCATTTATCTTCATCCCCCATAATTCAAAATGAACCTCAAGATTCTTTCACTCAAGATAACGATTCCATTCAATCACCTTCTTCTATCATATCCTTTACATCCAATGATTCATTTCAATCTACACATCTCGATCAAAACATTCTACAAACCCTTCCTATCTTTGATCAAGATCCCATCTCTCAAGAACCATATGATGATCCCCTCCTTTCATTATTCACCCATGATAATCCTCTTTCATCTCAAGAACAAAATGTTCTTCCAAGTTCTTCTTCCACATCATCTAATCAATCCATACCATCCCATGATTCTATTGCATCCCAAGAGCATGATATTTCTTCCATCCTATCCAATGATTTCTTACCAATTGATATGATTTCTACAAAATTTCATGATTCCCTTCCTCATCAAGATCAATATAAGCTTCCATTCAAGGATACCCTTTCATCCCATGAAGATGATTATCCTTCTCATGATCAAGATATGTCTTTCATACCACTTCATAATCCTTTTCCAAGTCAAGATCAAAACACCCCATGTCAAGAGCCTATCACACCTATTCAAGTTATCCATGAACCCCACACCTATAAATTGGGATCCTCCACCTTTATCCATTCTGGTTTACTTCCAAAACCTATCCTCTCATCCATATCATATCCTCCCCAAAATGGACTCGCATCTTGTTTCACAAACAATACATATCCCATTGGTAAACAAATGTGTGAAATTATGAATTACAAAGGAAAAGGATTAGGCCTTCATGAGCAAGGTATCCTAGAACCCCTTTTTGTTCAAAGAAACCCATATCACCACGGCCTTGGTTATACACCTAAGTATCCTAGTCCATCAAACCTTTCATCTATCCTAGGTCCTCATTCTAGTTTAGCACACCTTCCATCTATCCTAGGTCCTTATTCTAGTCCATCAAACCTTCCCTCTATCCTAGGTCCATATCCTATTTCTCAAGAACAACAAAGGCACACATCCTTGATCCACTTTCAAAATTCTTCCTTTATTAACTCATCCATCATACCTCCATATCGTTCATCTTAATACACTCCTTCCATTTCTTTTGGAAGAAATTTGGGTGCCAAATGTCAAAAGCTTCAATATAAAACTCCTCATGTATCAAAGGATCAACATGTCTCCTCGAAGAGTCATGCAAAAATAAAAGAAAATTTGATTCAAAATCAAAAGAAAAATCTAAAAGACCACAAAGGTCCATAAATCAAAAAGAAAAATGCTGAAGGCCACAAAGGTCCACAAAGAAAAACTCAAAGTCAAAAGTCATGTGGATTCCTAAAAGTCTCATAAAAGCAATAAACTCTAAATTGGCATCCAAATTTGCTAATCCAAAAGCTTCCTCCAATTTTCCATCTAATAACTTATCACCTTCCAAATCCATTTTTCCTCCATCACTCCACCACCCTTCAAGGTGTGTGCCAATGTTGATCTTTCCATCCTTTCCATCTATCCATCAACAGGCCTTCCAACCTCCTATCCATTATCCAACTTCATATCCCATCATTCTCCTTTAATCCAAACTTTTGCATAAGTCCTTAGATTCTTCCATCATATCATTAATTTGCCAACATTTAGGATTCTAATTCCCATTGCCATGGTTTATTAGAGGGATATTTGGTTGTGAAACTTGATGCTTAAGTCCTTCCTCCATCTCCCTATCATCCATATCCTATCTTCCATATTCCTCTTGCACTCTACACTTAGGGACAAGTTTCATCCATCTTATCATTCATGGTCATTATCCTCTCTATGCCCATTCCTTACATTTCCACCTTTGATCTTGACAAGGTTAAGGATCTTCTTCAACGTCATACATCTTATCCTATTCACTTCATCCAAATCTTCCATACCATATCCTTTGTCATACATCTCTTATATTGTGGGGAATCTTGTTTCTTCAATTGGTCATCACATTCCATCTTAAATATCTTTCAGAAAAAGTCCTGAAAAAATCAAAAACATCAGAAAAATCTTGAAAAAGTGCAATAAAAACAAGTGGTGAAAACCTAGCAAACAGGCGCTACTTGTAATCAAAATGGGCTCCTCTATCTATTAGCTTATGTCTTGTATTCACTTTAGGCATCATCCATCCATATCTATCATCTGTACATATCTTTCATATCCATATCATATGACAAGAATCCTTATGTTTCATCATGGCTTGATGAATTTGTACATATCCTTAATCTTTAGGTTGTGTTTACACTGGGGGAAAAAGCAGAAACATAGACTGAACAAGAGAAGGGCAACGAGCTTTTTCGAACATCACAAATAGACACAAGACAGTTTGCCAAAATGCAACAAACATTGCTGTATCAAATCAACCACAACATGCTTATTCAATATCAATTGAAATCAAGACAACATGATCCAAAACAAATATTAAAACAAAAACATCAATGTTGATAACCAACTTGGATGATCTTAATCTGAATAAATGTTTGAAATACTTTAAGCAAGATTTGAATGGTTGTTTGATTTTTCTATCATATCTCTGGAGCAATTCAATGATGTACTGAACTAGAAAAGCAAGGAAGGAGTATGATTTTTCTTTGTCTGCTATTTGCGAGGAAATCATTAGTACTATGCAAATTGGTCGTGAGACATGCTCTACTAAGTATCATTGATGACATTTCAGAATTTGCATGGGAAACGGGTTAACTCTTGTCTGTTTATGCAAGCAATACTCAGGTCATCTCGGTTCAATTATACCTAGATGCTTGTATTAACTTGCTATATTAAAAATCATGAAAGCAATACTTAGGTCATCACTGGTGCTAACATACCCTCTGATGCTTGTATTAACTTTCAACATTTCAATGCTCTATGATGACACAAAAAGCACAAATAAGCTCTCCAAATGGACAATATTGTATGAATATCTTGCATGGTTAGTATAGATTGCATACATGTTAGAATCTGCATTTTGCATTTATAGATTTTCCCAAAAGCTGGCAAAGTATACAATGTCTCAATAAAATAAAAATCAAAGTTGATCACATGAAAACACTATGAGGTGCTACCCCCAGATTTTGTTGGTCTCACACCACCTGCTCCTACATCAAAAGATCAAATTGTCAATAACACCAGAAGATCAGACCATCATTCAAATCAAAATGGATCATCAAATCAATCAAATTGATCCAATCGGAATACATCATTCGACTATTTGTTTTCAACAACTTTGAAAGCACATTTATCAAACTACGATTTGTCTTTCAACAACCTTGAAAGCAAATTTATCAAATCTACTATTTGTTTTCAACAACTTTGGAAGCAAACTTATTAATCAAAACTTATCATATCAACAAACTGTTTGTTTTTCATCATCATGGAGAGCAAATATATCAAAATCATGTTTGTCTTTAACAACCTTAGAAGTAAACTTATCAATCAACTGTTTGTTTTTCATCATCATGAAAGCAAATTTATCAAAATCATGTTTGTTTTTAACAACCTTAGAAGCAAACATATCAACAAACAATTTGTTTTTCACTTTGAAAGCAAATTTCTCAAAATCCTGTTTGTTTTTAACAACCTTAGAAGAAAACTTATCAACAACCTATTTGTTTTTCATTTTCATGGAATGCAAATTTATCAAAATCCTGTTTGTTTTTAACAACCTTAGAAGCAAACCTATCAACACCTATTTGTTTTTAACAACTTTAAAAGCAAATTTATCAACTACTATTTGTTTTCCAACAACCTTGGGAACAAATTTATTAGACAAACATCATCAAATCAGGGCATTTCAATACACAAACAATCAATACAAAGTCATGCGTTGCAAAATTGGGGCATTTTAACATATTTTATCATAGTAGGGGCAATTTAGGTCGTCAATTTTTCATCTTACATCTTTTCAAGTCTTTTTCTTCACATCATCGTTTTTGAACGATGAATCAACATCATCAAAATTATAAAAATCAAAAATTTCAAAAAAATCTAAAAATTCAAAAAATTTCACAAAAATCAAAATCTTATCGATTCATCGTTCGAGGGGGCATATACCTATCAACATTCGACGGTCAACATCTGGGGCAAACAAATTTCAAAATTCTTTGAAGCAATGCATAAAACACATCACTTCAAAGAGGGGCAAAATGTATACACCTAAAAATGGTCACATCACAATAGTCTGGTAATTAATTAAATATTTTTAATATTTAATTAAATGTCTGAATTCGATCTACGTATAAATAAATCTAAATAATTTATTTATATTGTTCATTCTTTCATTTCGATTAAATAAATAAGTTTATTTAATCACTTTTCTTATCCATTTCTTAATTAATTAAATAAACATTACGATTTATTTATATTAATTATCATATAATCTTGGCTTGAATATTTTATTCAAATAAAGATTAAATATTCTTATCCTCTAAATTCCATTTACAATTAAATATTCTCAATATTTAATTAAATTCTTCTAAAGTTCATGCACAATTAAATATTCTAAATATTTAATTAAGTCTTCTATAGTCCTCAAATCAAAAATCAAACTCACATGAAATTAAATAATTTTATTTATTTATTTAATTAATTTGCATTATCTTCAACAACCGTGAAACAAACTTCCAAAACAGAAAAATTAATTTCTCTGTTCCTGTGCAAGCTTGTTCCCGTGGGTTGAAGACAAGGCTCCATTCTCCTCTCCAACCTCCCAACATTCTCCATCTTCTTCTCAACCTCTCCATCTCTCACCATTCAAACTTACCAGACAATCTCATAGCCATTGATCTTTGCCAGCCAGGATTTTGCCTGCAAAAAAACTATAAATAGGACTGTCGAGTCTTTCCAATCATATAGAAGCTTTCAATAAATAAACTATAGCCAAATTGCAAATAGCATAAGCCTTTTAGCATTCTCATTTCATAGCATAGCATAAGATCATAGCATATCATGGCCAATCATCCACATAGTTTAGTTTCAATTTACAGCCCCTGTGCATAATCCACTGCCCCCGTGCATATCCATATTAGCATTTTACTCCACAGCATATAGGATAGAGAAGTACTATCATTTTGCATACTCATTCTGTAGATTGCCATTTGGAGAAGCTAAGCTTACACAATCTGAGAGCAACAGCTTCAAAAGAATCGCTGGAGATAGAGAAAATGGAATGGCTCTGAAGAATTTTTGTTTATTTAATTTAATTTCAATTTCTTCAGTTTAATGTTTCATTAGTGTGTTTTTGTTATTTCATTTTGATACTAACATACTAACAACACAGTAGCAATACTTTAATGAGTTAGATTCTTGAAAGTAGTGAGCTGATAGTGTCTACAATCCTTTTTATCAAGTTGTGAATGTGTGTAACTTGTAGTGGTGGACTTTTTTGTAATATTTTCTTTTGTAGGCAATGAGCCTCCCTATTGGATAGTGAGTCCTTTATGTTGGTAGTGAGCCTTTGTATCTGGACAGTGAGTCCTTTTGGGTAGTGAGCCTCTTTGTATTTGGTTGTGTTATTACTTTATATTGTGTGTTAACCCTCATCGTGGTTTTTCCCTTATTGGGATTTCCACGTAAATTTGGTGTCTCTTGTGTTGATTTTGCTTTCTATTATCTGCATTTCATGTTCATACTTAATAACAAATTAAAGCGGTTGTGAAGTTGATAAGTGTTTGAAGTTTTGTGTTTGAATTTAGTGACAACTGATTCACCCCCCCTTCTCAGTTATCTTGCGCCTTTCAACAATTGGTATTGGATCCTTGGTTCTTTGGTGAAGAGCTTAATCTCTCAAGATAGATCTAATGGCGCACAAATTGGTGATCCCTATGTTTGATGGATCTGACTATAGTGACTAGAAAGTGTAGATGAGAGATTACATAATCTCTCTTGGTTACAAGACCTGGAAGGATGTTGATACGAAGTATGTTGCTCCTAAAATTGGTCCTACTACTGAAGATGAGGTTTCCGTCTATGAGGAGAATGAGAAAGCAAGGTATGCGATTTATAGTGCTTTATAATCTAAGACTAAGAAAACTAAAGTTATTTCTTTGGGAATTGCTTATGAAGTCTGGAAGAAGTTGGAAGATATTTATAAAGGAAATGATAGAGTGAAATTGAAAAAGAAGCTGACAACAAAGTAAAGCTATGAAAATCTGAAAATGGAAGAAGGAGAAGATATTGCAAGCTATTTCCAGAGGGTTGATCTTGCAGAAAATGAAGTTAGGAATCAAGGGGGTGCTCTGATAGATGAGGATATAATAGATAAGATTCTAATGACCTTACTAGAGAGTTACAATGATAAGGTCTCAGTTATTGAGGAAGTGTATGATCCGACGAAGTTTACTAAAGAACAACTATTTGGCACCTTGACTGCATTTGAGATGAGGAAGTTTGGAAAGAAAGAGGAGAAGACAGAGCCGGCCTTTAAAGATACAAAGATAGAAGATCATCTGAAGGATGATAGTTCAAATGAGTTGGAAGCAAACTTTACAAGAAGTTGAAGAAAGGTACTAGTAAGCACAAAGGTATGTTACCTTTTAAATGTTTCAGTTGTGGAAATATTGGTCATTATGCTTCAAGATGTCCAAATAGAGTTGTACATAAGAACATAGATAATAATAAAGACAAAAAGGATAATAAGTACAAGAAGTTGTATTATGTCAGAGAAGATGTTGGAATTTTTGATGATGAATCAGATTTTGAGGATAATGATGATGAATGCTTGTTTCTAGCCTTAGAGAGTAAATCTATGGCTGCTAACTCTGGAATATGTGCAAGGGAACGTGGTTCAAAGAGTAAGAAGAATAAGAAGGAAGGTACTATGGTTACTTCATTTCACGCTAGACAAGATGAAGACTATTGGGTGATTGACAGTGGTTGCTCTAATCACATGACCAGAGATAAAAGTAAGTTCACTAAGCTTGAAAAATATGATGGTGGTTTAGTTATGTTTGGAGATGATTCTTGAGCAAAGATTGTTGGGAAAGGAACAATTAGTTTTGATGGTAAGCACAACATTGATGATGTCTATTTTGTTAAGGGCTTAAGGCATAATCTTTTAAGTGTTGGACAAATATGTAGAAAAGGCTTCAAGCTTGTGTTTCAGGATAACACCTATGAGATTAGAAAAGGGTTCGAAAATGTGGTTGCAGTAGGAAGAACACATGGAAATATTTATCATCTTAAGGGTTTTGATGGTCAGTGCCTGGTATCTCAAGTTAATGAAAGTTGGCTATGGCACTAGAGGATGGGACATGTAAAATTTGATAATTTGATCAAGATTAGTTTAAGATATGTTGTTTAAGATCTTCCGAAGATTACAAATCCTAGTACTATGTGTAGGAGTTGTCAGCTAGAAAAGCAAACTAGAAGCAGTTTTAAAGGAAAAGATCAATCAGCTACCAGAATGTTGGAATTGGTTCATACTAACCTTTGTGGCCCTACAAGAAAAAGAATTCTAAATGGTGATAGGAATTTCATGCTCCTTGTTGATGATTATTCAAGAATGGCATGGGTTATATTTCTTAGAGAGAAGACTCAAGCTCTGGATAGATTTAAAGTGTTTAAGGAAAGGGTAGAGAATGAAGTAAACCTAAGAATTAAATGTTTAAGGTCTGATAGAGGTGGAGAATTCACTTCCAGTGATTTTAATACATTTTGTGAAGAGCATGGCATAAAGAGACATTTTTTTCTCCCCACAACATAATGGAGTTGTAGAGAGAAAGAATTGGACTGTGCAAGAGGCTACTAGAACTATGATGAAAGAAGCAAATGTACCTGATGTATACTTGAGAGAGGCAATCCACACTGTTGTTTACATTCTTAACTAAGTTCAAATCATAGGTAACAACACTAAGACTCCTTATGAGTTGTGGACTAGTAAGATTTCTACTGTGAAGTATTTTAAGGTGTTTGGAAGCAAATGTTACATTAAAAGAGATGATGAGAACCTTGGGAAGCTTGATGCTAGATGTGATGAAGAAATTTTCCTTGGGTATTCAACTAGTAGCAAAGCATACAAATGCTTCAATAAGAGATTGGAGAAGATAGTTGAAAGTGCAAATGTGAAGGTTGATGAGGATATGCATAGACCTGTTGAGATAAGTGAAGTTGAACAGGATGAGCCTATCTTTGAACATATACCAGAAGAGAATAAAGAGGAAGAAGAACAATATATTGAAGAAGAGGAAGAGATTTCAGAACCTACTCCTAAGACTCCTAAGTATGTAAAGAAGAATCATCCTGAAGACCAGATAATTAGAGATAAGAGTGAAGGTGTGAAGACAAGAAGCAAAGTGGTGGCAGGTGAGGTAAATCTTTGTTTAATTTCAAAGATAGAACCTAATTCTATGAATGAAGCATGTAAAGATGAGAGTTGGGTTAGAGCAATGAAAGAAGAATTGTAGCAGATAGAAAACAATTAGACATGGGAACTAGTTCCTAGACTAGCAAACAAGAATGTGATTGGTACTAAGTGGGTGTTCAAAAACAAATTGAATGAGAATGGAGAAGTTGTGAGAAACAAAGCAAGACTTGTATGTAAAGGCTATTCACAAGTTAAGGGCATAGACTTTGAAGAGACATTTTCCCTGGTGGAAAGAATAGAGGAAATTCAGATGTTCTTCACATTTTCTGCTTATAAAGACTTCAAGGTATATCAGATGGATTTCAAGTCTTCTTTTCTAAATGGAGAATTAGAAGAAGTGTACATGGAACAACCAGAGGGATTTTAGCTATCAGATCAACTAGATATGGTTTGTAAGTTGAAGAAGGCATTGTATGGATTGAAACAAGCTCCCGGAGCTTAGTATACAAGATTAGACAAATATTTGATACAACAAAAGTTCAGCAAGGGATCTATAAACAACAATATTTATTTCAAGATTGAAGGAACATAATGTTGATAGTAGTTGTTTATGTGGATGATATCATTTTTGGAGGAAATGAAAGTATGTGTAAGAGGTTTGCAGAAGAGATGCAAAAATAATTTGAAATTTCTATGGTTGGTGAGCTGAATTTCTTTCTTGGACTGCAAGTAAATCAAACTAATAAGGGGATATTCATTTCACAATCTAAGTATGTCAAAGAGTTATTGAAGAAGTTTGGAATGGATGACTCAAAACCTATTTATACTCCTATGGTGACCGGATACAAGCCGAGTAAAGATGATGAATTTGCTAAAACTTATCAGAGCAAGTACAGATCCATGATTGGTGGACTATTGTATCTTACTGCTACAAGATTGGATATCATGCATGCAGTATGTTTGGTTGCTATATTTCAAGTAGAACTGAAAGAAGCACATGTTACAGCTGTAAAGAGGATATTTAGATATCTTAATGGCACATCGGATTATGGCTTGTGGTATCCTAAGGATACTAATTTCACTTTGAATGCCTACACTGATGCAAATTGGGATGGTTGTGTAGATGATTAGAAGAGTACAAGTGGTGGTGCTTTCTTTCTTGGTGGAAGATTGGTTTCATGGCTTAGCAAGAAACATGATTTTGTTTCTTTCTCCACTATAGAAGCTAAGTATATTGCAGCAACATCTTGCTACACATAGGTTTTGTGGATGAAGCAAACATTGAAGGACATAGGAGTGATATGTGATGAGCCTATACCTATCTTCTATGATAATACAAGTGCTATAAATATTTTGAAGAATTTGGTAATGCATTCAAGGATAAAAACATATATCCATCAAATATCATTTCTTGAGAGAAAAAGTATTGAGAATAAAGTTAGATTGGAGTATGTGCCTACAAAGGAACAGACTGCAGACATATTTACCAAGGCTCTTCCTAAGGATAATTTTGAGTATCTTAGGGAGAAGTTGGGGGTCATTGGACCTCCTTCGAACTAGGTGCACATGGAGGTGTTGTTGGTAACACAAGGGCAGACAACTAAGAGGGGGACGTGAATAAGTTGTCTCAGAAATTATACTTATTAAACTTATTCTCTTATCTGATAAATAATCATGAAAGCATAAACCATCACCACATCAAAATCACACATAACACCAATATTTTTACGTGGAAACCATGTTAGGGGAAAAACCACGATGGAGGTTAGTCCACAAGATTATACTCTGTTAAAATTATAAAAGAATTATAAATGGGGAATGCACATGCATTTAGGCACACTACCTAGAGCTCATTGCTCAAATACAAAAAGGATTACTGCCCAAAGGAAGACACACTATATTACAGAAACATTTGGATTACATCCAGAAGATTTTGAAATGAAAAAATAGCATCTGCTAATGCCTGATTACAATTCTGGTTAAGCACATAAACATCTGCTCACTCTTCTTCGCACTTTACTTCTTCCTTTGAATGATTAGAACATTATTCACACATAGCACTTGCACACTTTGCACACCACTTGCACACCATGCCATCAAATGGTATAAACACTCGATCATATATATCCGCAAATAGGGATAACATCAACTACATGTTGACTTTAACAAAATATTAAACATGTACAAATTGTCGGCCCAATCCATAAACAATTTTCAATGTGCACCAACCAATGTCATCCAAAACATAGTAAGGACCCAAAACAACATCCTCGAACACGAAACACCTTAAACAATTATGCCTCAAAGATCCACAACACGCTACAATCACCTTGTCGGCTATGAACATGAAAAACATGAACTCACAAAAGAAAATCACCAATCGTGAGCACGACGATCAATGAGGACCAACAACAAAGATAGAGCATGAACTAGAAACATCCACAAGCATCATGAATCACCACATAAGCATCCGCAACAACTCGAATTACTATAATTGCATCATATTCTTTTAGGAACATCGACTGAAGCAATAGAACAACTATTAGAACACATATACTCATAACTCAATCAAATCTTCATGCGGATCTCTGAAACTTTTCATGGATAAACTAGATATACTCATCAACAAACCCTTTAATCCACAACCTCTTATCATCAATGTACTGAGCTAACCATCATACTAAACTTCATTGCATCACAGACAACCTGCAACTTATTTTATTACAATTTTCTCAATATCCTCAACATATACAAGCCTTAAAGACATTAATGCTAATTTAGTGTTGACATCAATGACAACCACATATCAGCAACATCCAACAATCTCCCCCTTTGGCATTGATGGAAACACATGATGTGAAAAACACCATCAATGACACTTTCTCTTAGCACTTCTCCCCCTTAGATTTTGACTCCTTTCTCCTCCTCTTTCACAATTTTTCACATGACTCTTCTCCCCCTTTGACATCCAATGACAAAGATACACATTATATTTCTGCACACAAGCTTTGAACCACTTTTCTGAACATCTGACTACTCCCCCTAAGTAGTAGCCACCATAGCATCAATCTGGATCAAGATATGACTATGAAATGCATAGACTGATGCAAGACAATGCATCTTAATTTTGATTAGGAGGGGTAATCACCCCTAACTTCCCTCTGAGATACTCAAAAGTATATTGGACACTGGGAACACTGAGAGGGGTGGGTGAATCAGTGTTCAATAATTTTAATAATCAAAACAGATCTAAAAACCATTCATAGTAACAATATGACTTCATTTAGCATATAACAGATTAAAGCATTCAGGCACATTAATGAACACCATAACACCATATATTTTTACGTGGAAACCCCGTTAGGGGAAAAACCATGGTGGATATTGATCCACAATGTTTACTCTGTTAAAAGTAAGTAAAAGAGGGAATGCACTTGCATTCAGGCACACTGCCTAGAGCTCACTGCTCAAAAGAAAGAGGCTCACTTCATACAGATAAAATAAAGTTTACAACAAAACTTGAACTAATAATATAGCATCAAAAAATGCTTGAATTCAGTTCCAATGAAGCCCAATATTAGATTCTGGATCACTTGACCGGACTGCACTTCTGCTTTGTTCTGCTATGCACTGCACTGCTCAACATACAAAAACTGATCTGCTCTTTTTCACTCTTTCCCTAATGCTTACATACTCTTTTTTTCACACAGTCACACACACACCTTCATATATCCTCAAAATGAATTATCGATCTCCTTTTTATACCTGCAAACCATAAATTCAAAGTATGTTGGCCACACAATGGAATATAATATTTTTCTTTATGTTGGCTCACATCTCTAATTTAGAAGTTAAGCGAATCCACACAAGTTGGCTAGACTTTAGTGGGGACCAAAAAAGGATTAAAAACATAAGAGATGATGAAATACATATTCTGCATAGATCCACGACACACCATACGAAACATGGCCACAATGGAAAATAAACCATGAATCATGCTACCGAATCTCTTAACTCCAACTTCAACTTAATACAGTACCACAAAACTTATCAGAGGATAGTGTAATTGCAAATAAATATTCCTTGGAGTTCCACACCACGAAATAACTATCTGGTACAGTGAGCAATATCATGTGCATTTTCACTTGCGCAACCAGATGTCATGTTCTTCACACTTACTGCTGGTAGAGTACATAAACTCAAGTTCTTTTCTTGTATGAGTAATGATAATACTGTGGATCATACTGATGACTCTAGTTGTCATCAATGACAACACAAGTAGCCAAAAATGATTTCTCGGAGCCATATGCCAACAATCTCCCCCTTTGGCATTGATGGCAACACTAAGTGAAAAATTGACTAAGTGTCAAAACCAAAAAAGATTACTGCTCCCCCTATGGATATCTAGGAAATTTTTCACTCATTCTCTCCCCCTTTGACATCAATGACAAAGCTCTATTTATATCTGCTCTACTTTGCACTTGCTTTTACTCCATTCTCTCCCAAAAATTTGAACAAAATTTGACAACTTCAGCAAGAGTTCAGAAAATTATGTTAAACCTAGCTTTAGTTTCCGAAAGGAATTTCTTCCAGGAATCCACTGCAATTCCAATGGCAATGATTAGGTTGTTATTTTCTGAGGTTCTTTTGATGATCTGGATAAGTGACTCAGGAATGGTGATTGCAGCTTCCAGCTTTTCTCCTGACTTGAGCACTTCAATTAATTGCTCTAATCTCCCTTTCATTAGGTCTTTTACTTTCGAGAAGGCATCAATAAGAGTATTCCTAGCACAATGGACCTTTGTATGCTCATCCTGCAAAGCATGAACCTTCTTCTTGACCTCTCCATCCATATCCAAAAACATACTGTAATCCTGACTAATTTTGACAAGCTCATCCTCAATTTCCTACAACTTGTCCTTGTACTTGCTTATCACATGAGGCCACTTTAGATAGTAATTGAGCACCTTATTGCCTGAATCAATACATTGTCTTAGGTCATTCATTTTCTTCAACTTGGAGAGAGATAGCCTAAAAGGCATCTTTAAATGAGAAATTATCTCCTCTTTTTTTTCCAGAGGCACATAAGCCATATCCTCTTGGGTACATTAGATCAGTTCATCTAGAAGTTCATTTTGTAGACTCTCCAATTCAATAATTTTATCAAAAAAGTACCTTTCTAGAGTATTTTCAATGACATCCTGCTCATAAGATGGTCCATTTAACCATATATTAGATATCTTTTGCATACCACCTTCATCCTGAATAATTTGCAATATCTTTGCTTTAAACAAAGCACCTTCATCATTACTTTCTTATGCGATTTCCACAACTAGTTCAACTAGTTTTGGTTGGTCTCTTGGAGTATATTCTTCAAAAACTTCATCTTCTACATCCACAACTAACTGACCTTTCCCCTTTTCTTCAATCTTTTTTGACTCGGGTATCAGTGGAGTGACATCGCCCATATCACTTCCTCTCTTCTTTTTCTTAGCCTTGTCGGAGAATGACCCTCCTTCTGTTATCTTTACTGAGACAGGGACAACACCTTCCCCAAACCTTTCTAACACTTTTCTAAAAAATCTTTCATACAATTTTTCAAGATTCTCAAAAGAATTATAATGATTGAAAATTTTCTTACAAACCAGCGTATTTTCTCTCCATACTACATTTCCTTTCGCAAGCAAATAGTTTAGAAAATACATCATAATGCATATTACCAGAGTGCCAAACCTAAAAGGGTAGTTAATATCCTTCGTTAATTAAACACTTTCCATTAGTTGATCCTTTACCAGACTGCATAGGTCGAAATCTTCATTTTCAATTATCATTTTATGAGCGATGTATTCAACACCTGCCGAACTTGATCCTTCTTGGTTTTTGAAGAAGATTTTATATGATATTCCATGTGCCACATACCTCGTCAAAGGATCTTTAATCGATTCAATTATCAGAGCCCTTTGATCTCCCTTAATTCTGGTTATGGCTTCGACCTCAACATTGTGAATTGACTTCTTCTTTGGTAAATCACCAGCTTGTCAAGAGTGGGGATATCACCTTCCAATTTGTTCAGAATAAACTGAATTACTTCAAGATTGACGAGATGAGGATATTCATTCCATATATCCAAACTTTTATGCTTAGATCCTTCAAGCCTCCTGAGATCGGCAAGCGACAACAAATTCCTTTCATCCCTAATCTTTTGATTGCTATACTCATCTAGGGTTAAGGTTCCTTTGATTTTCTTCATGATTCACCCCAAATAGAGTTCTACCGATCGCAAAAATAGATGTGAAATTAATGATCAATAGAAATACCTAGAAATTCGCTATAAGGATCACCTTTTGCACCTTCAAAATTTTGCAGAAAATGCTCTTGAACTGTTTTCCTTCAATGCACGGTGATGAATTAGGGTTCCAAATGTCCCTTTTATAAATTCACTTACTTTACTTTATGTCATATTAAATGTGTTTCCCTAGAATTTTTGGTCACTCTATGAACTCAGACAACAAGCTAAGAATTCAACTTCAGACCTTTAACATTTCATTCAACTCCACAAGTGATTGCTAAAACTTCCATTAATGAATTACACGACGACTAACAACATCCACCAATTCGGAGCTAATTATATACCGGGGGACAAGAGATCTTCATGAAAAACTCCCCCTAGGCCACTAGCCTGATATTAATTGTCAGAAAAGCTGCTAGAGGGAACTTCCGGTATAGCCTTGTTTCCTTCATCAAATTCACTTTTCTTCACCCATGTTTTCTTCATCTGATCTCTTATCTCTTCCACATGAGTCTTTTCTTTTCCTTTATTGTCTTTCTGTGAATTTATTCCTTAATAATCTAGACCTCTTTTATTCATATTTTTGTTCCTACAGAATTTTGCAAGGTGTCCAAGATTGTTACAATTGAAACATACCAGACCATTTTTCCTATACTAGCCATTCCATTGATTTCCTCCTAACCTGCATTGATTAACAACATGTCCAAATCTTCCACAAGTGTAGCATTTAATGTTACTTGTATTGACAGGCATGCTTCTACATTTTAATGCCTTATACCCAAACTTCTTGCATTTAAAGCATTGACCAAAGAATGATGGAGTACTAGGATTTATCCTACTTTTGCACTAAGAAACCATATGGCCAAATTTATTACAAGAAAATCAATATCCAGTAAATATTTGAGCATTGGGTTGCCTTACCAAATGTCTTATGCCTTTGTTCTTCTTTTCAGAGTTTTTTTGTTTAGATCCAGAGCTTTCACCCTTCTCATAGCCAAGACCTCATTGTCATTCGTATTCTTCTAACTTTTGGTTATCTCATCAAGCTTAGCAGAACTTATCCTAAATTTCTCCTTGAATTCATTTGCAATAGCAAGCTCATTTCCAAGAGCAACTATCTTTCTTTCAATCTCATGTTCATAGTTTTTGGCCTATTGTAGTTCTACCTCCAATTGAATGGTTCTACAATTAATTCTGCTACATTCTTCGGATTTTTCTTTCAGAGACTGGGAAATATTCTCCTCATTCTTCTTTCTTTGTTTGATCTCTTTGATAAACTTCATTGTCACAGATTCCATCTCAATTTTTAGAGCTGCATTGTCTTTGGCTAGCTTTTCACATTCTTCTGTTATTTTTTTTAGGGTTTGATTCAGATGGATATCATTCAAACCTTTGCTTTTCTTTTTGCTTCAACTGATCACACAACTCTTTCCTCTTTTCCCTTGACCCATTTATCTTATCCTTCATAGATTGGATGAATTTTTCGGCATCTGCAAGATTTGCTTTCAATTCCATGACTTCTACTTTAGATTGATAAAGATCATCAAGTGCCACCATAAGTTGTTTTCGAATACCACCAACATCTATTGAGATTAAATAATTACCTCAAAATGTTAAGCTTCTGAAGAGTAACCAGAGCTCTAATACCAATTGTTGGACACTGGGAACACTAAGAGGGGGGGTGAATCAGTGTTCAATAATTTCAATAATCAAAATAGATCTAAAAATCATTAACAGTAACAATAGGACTTCATTTAGCATATAATAGATTAAAGCATTCAGGCACATTAATGAACACCATAACACCAGATATTTTTATGTGGAAACCCTATTAGGGGAAAAACCACAGTGGAGATTAATCCACAATGTTTACTCTATTAAAAGTAAATAAAAGAGGGAATGCACTTGCATTCAGGCACACTGCCTAGAGCTCACTACTTAAAAGAAAGAGGCTCACTGCCTACAAATTAAAGAAAGTTTACAAAAAAACTTGAACTGAGAATATAGCATCAACAAATGCTTGAATTCAGCTCCAATGAAGCCCAATATCAGATTTTGAATCACTTGACCAGACTGCAGTTCTGCTTTGTTCTGCTCTGCACTGCACTGCTCAACATACAAAAATTGATCTACTCTTTTTCACTCTTTCCCTGATGCTTACATACTCTTTTTTCGCACAGTCGCACACACACCTTCATATATCCTCAAAATGAATTTACCGATCTCCTTTTTATACCCGCAAACCAAAAATTCAAAGTATGTCGGCCACACAATGGAATATAATATTTTTCTTTATGTCGGCTCACATCTCTAATTTAGAAGTTAATAAAATCCACACAAGTCGACTAGACTTTAGTGGGGACCAAAAAAGGATTAAAAACATAAGAGATGACAAAATACATGTTCCACATAGATCCACGATACACCATACAAAACATGTCGGCCACAATGGAAAATAAACCATGAATCATGCTACCAAATCTCTTAACTCCAACTCTGACTTAATACAGTACCACAAAACTTATCAGAGGATAGTGTAATTGCCAAGAAATATTCCTTGGAGGTCCACACCATGAAATAAAGATTCGGTACAGTGAGCAATATCATGCGCAGTTTCACTTCCGCAACTGGATGTCCTGCTCTTCACACTTACTGTTGGTAGAGTACAGAAACTCAAGTTCTTTGTCAGTATGAGTAATGATAATACTACGAATCATACTAATGACTCTAGTTTCCATCAATGACAACACACGTAGCCAAAAATGATGTCTCAAAGCCATATGCCAACAAAGTATGCTTAGGCAAGGGCTTGGTAAAGATATTTGCAATATGTTCCTTAGTGGGCACATACTCCAATCTGACTTCCTTTTCACTTACCTTCTCTCTCAAAAAGTGAAACTTGATAGATATATGCTTAGTTTTTGAATGCAGTACTAGATTCTTAGAAATGTTAATTTCACTTGAATTATCATAGAATATAGCAATAGGTTCATCATACACAACTCTGATATCTTTCAACATATACTTCATACACAATACGTGAGTACAATTGTTAGCAGCAACAATGTATTATGCCTCTACAGTAGATAAAAAAAATGGCATTCTGCTTCTTACTTAACCATGAGATCAACTTCTTTCCCAAGAAAAATGCACCTCTACTAGTACTCTTTATGTCATTCACATCTCTTTCCCAATCAACATCAATAAAGGCGCTCAAAGTAAGGTCATCTTCTTTAGGATACCATAGGCCAAAATCAACTATACCCTTTAGGTACCTGAAAATCCTCTTCACAGCTGTCACATGAGATTCCTTGGGATCAACTTGAAATCTTGCAACAATGCATACAACATTCATAATATCAGGTCTAGTTTGAGTCAAATAGAGCAATCCACCAATCATGGATCTATATCTGGTCTGATTTGTTTTAGGAGAATCATCATCATGTGTCAACTTACATCCAGTCACCATAGGTGTACCAACTGGCTTTGAATCTTCCATACCAAACTTCTTTAGCAATTATTTCACATACTTGGATTGAGATATAAAGATCCCCTTATCTAGCTGAGTAATTTGCAATCCCAAAAAAAAAATCATTTCCCCAATCATAGACATCTCAAACTCACTCAGCATCTCATTAGCAAACTTCATGCACAAACTATCATCTCCTCCAAAAATCATATCATCAACAAAGACTTCAACAATCAAATCTTTATCATGATCAATCTTGAAATACAAATTACTATTAGCAATACCTTTATTAAATCCAAGATTCAACAAATACTTGTCCAATCTGGCATACCATGCTCTTGGGGCTTGCTTAAGTCCATACAATGCTTTCTTCAACCGACAAACCATATCTCCCTGATCAGTCAATTGAAATCCATTAGGTTGCTCAATATACACTTCTCCTTCCAGTTCACGATTTAGAAATGTTGACTTGACATCCATCTAATAAACCTTGAAGTTTTTGTCAGCAACATAAGCAAGAAATGGTCTCACAGCTTCAATCCTAGCAATAGGAGCAAAAGTTTCTTCAAATTCAATTCCTTCCATCTAAGAATATCCTTTACATACCAATTTGGCTTTGTTTCTAACAACTTCACCTTGCTCATTAAGTTTGTTTTGAAAGACCCATTTAGTTCCAATTACATTTTTATCCTTAGGTCTAGGAACAAGAATTGATGTATCATTCTTCTCAATTTGCAGTAGTTCTTATTTCATTGCTTCCACAAAATGTTCATCTTTGCATGCTTCATTGACACTATTAGGCTCAGTCTTTGAGATCAAACAATATTCTTCTACAATTCTTCTCCTAGTTTGAACACCTTTGTTCTTATCACCTATAATCTAATCTTCTGAATGATTTAGTCTTACATACCTCGGAGTCTTAGGGTGTTCTTGAACTTCAGGCTCTTGTGATCTCACTTCTGCACTTTCACTAGTTTCTTCCTCTTGATTTTCTTGATTCACCGAAATGATCTGAACTTGATTTGGAGTCTAAACTTCCTTTCATTTAACTGAACTATCATTCTAATCATCTAAATCATATCCACAGGTTCTAGATGGTCTAACCGTGTCTTCATCAACCTTGACATTAGCACTTTCAATTACTTTCCACAATCTCTTATTGTAGCACCAGTAGGCTTTTCTTTTAGTAAAATAACCAAGAAAGATTCCTTCATCACTTCTAGAATCAAACTTTCATATATCTTCATCTCTTTTGATATAGCATTGACTCCCAAATATTTTGAAGTATCTAATAGTAGGCTTATGACCATACCATAGCTCATAAGGAGTCTTACCGTTATCACCTTTGACATGTATCTGATTGAGAGTGTAAATGGAAGTACTCAGAACTTCTCTCCAGTAGATATGAGGAACATTTCCTTCTAGTGTCATAGTCCTAGTAGCATCTTGAATTGTCATGTTCTTTCTTTCCACAACTCCATTTTGTTGAGGGGTCCACGGGGAAAATAATTCTCTTTATCACATGCTCTTCTCAAAAAGAATTAAACTCACTGGAGATGAATTCACCACCTCAATCTGATCTCAAACATTTAATCTTCAAACCTGTCTCTGTCTCAACCATAGACTTAAAAATATTGAATTTCTCTAGAGCTTTAGATTTTTCCCTTAAGAAAGTAACCCACATCGTTCTAGAATAATCATCAATAAGTAGCATGAAATACCTATATCCTTGTAAACTTCTCACTCTAGAAGGACCACACAAGTCAGTATGCACAAGTTCCAACACCTCATTTGAACAATGTTGTTTGCTCTGAAATGAAACTCTAGTTTGTTTCCCTAACTGACATTCCTTGCATATGGTATTAGTAGGTTTTATCAACTTAGGAAGATCTCTCACTGCCTGAGTAGAATTTATCTTGATAATATTGTCAAAGTTTACATGACACATTCTCTTATGCCACAACCAACTTTCATCAACTTGAGAAATCAGGGAATGTTTACTAGTAGCATTAGGTGAAAGATATTACCTTTTGTTTTTGTACCAGATGCAATCACATTTCTGGAATTCCCTAATATTCTACACTTTCCATCCTTGAATGGAAGATTGTATCCCTTGTCAACCATTTGTCCAACACTTAAGAGATTATGCTTTAAACCTTCCACATATAGAACGTCATCAGTATTATGCTTACCATCAAGAGAAATGGATCCTTTGCCACAGATTACACCAACTTTGTCATAACCAAATCTTACAACACCACCATCATACTTTTATAGGCTCACAAATTTACTTTTATCACCTGTCATGTGATGAGAGCATCCACTGTCAATCACCCATTCATTTTTTTCTTCAACTCTAGTGGCTAGAGATTTCTCCACATTTGTGTAATTAGCAAATTCAATAGGTATTGGATCATTGTACTCGGCTTCCTTAATCTCTCCTACAGTAGAAGGACCATTTTGTGGGATGATATATCTATTCTTTGTAATTGTCTAGTAGGGTTCACCAATGCATCTCAGATGACACTTCATTCGAGTCTTCCACAAAGAATAGTTAGTTCCATCAAATCTCAGACTATCCTTCTTATATGTTGTCATCCTAGATCACCTCAAGCTATTAAACTTCTTCTGAGGAACCTTCTCTAATACCAATTGTTGGAAACACAAGGGAAGACAACTAAGAGGGAGGGTGAATCAGTTGTCTCATAAATTATACTTATTAAACCCATTCTCATATTTGATAAATAAACATGAAAGCATAAACCATCACCACATCAAAATCACACATAACACTAAGATTTTTACATGGAAACCCTGTTAGGGGAAAAACCATGGTGGAGGTTAGTCCACAAGATCATACTCTATTAAAAGTATAAAAGAATTATAAATGGGGAATGCACATGCATTCAAGCACACTACTCAAATACAAAAAGGCTTACTGCCCAAAGGAAGACACACTGTCTTACAGAAACATTCAGATTACATCCAGAAGATTTTGAACTAAGAAAATAACATCTGCTAATGCCTAATTATAGTTCCAGTTAAGCACATAAACATCTGCTCACTCTTCTTCACACTTTACTTCTGCCTTCGAAAGATTAGAACATTATTCACACACAACACTTGCACACTTTGCACACCACTCGCACACCATGCCATCAAATGGTATAAACACTCGATCATATATATCCACAACTAGGGATAACATCAACTACATGTCGGCTTTAACAAAATATAAAACATGTACAAATTGTCGGCCCAATCCATAAACAATTTTCAATGCGCGCCAACTAATGTCGGCCAAAACATAGTAAGGACCCAAAACAACATCCTCGAACATGAAACACCTTAAACAATTATGCCTCGAAGATGCACAACATGCTACAATCACTCTATCGGCCATGAACATGAAAAACATGAACTCACAAAAGAAAATCACCAATCGCGAGCATGACAATCAATGCAGACAAACATAGATAGAGTACGAACTAGAAACATCCACAAGCATCATGAATCACCACAAAATCATCCGCAACACCTCAAATTACTAGAATCACATCATCTTCTTTCAGGAACACCGACTGAAGCAACAGAACAACTGTCAAAATGCAGATACTCGTAACTCGATCAAATCTTCATACGGATCTCTAAAACTTTACATGGATAAACTAGATATACTCATCAACAAACCCTTTAATCCACAACTTCTTATCATCAATGTACTAAGCTAGCCATCATACTGGACTTTACTGCATCACCAACAACCTGCAACTTATTTTATTACAATTCTCTCAATATCCTTAACATATACAACCTTAAAGACATTAATGCTAATAGTGTTGACATCAATGACAACCACATATCAGCAACATCCAACAGGTGCATCAATCCAGGGGATCTGCAGATTCTTCATTTATCTGGACTGATGGATGGGTCTACTTCGTAGGGGGAGTAGAAAGTTTCATTGTTGCAGAATGAGTTGTATGGGTGCACTCCTAAGGGGGAGTGATCAAAATTTGTTGTCTTTGTCATTGATGTCAAAGGGAGAGTGTCATGTGAGAAACAGTAAAAGGGGAAGCTGAAAGGAAGAGAGAATATTGGGAATGTGTCTTTGATGGTTTTTCACACTATGTGTTGCCATCAATTAAATGGGGAGATTGTTGCAAGTGTGAGCAAGATTGGTTGTGTTGTCATTGATGTTGTCATTAATGTCAACAAAGTACATGATGTTGTAGTTTGTGCATGTATAGTTGAGATGCTGATGAGATGTTGTAAGTACATGGAGCTATCTTTATGATGTTGCAGATGAACCAATACGATGGGTTACCAAATGCTTTTGAGAAAATTAATAAATAGAGAAGTCAAGGTTGAGTGTGTTCAAAATGTGTTAGTATGTGCTCCGCATTTCTTCTGTGTTGATCCTATGCTTGTGCGGATCTGAGGTGTTGTTTTTGGGCTTTTGTTGGTGGCATTTCCTGATTTGTAGCTTCTGATTTGATGGAGAGTGAAAGATGTGTTCACCGGTGTGTGAATTGAGTTGACAGAGTTGTTTGTCTGTGGATTGGGAGAAATGTTTATGCTTCGTATTCCTCCGCTAGTTTGTTTCAGGAATATGTCTTGTAATGGTGCTCTTTGTGTTTTGGCAAAGATGTTCATGGTTTGATGCTCCAAAATTTGAGTTTCAGTATTGTTGTGTGTGTTTGTACAGTCTGGATGGATTGGTGAGAAGTGTTCTGAGTTTGAAGGTTGTTGCAGCTGATGCGGATGAGTCTAAAGGAATCTGAGATGTGTTACAGTGATTGGTGAAGCATGTTGTGTGGTTCGCGTGTTATCTTCTTGATGTGGAAGCGTGTACTTCAAAGTTCATTTGTGTTTTCTTTAGGTTTGGCCGACCTGGTGTTTACACTTCATATGAAGGATTAAGAATTATTTAAGGAAGCGTGTGATTGATCTGAGACGATGTTTTGGGTCTTGGTTAAGTATTCATTTGGTCTAATCTCATTCTTTTCCACCACAGGAATGTTGTGTTGCTGACCTAATTTGAATTTATGAAATGAAGCGTGTGTAGCCGACTTTGGAGAAAGTTTCTAAGGTTGAAGATGGTATAAGTACAAGTCGAGATGTTGTGAATTAATCGGTCAAGCCACAAGTTTGAGAAGCAGAGTTGTGCAAAAGTAAATTGAGGCAGCAGTACTTTAATGAGTTAGATTCCTGAAAGCAGTGAGCTAATGGTGTCTACAATCCTTCTGATCAGGCTGCAAATTTCTGTAACTTGTGCTGGACTTTTCTGTAATATTTTTTTTTGTAGGTAGTAAGCATCCCTGTTGGATAGTGAGTCATTTCTATTGGCAGCGAGTCTTTATAGCCAGACAGTGAGCCTCTTTGTATTCGGTTGTGTTATTACTTTATATTGTGAGTTAACCCTCACTGTGGTTTTTCCCTTATTGGGATTTCCATGTAAATCTGGTGATTTTTGCGTTGATTTTTCTTTCTATTATCTACATTTCATGTTCATACTTAATAACAAATTAATTGGTTGTGAAGTTGAAAAGTGTTTGAAGTTTTTTGTTTGAATTTGGTGACAACTGATTCACCCACCCCCCTCTCAATTGTCTTGTGCCTTTCAACAACTGCACCTGGGTCCCAAGTCTTGTAATCAAATCCACTCGCATCACTAAGATTGTTTGAATCTCCATCATCCAACTCAAAAAGTGGATTGTCATGAGCCAAATCAACATCCCATTCAAATAAAGGATTATCAATGAATCGAAGATTATCCACAACTCCCAATCCAAACCAAACCTCTTGCTAATCCAAACTCATATTTTCTGACTTTCTCGGACAATGTGAAAGGTCATACTTATCTTGGATAAGATCAAACTCCATAATTACCTGTTTGATCTCCTTTTCCCTTTTTCTACCCTCCTCATTAAACTGTTAAGTCTCATGGAGTTGTTTGTTTGCTTCAAGAAGTGCCTCTTGGACACTTTCCAAAGCAAGCTTCATGGAGTTAAGCTCAAAGGTGAGTTTACTAACCTACCCCCTTAACTGCTTAGTCAAAGATAAGGTTTCATCTACGAATTTGGTAGCTAAATCTCTATCATGCATCATGTGTAAGTAAGTTGTTTTAACTTCTTCCAAAAAGTGCTTAAATATGTGTAAATCAGAAATTGAAATCTTAAGCTCACTTTGTCCCATAGACGCTTTTTGAATCAGATTTTCTACATGCATAGATTTGCTGTCCAAACTAGATAAAAGGTGCACCTCATTCTTAGCAGTTACCAAGAGTTCTCTTTTCCAATTGTGATCAAGCCAAAATGATGAACTGCTATTTTGTGGCATGCAAAAATTAGAAATACTATACCTGTTATCAAAGTCTACATCGATGTCCCAAATCGCATGTGCCTCTTCTTCAACACTTACCCCATCTTCGTCACTAGGCCCTTGATCAAAATTAGCTCCTTTATACATTTTTTATGCTCTAATGTTGGGACAACAGCTTGGTTAGAAGTAGATTCTTCCCAAACTATTTCTTCATCATATTTTGGTCCTCAATCACCTAGATCCCATGGTCCCTACTCAAAATCAACAACCTACAATGTGAAATCCAATTCCTTTCCAAGATTGAAAACATCAAAATCGTTGCCCTCCTCTATACATGGCCCTCAAAATGAAGTAAGGACAACATTGTAATCAAAAGGGAATTCATCCCAATGTGGATCCTTGTCATACTTAGGTGCCAACACACCCAAATCCCAAGGGTAAAAAAGCTAATCACTTTGTTTAGAGAGTAAATGTTCATTATGCTCCTCTTGAGTAGTTGTCTTTCTAAATAAGTCACTCTCCAACTCATAATCACTGAATTCATCATAATCATCTTTCTCCATAGGCCTATTTTGGAAGTCCAACCCAAAGCCACCTATGTCACTGTTACCCACATGGGATGAAGAATCATCACAAGTTTGTTGATCCAAAAACATCATCACTCTTGTTTTCCTCGTGCCCATCATATAAGGGTATCTCAACTTCATTGGATAGCTCTAAAGGGGTATACAAGGCAACTGTTACACCAAATCCTTTGTGCACAACCTCATCAACATCAATTGCATGCATGACCAAAGAGTCATCCTGAGGCTCTATCTCACATTCATCAAGCTTCAAGGAAACATTTCTGATTTTTCTGCTGTAAACTTCTCTTCAACCTCTTGCTCTTCATAGAACGCATGAGGTCTCAACTTTTCCACCTTCCTGGAATGAAGTTCTAGTTCCTTCTTGTCAAACCTATCTATGAGTCTCTCACTAAATTCAGCATATGATGTAATCTAAGTACACTCCATTTTGATCATATCATGATGCCACTACTTATGTGCAACTCCATCAAGGTGCATAGTTGCATATTTTATAGTTTCCTTTTCAAACATGGGGTTTTGATTAAAGTATGTGTCCACCCTCTTAACCCATGCTCTTGCTAAAATCTCATTGGACCCGTCAAAATAAGGTATGCTAAGTTTTCCATCTTCCCTTCGTAAGTCACTAGGGCATCCTCTATTGCTCATGTTGGGCGTATCACTCATCCTGAACTTTATATAATCATGTAGTGATATGTCATGCTAGAAATCGGGCCCTACAACTAACGAATCCTTTTTAAACTATTCCTGCTGCTCAACTAAAGTGAGTTCAACTGGAGCTTCTATTCTCCGAGGAGAACTTGGCATAAGAGGCCTAGCCATGACTCCCCCATTATTTTAATTACCAACTCTGTTGCCCTTACCCATTTTGTCCATTCTTTGTAATAGTTGTGCCATTCGCTGATTGATTTCTTGTGCTAGTTGAGTGGCTTTGTCTTGTTCCCTAACCAATGCATCCAAGAGTTGCATCATACGTTCTTGCCCTCTTCACTTCTTTCACTCATGTTTTCTTGGTACCTCATTCCACGGTTACTAATGCTCAAAAAAAAATTATCACCCACTGGCTAGCAAGATGGTTAGAGCTCTGATACCATTATAATAATCAACCACAATTTTTTTTGTTTGAAACTTCTTTACTGCTGATATAATTTTCTAAATATGATTCCCCCTTGTTTTTTTCTCGTGCGTTTGTCATAATTTCATCATGTGATTGGATAGGCTTCTTCACTGTTGCTATTTGAGTTTGTGAGATGTTTGCATTGAGTTTCATATAATAATCATGCATAGAACTAGCACAATATACAACAAGTAATGAACAGTAAATAGGAACAAAGCACAGAGAAAAGGGATCATTCAAGCTTTCATTAATTAGTTTTTTTATGACAAAAAAATCACTGATCATTACACTCAGTTTTCAACCTCAAAAACTAGTAAATCAAACTTGGGTAAAACTCCTTAGCAGCAGTAAAAACCTCTCCATAGCCACAAACAACAACTAAAGAAACTTTCCAAGCTTGATGCTTCCTAGCCAAAGACGTCCTCCACAGAGCTCTTAAAGAACATAGTTCCCTTTACAAGAATGCTAGCCAGATTGAAGGTTGCATCCAGTCATAGACACCTTGCAACAAAGAGTGATTCATGCCTTTCAAAATTCAACCCCTCATTAAAAATTGCAATATAGGGCTCGAAGGAGACACCAAGAGGAGAGGAGACCTTTGAAGCAATACCCATTTGCTAAACACGACCCCTTCAAAAGTTGTGTGCACAAACCCTTATGCATATGGCGCCTGGCAACATAAGGTCGTCTTAGCCAAAAATTCCAAAACCAAATTAAAGACAGCCAACAAATACTTGTTGTGAACGCCTTCATGAGAGCTTCCTTTAGAAAGAATGCCCATATTAAAACTCTACTCTATTTTGGATGAATGAGGAAATCATCAAGTTCAGGTTCAAGGTTGAGAGTGCCCAGAAATGGAAGAGTAACACACCAAACTCTCCAAGTAAATCCGCCCCAAACTGGAGGAATCACACACCCAAAACCAACTATAAACCTCAAAGAATCTGGAATTTTTTTCTCTTTACACCTAGATGTGATTCTTGCATGAAATCACCAATCACCAGCTTGAGCAGGTCTCTCACTACCGAAACTAGTCTTAGACAACAAGGGTTTTCATCCTCAAATCCGTTTCTCAGCCCTCTGGTATAAAACCAACAACATCTCACTAAGTCGTCAAACATCCATATAGCTTGAATGAGCTTACAAATAAGCTTTTAAAAGTATTCTTTCAAATTAAGGTGACCAAGGGGAGAAAACCCTAAACTCCTTTTTAAAATCCATGTCACTTCTTTTTGCATTTTGATTTAAATTTAATTCACCCTCAAACATTAGCTTTTTAACAAAAATTTAACTCCCTTTCAGACGTCCACCCCTTATTGAGCATTCTAAATTACTTTTGTTGATCTTTAAAACGACTTAAAGTCATTGTACTAGGCATCATGGTACAAATTTTTCCCCTTCATGACCCTCAACGAATAAATATAAAGATACTTTATTAAAATCCAATTTTGAATGAGAGATTAAATATTAAAATGTCTCAACCATAGAAACTGATGCCTCCACTGAAAAATGTTGCTGAGGGACAACCCTAATAAAGTACCACCTACCCTAGATGACACTATTCTTAGCAAGTCCTAAAAAAAGTAAGTAGCACCCTAAAACTCGAGCCGGAGAGTAACTGAGGTGCCTGAAAGGGCTCACCGAGGACTAAAGCACAGTACCAAACCCCTTGCTTAAATTAGCACTTACTAAAAATGGTAAGTGTATCAAAATCAACCCAAACTGAAAGACGATGTCGTTAATGGAGACATTACACATACATTTTGCAAAAATTGCTTAGGCAGCTATAAGTAGAACACATAAAATGCAGGCCAAGGAAATGGACATCGATAGTAAACCATGTGAATTGAGCATTCAAAACTTTATAAGGACTAACTTTTAATTCATTTGAGTGATTATCAGTCCTATTTTGTCTAGATGAAGAGGTGAACCCAAAATTTAATGTGCACGTATTGGTGAAGTTAACCTCGAGGGAGTACTTTGAAGTCATGAAAAAAGATTTGTAAAGAGCTTCTCAATAGCCGATTTGCTCACTACATAATGCTATTTTCATAACCATATGTTGATTGTTATATTCAACTCCATGTCATTATTTTGCTCACATGTATCCATGAAAAGTAAACTATAAATGAATAAGTTTCTTGTCAAGTACGTGAATGGTCACTCTTAGACTAGTTTCATTTCATCGTTCAATAATTACTTCTTGTTGCATAGCCTCAAGAGTAAGCTCTTTAATAGATAGTAGGTTTGTTCAAACTTAGAATGTAACACTTTATTTTCTAAACAATGCTATTACAAAGGTTGATAAGGGAAGGATTGGCAAACACAACTCCAGAGGAATTTTTAATATCAATAAGAGAAACTAACTAGGGACCAGACTGAGAGAACCAATAGGATCCACAGCACATAGATAAGTAAAAGGAACAACTTCAAGCACTGTAAAACATGTAGAACAAATTTGTGAATTCAATCGAGCATCTAATGATTTCAAAGAATGAGGTGACTGGAACATGACAACAAAATTCAAGAAAACTGTAAAAACACATTATAATTGTTATTTTGATTGTACAACAGCATTCAAGTAGAAAACAAAAAGGTTTCCCAAGATTCAGAGCAAGATTCACTTCTTTCGCTTCAAACCTTCATAAAACTGGCACACAAAACTCAGTAAAAAATAGGAAAATGATACTTGACATAGTATTTTCGTTCCCAATGAAAGATGGAATTACACATAAAATAGGAGTGTGATTTTTACAAAAATCATGACACTGTACTCCTGCCCCACAGATCTGGTATGGATCTCCAAAAATAAGAACTCATAATCGCATGCTTCTGCTAACAATCAGAGTGAAGAACATGAACAAAACTTTTGACGTGGTATTGGATAAAACATACAATGATAGATATCTCAACATTTTGCATCTTCCCCAAAGTTTAAAGCACAGATCCTGCCTACTTTCCACTGGCATTCATGACAAATGGGAAAGTTGGTAGTGAAAATATAACCATTTGGGCAATGGCAAAACAAAACAATACGAACACCAAATCAAGAGTAGACCCCACAAATGATTCTTCACATATGCAGGCTCTTTCAAGAAAAGGAAAACAAGAATGATACTGCAAATAAAAGCTTAAGATAGAGATTACATCAAAGATTCATAGCTATAATACACTTGCAACTTGGGTACCCAATTTCAGTTGAAGTTCTTTGACCTGAGAGCATAGTTCAATGTGTTTCCTCTCATATGCTTCTAGAAGATAGTTTTTTCCATTAATTAATTGCTTAAGTTCAGCCATTTCTCTCTCCAAGTCTTTCACACTTTCTATGATATATTCATATGTAGCCGTCACTTCCTTTCTGTCTGATGAAATGCATTGCAGGTCCTCTACAATCTTCCATATTTTAACATTTGAAGTTCTCAAATCATACCTCTGTCCCTGCTCCTGTTCTTGAAATCCTCGACTTTCTCCACTGCAGAACTTGGCATCACCAACTGTAGAACCATATGCATCCTCTGTTGATCTGTTTATTGCATGATCTAGCAGTCTATGGTTATTGGTCATTGGTCCAGGAGAACAAGACATATCTACTACATTACCTGCAAAATAAGCAATTGCTGAACTTCCCTTTCTGCTCCAAATAAATCCCTATCTGCAGTATCAAGTTGTGACTGTAAATTTTCCACTAGTGAGAATTGACTACTTATTGTTTGCTGCTGATAGGTGATTTGAACCTGCATCTCTAATATCAACTCATCTCTTCTTTTTACCTGCTGCTTCAATCTACATGTCACATCACGCTTAGCAAACAAATCAGGACTTGTGTCTGACGTGCAAACTGATTCTGAGCTGTTGAACTGCTGTAAACACTCATTAGACAAATCAGGTTGCTCTATAGGCTCCCATAAAGGAATATTTTCTCAATTGTTGGAAGGCATTGAAATTTCTGATAGCTTGTGTTGTTGCAAGGAAAGGGTGTGTGAACTTTCATTTTCACATTGGCAGATAGCATTCTGATGCCCTATCTTCATCTCTACCATTCCATGAGAACCACCTTCAAGAACAAGCACTCACCATTATATTTTCCCCATCAAGCAGGAAAACAAATAAATCCAACGTGTTTCATATGCTCAATATAAATATTGACATGGTAAACATGCGTGTGATTGAAGAAAGACAACCATTGACAAGTAATCTTCAAATCAGTCAAGCATGGAAAATATTAATTCACAAATTTAGATAAATGTTTGAGCATCCGGGATTGCAAAATGTAGAAATAGACATAATTAAAGTGTGAAAGAACCACGCAATGTTTTTCATCAGACAGATATAAACTGGTGGCTACATATGAATATACCATATGTAATCACAGTTTCAGTGGTATATTCATACAAACTAAATAACTGTTAAATGTTTATGACATAACAAACATGTGACAATGGTTACAAAAAAATAACATGATATCATCAATGTAATTAAATAAAAAGAAAGATAAGTTTCCTGCAAGCATATTACATGAATCACATAGAATCTACATCAAAGCTGCTGCTAAAATCAGTGTTAAGTTAGACAAAACCTCTAATATGAAATGAATCCACAGTGTACTGTATAACAGAAATGGAAACCTGTAAACTGAGTGACAACCTTGATATATCCTATTAAAAAGTTAATATCCAAGTTAAGAAAGATTATACGGGCTGCTGCAGTTGCATATCCAACAGTGGTCAGATTGGTAGTAGACAGGAACACATTATATCCCAGCATCCCATCCCTGGGACATGAGGGGTGTCTCATGGATATCTCTTGCTTTTACTTGTCAAAAAGGGGACTCCCGCATAGGTATCAATATAATATCAACTCTCACTTTTGGGTCAATAAAGATTCTAAAATATAATTAAAAATAATATCCCAAAAGATATTAAACAAGCTCTAAACTTTTGGAAAATAGATGCATGCACTAGATCCTTGAACATATAATCTTAGACATGTCTTTTTAGTGATTTTTAAATTTTTTCTTGAGGGATTTTATACTTTCTATGGCCCAAAACATCAAAAATTAGGACAAAGTACTCTTCTCTCACCCTAAGGCAGAAAATGCGATGAAAACAAGCAAAACAGTGTTTTATAGAACACAAACAAACAAGAGCTGGAAGAGAAGCATTCACAGCAGCATAGACGAAGTAATTTTACCGAATCTTACTGTATGAACTATCTACTTCATTGCATTTTATTTTGATTCAGTAACCAGATACAATGATTAACCAATTTCACTTTGCTGGTTCTTAATTTTGTGTTTACATGTAACTGGAACATTAACTAAAAATAATAAAACAAACTTGAAATACATCCACCAGTGTCCCTTAGAACCATTAGGGGTGGATGTCTTCTCCATGTACCCAAGATATCGTCATACCCCATCTCTCAAATCCATAAAACTTGAGGTCTGGGCCAGGCATTAATGCAGTAAATGGAAGTGTGTCTATTCCATTCCTAGGGAGTGGACCCCATTTGTGTTCTAGGGTTCATTCTACCTTTATTTACTAATCAAAAAAATATTGTTTTTAGAAATTCGTTATAAAACATGCAAATGACTTGTAGGACCTTATGATCAATAATAAGCATGGATACATTAGAAAGCTTGGAACAGCAAGGTAAGAGACAATATTAGCCATTCAAAGCAACATTGATCTATTATCAATGATCTCAAACATTTAAGGAACTGCTACAATGACACCCTAAAATTCAGCATCATCTAGCATAAGTATAGACTACCTTCACCTGAGCAACACTAAATCGATGTGGCAGCATGACTGTTTTGGTCAAGCATCAGCATTACATGCATTTGATTAGTCAATACCAGTTCACTAAGTTTGACCTCAGTCCTAAAGAGCATCCAAAGTTTAGGCCATTTTATTCTATCAGCAAAACCTTTCAATTGTCATCCCTAAATGTGATGATAAGACTTGTGCTACGCCCTTAATATTAGAGTACATCAGGCTATGAATAGTTGGCTTGTGACTATCTTAACTCCTAATTAAGTCATATTATCATTATTATATTGTTATTTAGTTAATTAGGTCGGCCTAGGGCTTATATAGGGTTATTTAAGTCAGTCTGGGTGATATCCTAGGCATAAATAGGTATATATAGGAGGTTGTGAGACTTATTTCATCATCATATTGTGAATTGTGTTTTCATTGGAGATATTTGGAGGTTTTCCCCCTCGAAGTGGCTTGTTATTCTAAGTTATTAAGTATTTGCAGCATATTTTATATCATATTCTTCTATTGTGCAATTTATTTCATTACAAGTGGTATCAAAGCATGATCTTGGCACCATTACAACAAGGCATTTTTTTCAATTTTGGAGGTCATTTTGTGAAACCCATATCTCCCAGATTTTAGCGTATTTTTGTTTGATTTTTAAAGGGTTTTTAAAGGACATATTCAAGAAGCTACAATCCAAATTTCATAAGAATTGAGAGATTTATTGCAGAATTAGGGTTTCTACCCAAATTATTTGGAAATTGAATATCTACCAAATCTTGCAAAATTGGTTCTTGAATTTTGGTGGGTGTTTGAAGAATAGAGGAACCTACAGTCCAAATTTCAGAGAATTTGAAGAAGAAATAAGTGATTTATTGCAAAATTAGGGTTTCCAACAATTTTTCTCTCAAGGCTGCAAAACACCAAATTTTGGGGAATTTTTTTTGAGAGAGTATGACCTAGGCCCTAGTAAGTTACAACAAAACTTTCAAATTAATTTGAATTTATTTGTGTGATTTATTGCAAAATTAGTTTCTACCATCATGACAAGGCCTGCAACAAGAGGCAAAAAGAATGGTACCACACCAGGGAAATCTTCAAATAAGGATGGGGTAGAAATTGAGGATATTAATCCTAATGATGAAATCAACAAAGTCAAGGGTGATATTTCATCATTAGATAAGAAGATCACTAACATGCAAAAGGATATGATTGAATTGAAATCACTTATTCAAGGTATGAAGTGTAAGGCTGAAGATTCACCTAGTAAGGTGGAAGATAATGGTTTTGTTGGACATGAATTCTTTGGGCTTGACTCTGATTTCAAGAAGGATCATTCATTTAATAATCCTATGCCAAGGAAATTCATACCCAAGATGGATATGAGAAAGTTTGATGGGAAGGATCCAACAAATTGGCTATGCCAAATGGAGCAATTCTTTGATATTCATCATGTTCCTAGTCAACAAAAGGTGGCTATGGCATCATTATACCTAGAACCAGATCAATTTATTTGGTATCGTTGGTTATGTGATGAGAAGAGAAAGAAGGGTTGTGTGGTCACATGGTCAATTTTTCAAGAGGAACTTGCTACCCATTATGGAGATAACTTTATGGATAGCTACTTCTACCAACTCACTAAATTAAAGCAAATAGGCATGGTCAAGGATTATATTCATAGAAGAAAATTTGAAGGAACTATATCTAGGCTGTTAAAGGATCACATAAAATATGAAGTACGGTTGTTCCAACAACAATCCTTATCGCAAGCAATAGTAATGGCAAGACAAGTTGAGGAGAATTTTTTCACTAGTAGGCAACAAGGGCATGTAAATGTCAGCGAAAGGAGATCTACACATTCATTACCGCAACTTACTAGGTTGACTCCACAACAAATTGAGGAGAAGAGAGCAAAAGGGTTATGTTTCAATTGTGACAACAAATATAGTCAAGGGAATAAATGCAGTGAAAAGAAATTGTTCTATATTGAAGGTCTGAGTGAGGAAGAAGAGGAGGAACCAATACTAGAGGGTGATAGGGAGTTAGATGATGAATCATATGATTCCCAACCAATCTTTTATTGTCATGCACTCTCCAATTTTAGCGCCCCAAAAACTCTCAAGGTAGTGGGTTTCTTAAAGAAGCATAACGTAACTGTGTTGATCAACTCGAGTAGTACTCATAATTTCATCAACAAAAGGTTGGCTACTCGTCTAGATTGTTTTATATATCCAGCTCTAGAGTTTTGGGTCTTGATTGTGGATGGTGATACTGTTAGTTGTTCTAGAAAGTGCCATAGCATAAAATTATCCATGGGAGATTATCACCTTGATAGCCCAATGTTTGCTATCTCTGTGGGTGCAGCAAATATTGTTTTGGGGGAACAATGGCTTACTACTTTGGGAACAATTGAGATGAACTTCCAAGAATTATTCATGAGATTCCAATCAGAAGGAGAGACAATATAGCTAAGAGGGTTGGAGGCAAAGTCCCCACAAATGGTAAGTTCTCATCAAATGCAGAAGTTGCTTAAGAAAGGAGTTGATGGATTTGTGGCCCAGTTATGTTCATTAGAAGTCTCTCAATCCAATGCTCCCACCCATCTAGATTTACAAGCAATAATTGATCGTCACTCAGTGGTTTTTGAAGATATGCCTAAAGGACTTCCTCCTAAGAGGGATCATGATCATGCCATACAACTAGTTCCAAGGAGCCAACCACCCAACATTAGGCCTTGCAGGTACCCACATATACAAAAAAGTGAGATAGAAAAGATTGTTGAGGAGATGTTAGAAGCAGGAATTATTAGGCATAGACAAAGTACTTACTCCTTGCCCGTAGTGATGGAGCGGAAGAAGGATGAAACTTGGTGTATGTGCCCAGACAATAGAGAGCTCAACATGTACACCATCAAAGATAAGTTTCCTATTCCACTCATTAGTGATTTGCTAGATGAATTGAATGGAGCTATGTATTTTACAAAGTTAGATCTTAGATCAAGTTATCACCAAATTCGAATTAATGAAGAAGATATTTGTAAGACAACATTTAGGACTCATGAGGGTCATTATGAGTTCTTGGTGATGCCATTTGGTCTTACCAATGCACCATCTACATTTCAAAGTTTGATGAATTCCACCTTTAAGAAATTCTTAGGAAGTTTGTATTAGTGTTCTTTGATGATATATTGATTTATAGCAAGACATGGGAAGAACACTTGCAGCATGTAGATCAAGTATTACAAGTTCTCAAAGATCATAAACTCTATGCTAAGTCATCCAAGTATGCTTTTGGTCTCAATGAGGTGGAGTGCTTGGGACACAATTTCACATGGAGTAAAGGTGGATCCTAACAAAATTAAGGCTATCATGGAATGGCCTATTCCCAGAACCATTAAGAAACTGAGGGGTTCCTTGGGATTGACTCAATACTATAGAAGATTTGTGAAGAATTATGGTCAATAGCAACACCCCTCACAACTTTATTGAAGGATTCTTTTCATTGGAATGAATTTACTAATTCAACATTTGAAATGTTAAAGAAGGCTATGCGTACAACTCCACTGTTTGCCACTCCTGATTTCACAAAGGATTCTATTGTGGAATGTGATGCTTCAAGAAATGGTATAGGCGCAGTTCTCATGCAGGAGGGTCGGCCCATTGCTTTTGAGAGTCATCAATTAAAGGGTAAGAATCAACTCAAACCTATTTATGAGAAGGAAATGCTAGTTATTTTTCATGCAGTAAAACAATGGAGGCCTTATCTTATGGGTAGACACTTCAAGTTTAAGATAGATCATGATAGCCTAAAATATTTTTTGGAACAAAGATTATTGTCTAAAGAACAACAAAAATGGGACTAAGATGTTGGGATATGCTTTTGAGATTGTATATAAGAAAGGGAAGGAAAATGTTGTGGCAGATGCACTATTGAGGAAGGATGAAAAGGATGAAGCTTTATTGTGTGCCCTTTCAATATAACAAGAAGATTGAGTAGTAGAAGCCAAAGCAGAGTGGCAAACAGATGTTGCTACAAGTAATCTCATTCAATTATTACAAAGTGATCCTAGTAGTTTAGATAAGTTTTGCTGGAAAGGAGATACTTTGTGGTATAAAGAGCGATTGTATCTTTGCAAGAATTCCTCTCTCAAACAAAAGATTCTCAAAGAGCTGCATGAGTCTCCAATGGGTGGTCATTCAAGATTTTTTAAGACATCATCAGGTCAAGAAAGACTTCTTTTGGGAAGGACTAAAAGGGGATGTTGTTACATCCCAAATTGTGAAGCTACTATTTACCGTTAATAGATAGGGTAAATGTGAATATAGTGTGAATTCTGGAGATGAATTAATGATGCTTGTACCTTGTTTTCAATATGAATGTTATCTCACTTGATGTTATCTCAGTTGATGTTATTCATGGTAAAATATTACATAAGGAGGTTAATGAATCATATATTCTGCTATTGTTGTGAGCATTTGATTGTCGTGAATTTATGACGGTGGATGCAAGTATGAGGACCGTTCCTCCAAGCAGAGGAGAAATATCACTCGGGAGAGGAGCTTGGTCAGGTAAACAATAACAAGAACCAGTTGAGCATACACACACATCATGAAGGGTATAGAGGAACCAAGTCAAATAAGTTAGTCTTGATAAGTCATCCATAGGCTCTAGGAGTCTGGTTTACTTCTTTGTGCTTTGTGAGTGATGATTGTTTATTTGTCTGACTTACTGTACTATGATCATTGTGTGGAAACGTGAAAGGTTATGTGTGTATAGGTTGAATAGGTATGTATACTCATGTATACATTATGAAGACGTATCCATATGTATAATCATACTAATATAAACGTATGATCGGCAAATGGATATGCCCATACGTATGTGTCAACGTGGTATACATATACAAGGAGGTATATATGGTTATACACATACACACGCTACCTATTGTCTGTAGCTATAAATAATATTATAAAATTATTGCCTGATGACTACATATATATGATTTATATATTTATATATTGGGTAAATGCTGACTGGCTCACGATATATTTATATTTGTTAAAAATATGTAATTATATATTAAAGATTATATATAATATTATTATAGTTATATTTAAATATTTATATATTTAATATATTTAAAAGAACTATAATAATATTATATAATAAAATATGTAATTGTTTCCTAATGGAATTATATTTTAATATTATAAATCTTTAAAGTGAATTAAAAGATTAAAATTTTACTTGGAGTAAATATATAGTGTAAATATTTATAAACTCCAAAGTATAAATATATATAAATATTTAAAAGTGAAAATGTTTATAAACTCCAAAGTGGAAATATTTGTAAATATTTAAATGAATAAATATTGAACTCCAAAATAATAAAGTTAAAAGATTTAAATCTTTTAACATATACAAGTTTATTTAAGTGGATTATTTAAAAAGGATAGCTGCTAGTCTTGAGTAAAATATGAAACTTCATAAAAGTATCGAACCTTTTTATGAGACAAATATTTGATGAAAACATTTGAAAAAGAAACAAAACTCAACTAAGAGTTTTCACATGGAAATGAAGAAAGCTTCAACGCAACAAAAATGGAGGAGGAAACTTTCAAAACTGGATAATAGGGAATGCCAAACAAAGATTTTGTGCTATAACAAGCTGAGACTTGACAAAAATCGCAGCAAAGTGAGTCCTTTATTTTTATACGCCTGGCAAAAACGTTTTTCCTGTAGGTGGCGATTTTTGAGATTAGAGTTGAACTTTTCTGCAATTTCTAGCTCCATGAAGGTCGATTCACTTCTTTTTGAGGTGACATAGGGTTTAGTTGCTTGCCAAGTGACATTTGACTGGGTATATGCACCTTGTTGTCATTCTACATGCCCAAAATAAAGGAAATAGTTGCAATTACGGGCCTATAAATACTTGCCCAACCATTCATAGAAAAATATGCTTGTGCAATTTGTCCTTGAGAATTTGAGAGCTTTCTTGCCCAATTTCCAAGCTGCTGTGTTGTTTTCTATTGCTGCAATTCATCATTTTGCTGAGAGTGTGAGAATTAGAAACTTTATCAATTGCAGATAATTGACTGTGCTAAATCCCTTTCAGAATAGTAAATTAACAACTTCTAATAGAGAAGTGTTAATTAAGAAGAGTGATTTGAAGGAGTCATCTACATAGAAAGAGAGTTATTTGCAAAGCAGCCATCTCCAATTTGGGAATTCTAGAAGTTGCTGACGGAGCAGTGCTGCGAAAAGAGCTCATTATAACAGGCATGATATCTAATTTAATATAATTCTTGTTTGAAATGCTGCATTCTCATATTCTTGTGTTGATGATTTCCATTAACTCATGGAGAATTAGAAATGTCTTGATAAACTTTCTTTGCATTTAGGGCAAATGAATGAGGGAATTCATTGTATTTAAAGGAAAAATGTATAAGGGAAATCATTACAAAAAAAGGGTGAATGCATAAGGGAATTCAATGCATTTTAATGGTAGATGAAATGAAGGAATTAAGGATAAAGGGGTTGTAAAAAGGGGATCAAGTGTTTTTTAAGGAGCTTAAGGGATTAGCTTAACTTATCTTGCATTAAAGGGAAGTAGTGGAAAAGAAATTAAGGGATTGGTTTATTTGTTTAACATAAAGGGGGAAATTTATGAAAAAGAGATAAGGGGGGATTTAAAATGCATGTTAGTATGAAACTGCATATTCTGTATGATCTCCATAAGAAGAGAACATTGTTGGCATGGATATTATTTGCTAAAAGCCTGATTGCTTTCAAAAAAGAGAATTGAAGCATTAGAGCCGCTTTTATAAGGTGTTTTTAAGTACTCCACGAGACCTTGACAGAGGAATTCAACAACATTATATAAAGTATAACATAAGTATTTAATTATACTAGTTATGTTGAGCATGGGATGTTTTATGTTTGTTGTCAATACATAGGAAATGAAATGTTGCATTCTAGTTGTAATCTACATTAATTGTATGGTCTCCATATAAGGAGAGTATTGCTGCAATAGTAACTATATACTAGAACCGAAATGAGGACAGGAGTCAAGTAAATTCTATTGGCTTAAGTTATTAGGTTAACCAAGGTAAGCCCGGGTTACTCCTAGGATAAAGATTTCCAATATAGGGGTAATAGGTGAATTACTTGTTATGATGTGTCATTTCTAGCAATTAGAATGATGTAGGAAGTCTAGGGTGACTGATTACCCAATGAAGGACATAACCTACGCATAGTGTAAGATAGCCTTAAGTCAAATCGGCCCTAAGTAGTGTATATGATAGATGACTCTCTCAGTCGTTTACTGAACTAAAACTCTTTGATCAAAGTAGTGTAATATACCTACATCCTCTTAGATCGGGCGATGTTTACACTGTCAGTTCATTGTGATCCTTGCACTAGTTCGAGATTGTGAAATAGCAAGGTTCTAGTTGTGTAGGACACAACACTATGCTCAGTTGGTAATCGTTAAAGGATACCCTACAAATCTCTTCAACGAAGGGAGGGCCATCTATTGAATAATGGATGTGCGGGGGACCGCATTATAAGTCCGCGGTTGGCAGAAAAGCGCCTGAGTGATGTTTCTCCTCCACAACAAGCAGACAATGTTCCAAGATTTGAAAGGAAAAGAATTCTGGATCTTCTTACTACTATTTGTTCTAAAGCTCATTAGAGCTATGTTAGTGACGTATGTATTCTTGTTTCATGTACTTGTGCAGTTATTATATTGAAATGGAATCTTTATTGTAAATTGATATGGCAACTGGTTCATGTTTTATCAATAAAGAAAAGGAAAATTTTTATTACAATGTCATGTTAACATGTTTACTTACTTGTAGGATGTAAATTAAGGAAATTTTTATTTTACCGAAGGATCGGGTCGTTACAGATGTTCAAAAATTTGTGGCAAAATGTTTGGTTTGTCAAAGAAATAAAGGGGGGACAATTAAGACACCTTGTCCCTTGCAACCCTTAGTTATTCCTATCCAACGTTGGGAAGAGGTCTCCATGGACTTTATCGTAGGGATTCCAAGATCTAATGGAAAAAATGTCATCATGGTAGTAGTGGATCGCCTCACTAAATATGCTTATTTTATTGCATTATCACATCCTTTTACAGCAAGTACAATGGCAAAAGCATTTTTGGAGAATATTCAAAAGCTGCATGGTATACCTAAGGCTATTGTTAGTGACCATGATTCTATCTTTACTAGTAACTTTAGGACAAATTTATTCAAATGTTTGGGTACTCAATTGGCTCATAGTTCTTCATACCATCATCAAATTGATGGGTAAACAGAGGTTGTTTAAAAGTGTTTGGAAGGATATCTACGTTGTTTCACTTCAAATAAACAGTCTCAATCGGTAGATTGGCTACCACTAGTAGAATGGTGGTATAACACTTCCTTCCACAGTTCATCAAAAATGTCTCCATTTATGGCATTGTATGGATATCATCCTCCTTCCATCACATCATCATTGAAGGTTTTAGCAAGAGTTCACGCTATGGAGGACCACATGCTTCATCAACAAGTACTATCAGGACTTAAAGAGAATCTATCCATGGCACAAAATCGAATGAAGTAGCAGGTGGATGGACACTGTAGTGAAAGAAGTTTTGAAGTTGGGGATTAGATTTTCTTGAGATTGCAACCTTACAAGAAAATGTCACTGAAGTAACAATCAAAGGATAACAAGTTGTCTCCAAAATATTATGGCCCATATCAAATCATGCAAAAGATAGGTAGTGTTGCCTACAAGCTTGAATGGCCATCAACAACAAAGATTCATCTAGTTTTCCATGTTTTTTGTTTGAAGAAGGTAATTGAGAATAATATCCCTACTCAAAGAATATTACTAGAGCTCGATGAAGAAGAATCACATTGGAACCAAAGTTTATTCTTCAAAAACACATAAGGAAGCTAAGGACCAAAACATTCACTCAGTATCTCATCCAATGGAAGAATTTACCAATTGAAGATGCCAAATGGGAGGACGAGGAGTTCATTCAAAAGCATCCAGAATTGCTTAGCATTGAGGACAATGCTTCTTTGAAGAGGGGGGGCATGCTATGTCCTTACTATTAGAGTAAATTGGGTTATGAATAGTCGGTTTCTGGCTATCTTAACTCTTAATTAAGTCATATTATCATTATTATAGTGTTATTTAGTTAATTAGGTCAGCCTAGGGCTTATATAGGGTTATCTAAATCGGCCTAGGTGATATCCTAGGCATAAATAGGTATATATAGGAGGTTGTGAGTCTTATTTCATCATCATATTGTGAATTGTTCTCATCGGAGATATTTGGAGGTTTGCCCCCTCGAAGTGGTTTGTTATTCTCAGTTATTATCAAGTATTTGCAGCATATTTTCTATCATATTCTTCTATTGTGCAATTTATTTCATTACAACTTGACTGTAAGGCTCAAACCCCAAGTAACATGACAGGAATTGTGCACTTCCTGTGATGGTCTACTTCCATTTCCTTCAATGTAATCATGGACATATGTATCATGAGTCTAGAATGTTTGGACTCCATTCAATCTGTGGTATCATTCGTTCTCATGAATTTGTAAGAACGTAGTCAAGTCAATTCTTTGATTATAGTTCCATATCTTTTGTTAAGTGGATGTATGGTTCTACTTTATATTACTGAACTTACTCCAAGACCATTCTCTTTGCCAATGCACTCTTATTGCTAGTTGCTAGTTGAAAATCGTTGCCACCCTTAAGTATTTGTAATGTCCCCTTCTCAGTCCTAAGCTTTTAAGTGACCACTAGCCTATTTCCGAAGTCCCGTAAGCTATTCGGAGGCATTTCAAGGGATTCTAAGATTCTTGGAGGATTCTTGTCATCACTTTCAGGGGATAATTGAGGAGGTTTGCCAGAGTGTTTCCTAGGTTTTTCTGGGCTTTCTGAGATCCTTGGTAGGCAATATTGCTATTTTTAGCACTTACTATTTTAATACTTTTAGTAAGTCACAGCTGCATCTCAGTTTGGGCTAATTTGGCATTTGGCAGTATGCTATTTTTAGTAAGTGTTGTTTTTGGTACTGGTTCAAGTAGCAATTCAATGTTAGGTTTCTAGTTTTGGCAGTGGTGGGAGTTTTCGTTGTTAAGTTCTATCATTTTTGGCAGTTCAATCATTCACCATCTTTGGAGTTCGAAAAAAGGAAAATAATAACTTAAGTTATAAAGTTCACTTTTGTACCCCACACCTAGCTTTGGTAACTTAAGTTATTTTTAAAAAAGGGGACATGAGTTTGGACGCCTAGATGAAGGATTATTGAATTTAAAATTAAATTAACACCTTTTTGGAGTTGGGCATCCCATTTGGAGGGAAAAGAAGTTTGAAAATTGGAGCCCTAATTCCTATTTAAACCCCCCTCTATGCTCTCATGTGGTTATGCAATTTTATGATAACGAAGTGCTGCCAAATTGGTGTCAGAATCCTTGGGCTTTGAGGATGAAAACCCTCATGGTTGGCTTCAATTTCGGAGTTGCAAGACACTCCCTAGTTGAACGTTGGTGTGGATCCATTGCAAGGGTTACCATTGAGCTCATTTGGTGATGGCTTTTCTTTCATTATCACTTTTGGATTTGTGATGATTTGCAGCATTGTTGGAGCATTTTGGAGTGATATTTGAGACTTCTTTTTGTTGCTGGTCCGTACTTTCCTAGCCCATCCGTACCACCTTTGTGCTCACGCTGATTGGAGTGTTGGAGAACTTTTTGTGGGTATTCGACCAATCAGTTTCTAGGCCTTGGGCGCCCCTTTGCACAAGATTGTAGAATTTATGGTGGAGTTTCTGATTTTCTAGAGCTGGTCGCCCCTCTAGCTGGGTCGTACAATTTGAGGCTGCTAGGTCTTTTTTATGAGGCTGCTGTTCATTCACATTTGGTTGCAGAGATTGTCTTCATTTTGACGCCTAGGCTTCACTAGGCCTTGGTTGATGACTCTATGGTGTTTGGGATTGTTTGGGAATGCTTGGAATGAAGTTATGACCATTTTGTGCTTGCTGTTCAGAGGCGTATCAGACCTGTCATTTCATATCAAACCTGAACTTGCTGCTGTTCAGTCCATTTTCAGGCTTCAGGGGGTCCTTGTTGAGGTATACATTGTTCATTAGTATCAAAAGCTATTGTATTTTGGTGTTGGGTATCACTTGGGTTATCATTTTCATATATCTAACTCATTGCAGCTGTATTGTACTTGCAAAACTTCATATTGTAATGAGCTCTCATTGTAACACCTCTGGTAGTACCATTGGTGAATTGCTCTTGTGCTTATTTTTCTAACCCCACCGAATAAGTGGCGCTCTCACTAAATAAGCAGTTGAGCTTTCTTTATATTTCATGTTATGCCCATTGAATAAGCGGATGAGTTTCATTTCTTTTCATGTTATGCCCGCTGAATAAGCGGAGGATCTTTCTTTGGCTTAGTCAGCTTGCCACCAAGTACTTTCTTGCATAGTTGTAAATCCCACTGAATAAGCAAAGGTTTCATTTCATACTCTTGAGATTACATACTTACCCCACTGAAGAAGTGGTTTTCTTTCGAAGCACTTAATTGTACGCCTTGCCACCATATGCTCTCACCTTGCCCACATCGGGATTTGGGTAATCAGAAAGTGGAAGGTATTTGCTTTCAGTTGGTTTTGATTATCACTCACCCCACTAAATAAGTGGAAGCTTTAGTTAATGCAATATTCACCTTACCACCGTATGCTCTCACCTTGCCCACATCAAGATCTAGGTGATTTGAAAGTGGGGGGTTGCTTTATTCAGTTGATTATTATTGTTATTTTGACTAACACTAATGGGTGAAGTTTGGAAAAAATTTGGGGTGGATATTATAGTATTGGACTCTAATATTTTGGTTTCATTCCTTGGATTACTCCTAGGGTCTAGATAGTTATCCACTTCCAAGAAACCATTTGGATGTTGGACATTGTATCAGGTACATGTGGCTCCTGATATCCCTGTTTTTGAAGGTAAGATAGATGGTCACTGTTGTTTCAGAAAATTGGTTGACTCGAGTACTGTCCTACTTTGTTGATAACAAATTCTAGCACAGGAAGGAAACCACATTTAGACTTTTGAAAGTAAAATTACCAAATTAGAATTGGGAGGAACATTTGTATCATTCATGAGCATGACAATCAATTGGTAGAAATTCAGTTGTGTTTCATTGTCTCTTGACAGAAGCTTTGTTAGGAGCTTAGGACCCTTATGTCCTAACCTTTGGTTATGATGTTGTTAGGACCCTTTCATGTTAAATTTTCATTATAAGCATTGTAATAATCATGGCTAGTTATTTGTTTCATAATGTAATAAGTCCATAGTAGGTAAGTAGATTTATCCCACATTGGTTGTACATCATAAGTCACTCTTTGTGAGGCCTTTATATTGAGGTTGTAAAGAAAGAGATGATCATATTGTGTAATGAAACAGAAGATCATTAGATTTCATACTGCATTGGAGCATTGCTCTTAAGGAGGTTTTCCCCTCAAAGTGGCCAACAATACTTGTTTCTAATATTTGAACAAAACCATTCTTGCAGTTGTTCTTCCAAGCATTGTGTTCATTTCATTGATAGAGCAAATAGAAAAATAAAACTCAGATTACATTATTGCTGCACATAAAAACAAATATTTTATTGAATTGATTTCACTCGGATACACTCATTCATTACAATATGACTTATAAATCCCTTGCAAACGTCAACTACCCAAACCATCCAACAACTAAAACAAAACTAACAAACCTGATAATTAATAACAATAATAGCTTATTAGCTAACTTTATTACATGCTACTAAGTCACTAAGGTTACTTTATTACAAAAGTTAAACCTTGTGTTCTAACACCCCTTCCTCAGGCTTACAGTACATAAAGCAAAAAACTAAAAATGCTGATAGAAAACTAAACCACCAATCCCAAATAAAACAAAATATGCTTAAAAAGCTTCTATTTATCCATAAAACTACCCCATAACCCTTATAAAAGTGTAGCTCCCAAGCTGAATCCCGAGTTCATAGATTCCACCTCCCCAAACTCATGAATGACAAATTTCCTCAATTATTGGGCAAACATCCATATTGGGCTACTATCACAATGCTTCATCAAGTTGTCTCATGAGCTGATAGAAAACTAAACCACCAAACCCAAATAAAACAACATATGCTTAAAAAGCTTCTATTTATGCATAAAACTACCCCATAACCCTTATAAAAGTGTAGCTCCCAAGCTGAATCCCGAGTTCCTAGATTCCACTTCCCCAATCTCATGAATTACAAATTTCCTCAATTATTGGGCAAACATCCATAGTGGGCTACTATCACAATGCTTCATCAAGTTGTCTCATGACCTGTGTAAGGGTATGATTCCAAAGATTCACAAACTTGAGAACTATCCGAGAAGCCATCCATATTGAGTTGTATCTACACTCGATCCCTACCTATCTTAAAAGTGCAAACTTCTTAATATATATATTCTTCAGCAACGAATTATTTGCCATTATTAGCATCCAATGGAGCTTCATGAATGGCTACTTGAGCTGCATTGGATTTTCCTTTGAGCTTTCCCATGAGAACATCATTGGCTAGAGTTCTAATATTCCAGGTTGTGTGACATGTTTTCTTGCAGTAATAACAATCAATCTCCCCTTTGTCTTTATCTGATTTTCCACAATCGTTTCTTGAGTAGAACAAATTTTCAAACCTAAGAAATCATCTTCTATATTTCTTGTAGTCATTCTCTTTTCTTCAACTAAGAAAGCTGAAATCATATCACAAAAAGTTTAAGTAGGTATTTGACTAAGAGTAAAAATGACATTGGAATATTTAAAAGCAAATTGCTTAACAAAATAATGTTGGCATCCTCATCAGCTACCATATCATTAACTTATGCTATTGTCTTATAAGAGATCTCAAATTGCTTATATGGCTAGACATAATGGCTTGTCAAGCATCTTGAATCTAAATAACTAAAGCTTTAAAGCAAACTTTGAATTAACTACATTTGCTCCAATGTAACGTCTAACATTTTGCAGTTAAAAGAAAAACAGTTATTTTTCCAACTTCAGCTGAAAGGCAACTAAATAACTAACAATCTAGGGTTTCCAAATAAAGATTGTGAACTGAAAAGAGATTATCCGCTAGGGCATAATTAACTATCTCACATCTTTCATTGTCTGATAACGAACTAGGGTTTCCAATTTAATCAAAATAAACAACTAACTTCTAAGTTTACAGATTTCAGCTGAAATGAAACTTTTAACTGTTTTCCAAAGAATCACAATGAAATAACTGTCATTCTAGGGTTTTCTTTTTAGAACACAAAATTACTTTATTATTCTAAAATTAACTTCAAGAATTCAGCATTTCAACTGAAAGAAACAACTGGCTAATCTAAGACAACATTTGCAGATTTTTCAATGAATATTTATCGAAAATGAATAACAATTACTGCATAACTGAAAATAAACTTTAAATTGACAATGCAAATACCTAGAGATAAGTACGAGGAAATTTTAGATATTTGACACCATCTTCAAGCTGAAACTCTTGAGTTACTTTATCCATGAGGGAAAAGGGATTATCATCAGGGGCTTTATCGCCCAACCAGACCTATTGGTCTCCCGTGTTCTTCGATTGAAGAAACCCGGCCCTTCTCGAGGTCAATCAACAAGGATCAAATGTCATCATGTCTCTGAGCCTGGTGTCCATGAACCTATACTGCTGGTCGATCCCTCCTCTATAGGTTCCTCCTAACCAGAAGGATCATTCTGACCAAAGTATATCTAGATCATGAAAGCTGACTTTGCCTAATTGGCATCTACCTTGGCCAAGGATTTTCAATGTTCTGGTACCACTATGCCGATATCTTTGACACTACTATGTTGATGTCTCTGGCACTACTGTGCCAACATCTCTGGCACTATTGTGCCGTCAGCAATCTCACCCTTGCTCGACATGACAACCCTCAGATTAGTTCCTCATTTCTTGCAACATTGTTTGATTATCAATCTTCTCTTTGGTTCAAAACCTTAGGGTTTAATGATTACTATTGTCATTTGGATCTCTCTTAAAGTAAGATTAGTTGGTAACTTTATAGAAGGAGAGAGAGACGATATATAAGTTTGTTAAGTACCCCTCCAACCCTTGTCATTATATGACTGATTCAAGGTCACGATTAAAAGCAGGTATACTTTTCCCCAAACAACAATTAAGGGTGATATGAATTTGAGTAAGGTAAAGAGGACATTGCACACGAGATTTCCCAGACAACTTATCAATTCACAGGTTCAAGTGACTAGAGTTTGACATAAAGGCCTCTTTAGATTGGAACAAGGAACAACTATCGTGTAAGGTTTAGGAGGAGAGATAATGACCCAATCCAAGGATATACTTCTATAGTAAGATTGAGATTATAAGGAGTTTTACTTACTGTAGGGGTAGCAATGACTATACTCTTTCTCCAACTTAGTGTTTCAGGTTTGAGGACTGTTGTGACCTTTTCACACATCGCTCCATTGCAAATGGGGAACCGCAGTAGTTTGCTAGTTTTTAGGGTTTTGCTTTGCGCAACGGTTTCTTGAGGTCACTACTCTGAGAGTTTCAAGTTAGTCTTTTGAGAGTCATTCAAGCCAAGTTGAGAATCCATGACTGAATCAATGCATAAATATCATGGAAGGGCTCAGAAGGTCCGGGAGACGAGGATCGCCTATGCTTTGGGCCAATTCTAGCACTTCCTACTTTTTAGGGAATCTACTTTTTTGCTTTTTCACTTTTTCATTTTTGGCATTTTTGGACCAAACGGGGTTCCCTATTTTTTAGGGATTTTGCTTTTTCTATTTTTAGAAATTTCTTTTTTTTAAAAGTCAACCCTAGTGAACGGGTCAACATTTCCATCTTTAGAGCCAAAAATCAACCAAAAAAATCAAAAAATCAAGTAAAAATCCAAAAATCAAGCATGGAAAAGCAAGATAAAAATCTGGATAATCATGAAAAAATCACCCTAAAAGCATGAAGTCCATGGAGAAACTCGCCTAAGTCTGGAGCATGAAGCTCGCCCATGGAGGAGAAAATGGCAATGAAAATGGCTAAGGCATTGATACAGTCCGCCCTTCCCATGGAGATGAGGATGGCAAGAAATTCTTGAAGTCCGCCATGCCTTAGATGAGGCAATGGAAAAACTCTTGGAAGTTCGCCCCAGCAGTTGAAAGGAATGGCAAGATTATTTGAAAGTCCGCTCAAGCCTTGAGGAAAAAATCAAGATATTTGTGAAGTCCGCCATAGAAAGAAGGGAAGGTGAAAAAGAAAATTTCGCCACCAAGAGGAGATAAATGAGGGACGTCCAAGCCCAAGCAAAGTCTACCCTTGCCTTGATAAAAGATGGCAAAGAAGCTAGGAAGTCCGCCATGCCATGTCTTGGTTAGAAGGAAGTTCGCCCCTCACATGGCAAAGCCAACAGGAAGTCCGCCTAGCATGAGAAGAGGAAAAATTGAAAATTTGCCTAAGTATGGATACTAGGGAAAAATTTATGAAGTTGGCTAAGTGCATAGAAGAAAATGCACGTGGCAAAGAGGTTAGAAAGTCCGCCCTTGGCTAAAAGGGATGAAAATTTGTCTAAGTATCATGGAAATTGGCCTAGGAAAAATGTCCAAACACATACTTTGCCTAGAGAAAATCATTTAAGCAAGAGGAAAATTCGTTTTGGCATGAGAAAATGTGCCCAACACAATTTGAAGTTCGTCATGGCAAAAGGAAATGAGGATCTAGCATAATGTTTGTTAGCAAGATGGCTAAAAATTCAACTTGGCTAGATGGGAAGTGAAATAACTTGGAAAATAAATATTTAGCCAAGAAAAAAATTAAAATAGCCATGGGTCAAAAATGAACAGGTTGGAAATAAATTAAACATTTTACTACTTTGGATAATTTATTTCCGACGCTTAGAAATATAAAATGCCTCGAACAAAAGTAAAACTCGCCAGAGATGTTTTGGAACTAAAATTTATAGTTGAAAATAAATTATGCCAGAAAAAGAGAAAATTCATGAGAAAAATAAATTAGCCTTAAAAAAATCGAATTTAATTTAATTGGATATTTAATATTTCTTCCACAATTTTGAAAATAAAAGATAAACATCTAGCAAAAATCGAATTTTGGAAAATCAAAGGGATTTGCTTGGATAAGCTCACCATGGAGTTTTTTCGAAAAAGAATGGAAACTTGCCTGATTGAAGAGGAGAAAACAAATTGAAATTGAGAGAAAAAGATGCAGTTGCTAAAACAAATCGAATTCTTCAGCATTATAATGAGTTTCAACAACTCATTTTTCACAGACTCAGCTAAAGAGAAGTTAATCTTTTGAAATTGTAAGAAAGTTGAGACAAGATCAATTCTTCTACAAGCAAAGTCGATTTTCTCAGAGAAAGGAGTAATATTTATGCTGAGGAAGTATTTTTTTGGAGAAGTTAAAGAATTTCTTGGCTGAAAGTCAAACTTCTCAACAAAGTTGGCGCACTTTGCCATTTGATTTCTGATTGAATTCTCAAAATCTGAATCTGATTTGTAGCCAAAAGGTTTTTTCCCTGAGGTTTGAAGTTTGGTGGCTAAATTCATCAATTCTCCTTTTGTCTTTTTCATTCTGGCTAAATTTCGATCAAATTCGTTTACTTTCAGCTTGCTTTTTCGCAGAGCCTCAATCTTATAATAAGCTAAAAGTAAAAAATTCGGATACAAGGCATGAGAATAAATTATATTTTAAAGTCTCTGTATTAATGTTAGTGTTTTTACTGCAGGTTGATGACCACGGCAGGAGAACCATCAAAGAAGGTGTCGATAAAGTTCGCTAGTAAAGGGGTACAGCGAGAGTCGAAGATCAATTCAAAATGGAAAAATATTGCAAACACTGATCTTGGACATGTAGACTTCGTGGAGTTCAAAAAGAGACTATATGGACATGTTGGATTACCAACACCGATTGCCAAACGGATGGTGAGGAACAAAATTTTCCAAGCAGTCGGATTCCAGCCTGCAAGAGAATGTGCCGAGTTGATGGTAGAATGCGCCATTCATTATGATGCGCAGGAGAGACAAATTGTGGCACCTGACGGAAGGATTCTAGCTCACCTTGGCAAAGTGGCAATCAAGGAGGCGTTTGGCATCCCAACACATCACCAGACCATTTATAAGACCAATGAGGACGCCAAGAGATTATATGATAGCCAGTCCGAATTGTGTGCCACCAATATTAATAAATCATGGCTAGAGAAGCCTAGACCATCCACAAAGACAATGCCTAAGAAGTTGCGTCAAACAAACTTTAAGGAGGATTATGGCGATATCATTTTGATGCTAAACAGAATAGCTGGCAGCCCACAAGGCGCATATTTTGAGGCGTGTATGTATTATTTTGTAGATGAAATCACTTCCGGCGTGAGGATGTTCAACTAGTCCCGAATGATAAGCAACAATCTCCACGAACAATTAGTCAATCTCGAGAAGACCAAGTCTTTCCACATGAGCTCATATGTCGTCTATTTGTTGGCCAGAACATATAGATACTCAGGACTTATATGCAAAGGCAAAGTTGGCAATGGTGAGAATGAGTTCAAGTCCTATGACTGCTACCCGCAACTTCAACTCAGGGAGAAGTCTCATTTTAGGCGGGCACACGATGCTTTCCTCATGTATATCACGAGAATACTTCAAGGAGGAACTCACCAGAGATTGAGTCATGAAGCCAAGAGTTTGATCAGTAGATATGGATCCTAGTTTATCCAGTTTCCAAAGTTTACATATGTCAGGATCCAGGGATTCACTGGAAGTGCTTATAAGCTTCCTATCTATCCTACAAATCGAATGATTTTGCTGGAAGTCCTGAGACAGCTAGAAGAGTACCAGAACATCCAAAGGCCAAGTAAGAAGGCGTCTATTACTTTCCCATTCTTTATTGGGAATATGTTGGAGTCCTATCTGTCAGCACAAACAGTCGAGAGCGCAAGGCTAGAAATTCAATGGTACCCATTCACAACTTATAGGTCCAGGGCCAATTTTGACCTGCATCATCACATTCGGACCGTGGATGGGAGAAGATACAAACACAGAGTAGACTTGGAGGACTTCTCGGCAAATGTTGCTGACGAATATGAAGTCAGAAAGAGGTTATGGTCTAGGGTGCCACAAGATTTGATAAGAGCAACCGCACTTTGTCGGGTGCCCGATCAGGTGCAGGACGACAGGAATTATGTCCAGCCGAGCTTCGATGAGAGCTAGCTTCTTCCTTCCGTGAAGTGGTCAGAGCCCGAGCATTCAAACTTGGCTACGTTGATGAGACCAATGATTAAGTATTCTCAGTGGTGGGTCGACCATCAGGTCCAAGAGTTGAGGCACAAAAGAGTGACGCTCACGTATGATTTACTGAGCGAGACTGAGTCATACTCCTCCAATGTCAGCGCATCCCACAATTATGATTTGGTTGATATTGCTGAGAAGAGGAAAGAAGTGATTGCAAACATTGAGCCTATCCAGACAAGACAAAAGATGGAGCCATCTCATTCTATGGCATCTAGGAACATTGACGAGCTAGTAGCTATCGCAGACGAATTCTTGGCCGAGATGATGAGACCTTCTACTGTTTAGGAGAAGAACAATGAGCCAATCCAGTTGGATGACGATGAGCCCCCATCTCCTACAGGCACAGAAGTACTGGGTTCGGATAATGAAATGGAAGTCCAAATGATGATTTTGAAGAGGGAATGATTTCTGCCCTCAGAGTAGTCTTGGATATTCCAAATGAAGGGAACGTTCAGGAGGAAGGTAGTATCAAGTAGCCTTCCATTCCGGATTGGCTGAAGGAGAGGATGAAAATTCAGGCACCAGTTGACGTCCAAGAAGAAGATGATACTACAGATTTTTTGGCGAGGTTCGAACAGGTTGCTACTAAGAAACCTGCCAAGAAGTTTTCCATGATTCAAAGGGACCAAGCCGGCGGCTGTTCCATACAAATCGCAGTACCAACAGTTGATAAAGCACAAGATGAGATCACTCCCCAGGAATACGCCATAACCACTATAGACCTTGGCCCAACAACAAAAGGCCAGGAGCTGGAAGAACTGGATAACTCTGTCTCAACTATTAAGGCGAGATTGGAAAAGGAAGTGGCGAAAAAGAAAGAGTACAAAAGGGAGGTCGAGCGCCTGAAGGAGTATATACGGCATCTGACCCAACCACTTAATCAGGGTGATGCAGTAGCTCCTCCTCTTCTTAATTCCTCGCAGGAAATGGCCAAGGATGTGGAAGAAGGGATGGCAAGCAAGGGCACGGAAGCAACTTTGTTCATGGAGAGATTGACACTTGCTTACGGAAAGACTTCCTCATTCCTTTCTAGACTGGTCGTCATGGCGGAAACTTGGGACAGCCTCCCAGATATTCAGGAGAGGCTCATTCCATGCCTCAGAGTACTGAGGGGCATTCCAAAGGAAAAATTGGTCGAGGGAAGGGTAATTGTTGTAGGAGCGGCTTATGATTTTCATCATTGGTTTCGGGCAGTGACAATACGGAACGAGGTTCTGGATAAGGCAAAGGCAAATGGGCTCAAAGTTGAGGAGCAAGTCAAAGAAATCCAAAGGAAGATTTATAGCATAGCTACAGATGTGTTGGACAAAGAGATTGTCCGGGAAAACAACATGCAACTGGAAAGGTTGAAGCATAAGGTTCAGGAAGTTTTCTTCTCTACTGCAAGACCAATTCTGAGACAGGATTTCACAAAAGTGGCAAACCTCTTGTCTACCGGAGATGATTTTATGAGACAGGAGGCGGATTGGGAGAACACCATCGCCAGATGTGCTGAGGATTTGGACGGGCTTGAATTCAGGATAAGCATGTTGCCGCCAGTCACGATGGAGGAGGTTGTCACGATCGTGTCCAAATTCGTCGAGCACACCCTTTGAAGATTGCACCAACTTTGCGTAGTTGTCCCAGGGAGGCGAAACAAAGCATGGTTACCCATTTCACTTGATCTTTACTATCTCTTGAATTCCTAGGCATAGAATAGATCCTCTAAACCCTTATCTTTTTGCCCTTTTTTTTTAAGATCCAAACTGAAAGTCCGAAAAGAAGAAGCTTTTAATGCTAAATCCGTCTAAGTCCTGAACTTGTGAAGAAATTACCTAGCGTAAGTCCCTTTGTGTATTACCAGCATATCACAACGCCCATTGAGCTTATCCACATGTCATGACCTGACGAAAGAAACCTTGGAGTCGCCATATGATCTTCTCGCAATCTTAGCATACGTGGTCACTTTGTTCAAGAGAGGATAGAGTGTCTTTGGACATTTTATTTTGTGTGTTCGGTGGATGATAAAACATACACCAACATAGAATTGGCACTCGAAGGAGGGCTTTTCAACAAGGGATTGCTTACAAGTTAAGGCAGTAGACATCATGCAGTATGGTATTACCACATGAGTTCCCTTTTGATGTACCTATCGAACAACCGGATCAACCACCGATAGATATTATTGATCAGTTGTATACACTAGCTTGGAAGTCACAGACCGATCGTGCTCAATTCGAACAGACGAGTGGTGTCCTTGCTAGAGAAGAAGAAAAGGGAAAGAGATTTGAGGAAGCAATCAAGAGAGACTTGATAAGACAGAAGATCGATCGTCTAAAGAAAACCTTTGACGAGATAGAACGATCAGTCGCTACAAGCTCATCCTCAAATCCAAGTGTTGATAATAAGATGAAGAATGGTGCTCCTAGCCAATGTTCCTGATCCAGATCAAGATCCTCAGCCAGTGTTACAACCAAAAATGGGTTTCCACAATGAACAAGAGGACATTATTATTGAACTTTTCAGCCTCGCGTGGCAAGTGAGAAGAAGTGCTCCTGATTGGTTTCGTATGTGCTATATTCTTGAGGAAGAAGAAGAAAGAGCACGACGAGTTGAGTTCAATATTCAAAGGGACCTCCTTGTTGAAAGATTTGAAACTCTTCAACGAGAGCAAAACCGGCAAGCCAACCAACAGGCGAATCAACAAGTCCCACAGCAAGCAAACCAACTAGCTCCTACACCAGCAGCACCTGCACCACCTCGACAAGACTGAAGGAGGATACGCTGGATCGAATTGGCTCTTTCTCAACAAATAGACTTCGAAGAATTACTAGATCCACTCCAAATTCTTTTAAAGAATTTTTAGAGCTATCGCCTTACAGAAATAGGCAGAAAAAGAGATTTGAAGCATCGCAGGAGGAAACATCTAGTGCAGTTGGTTCCAGTGGAGAAGCACTGAATGAGGAAGTTCCTTTGGGTCTCTTCCAAACCTCGCCGCCACATACTCCAGTTCCAAACCATCAACCAGTTCCAGTAGTTGCACAAACTATGCAGCCAGTTCCACCAATTCAATCAGTCCAAGTGAATCAACCGAACGCTCCAATGCCATGGCGTCCAGCTAATGCGTCGCCTATGACGTTTGTTGTTTATCATGATTTACCTAAGAATCCGGAACATTTTTGTTCCAAGTTTCATAGTGGTGACCTGAACCACACTACAGACGAGCATATCAAGCTTTTTGAAGATCTTCAAAACGGAGATATCCAAGAAGAATATGTTGCCTATAGATTGTTTCCCTACACGTTCGATGAAGAGGCTTCTTACTGGTACATCCATTTTCCAGCTAACTCCATTCGCAATTGACAACAAATAAGGACTGCTTTCTTAGAAAAGTTCAGGGCACCAATTTCCCCATCTGATTTGTACAGGCAGTTTGTGGAAGTGAAGAGACAAGAACACGAACCAATTAGCACGTTCAACAATAGATTCCATAGGGCCTATACAAGGTTAAGAGATCCTTATGAGTTAGACAATGCAGCGGCACTGCCCATTTATTACGAAGCTTCGGATCGTCTTATCACCATGTTTGTAAAATCAAGGAACCCACTCCCAGTAGATTTGAAGGAAGCATATGTTGCAGCAATTACGGCCAGTAATGGTCTAGGAGTAGGTATGGCTCCAGGTCCACTCAATTACCTAGGGAATGCAACCGCCCAAAATCAAGTTCAAGATATTAATCGGGCGTTGGCTCATCAAGCACCTATGATGAACCCAGTCCCTTCCGCAAGTAATCAAATGATCCTTCACCCAGGAGCACCTATGTCCCAAGCGTTGCCAACATAGCCACTATATCTTCAGAATGTGACAACTTCAACGCGAACTCAAGAAGAGAAGGATGAAATGAAAGAATTGATTGAACAAGTCAAGAAGCTATCGACTAAAGTCACATATTTGAAAGGTCAAAATAGCCAAATTCATAATTTTCAAAAGAGCTATCAAGCACTTCAAGGGAATTACCAAGGTCGAGGTCATTCCGGATATCAAAGAGACAATCAGAATTATCAAAGGGACAATCAAAATTATCGAGGGAATAATCAAGGTTTCTAAAATAACAATTCAGGCTTCCAAAAGAAGACCTAGAACACCGGACCTAACAACGGTACTGTACCATAACCCTTGGATAAACCGCCTACCGACAATCATCCCGCAGAAAAGGTGTTCCTAGCCGAAGCAACATTATCAGGATGGTGCAGACTGCACAACACAGATCAACATTCCGAGTCACATTGTCGCGAGTTCCAAGTAGCCGCAGATATTTTCAGAAGCAAAAGGAGGAATTATGAGGCAGAAGATCCTCCAATAACCGGATATGAGTTAGTTCCTACACCAAGATATGATAAAGCCCTCATAATTGAGAGTGTTCGATTTCCACCCCAAGAATACCCACAGTATCAGCATAATAAAAGATTTCCACCCACATTTGCAAATGGCCCAGTGGAGGCGCCACGATATCAAGATGGACCAGAAATTCAAGACTCGTCAAGCCAGCCATCTACAGTCAATGGTTATAATTTCCCTCCACTACATAACAGTATATTGGTAGAAGGAACTAGAGAAGTGCTCCAACAAGCGTCTAGAAATACATTCAGGATATACCAGAGGTATAATCGCCAAAGCGAACCCTTCACTACATCTATTCCTCCAAACAATTTCCAGACTCCACCAAATCCAAATGCTACCAATGTCCCATCTCTTCCCAAAGATTCGCCAGAATATCACCAGCAGAATGCTTAGCCAAGTGGAGCGAGACAAGCTACTGTTCCCCAAGCGGAACAAACAAGACAAGTGAGCCCTCAAGTGGAGTAGGTTCAAGGTCAAACAAAAGATCGTCCCCGAGAAGAACTAAGGAGGCTAAGTTCATATGTGTTAGAAGAATTTAAAAAAATGAAGGTCAGCTTACCTTTGATTGAGTTAATGAGAATCCCTGAGATTCGGGAAATGCTTTTGGGCAGTTTGACTGAAGCAGTTGCTCCGAGAAACATCCTGCAGAATGTGCCAAACAGAGGAGTACCCAATGCTTCGGCAAATACCAATATTGATAAGTAGGAGGTATTTTCCACAACGTGTTAAATTATGATATTGCTATCAGGATTCAACTGTGTTAGAAGTGTCAGGCAACACAGTTGAATCCTGATAGCAATATCATAAATACTAATATTGTTGAGTTAGAAGTATCAGGCAACATATTTGATACTCCGCAACAATCTCCTAATGTTGCAAGGCTAATCCAGACATCGTCCGGAAATTCCAATCAAAGAGACATGTCGCCAGAAGAAGTTCTTACGGGCACAAACATTTTTCAAGAAGAAGTCCTAGCAAATGAGCAACCACAAACCCCACTGAAAAGAGAAATTGTTCCCGGAACACAAAAGGAAAAGAACAGAGATGTCGACAATCAGGAGAAACACCCGGTGGTCTTTTACCAAGGAAAAGACGAGCCCACTCCATTTTTGTTGTCAATCAGAATATTTGGCAAGATGTTGCACAATTGCCTAGTGGATTCCGGTGCTTCAAGCAACGTGATGCCGCTAGCTGTATGCCACAGGTTGGGACTTGTACCTGCAAGAACCAACAAGAAAGTCACCCAATTAGATAAGACAGAGGTTCTTGTTATGGGAGAATTAAATAACATCCACATGCAATTGAGTAGAGATTGATCAAGAAGGCTGAACGAATATATCTCTACAGACTTTTCCCACATGTGGCTATTGTGGAAGGGAGTCCCGAACCAGATAAGGATTGACAGCACACCGAGGCTCAAGTTGATGATTATTGAATACGGAGAGAACAATGAGATATTGTTTCTAGAGACAAACTTAGGTGCTTACAGGCCTAAGGTAAACGAAGTTCTCATGCTGCATGGATCAACTCAGGAAAACAACCACGTGACTGACTCCACAAATGCGCTAATTGAAAAAGGGGAAAGCTCCCAGGACAATGATGAAGGAATGATTGAAAGTTTCAGAAACTTTGTTTGGAGAAGTGTCCAAATGAAGGCGGAATTGCATGAAAATATCCATGTTCAAAATTTATTGTTGCCAAATTGGTGTCGAGTCCACAACGTGGCTCATTCAGAATTCATATGTAAGATGTGCCATAAAGCTATAGAAGAAGTACAGAGAAGTATTCCACAAACGTTAGGCTTTTCAAACCATGCACAGGTCAATCACATCGATGGCTTTATCTCAGCAAGAATACAGGAGATAGCCTCTGAGCAAGATCATCAGGAAGAAAACGCAAATCCACAGACTCCACAGTCTTCGCAACAAGAACAAGTTTGGATCCTAAGGTTTGATGGATCCTGATCAAAGAAAGGAGCTAGAGTTGGTTTCGAGTTAATTAGTCTGAAAGGAGAAGTATACCTTACTGCTCACAGACTAGAATTCCCGTGTACAAATAATGTAGCAGAATATGAATCATTGATTCATGGGTTACTACTAGCACTAAGGAAAGGAACAAGAGTATTGCATGCTCTTGGAGATTCAGAGATAGTCGTGAAGCCGGTAAAGAAGCAGTATGTCTGCCATAACAAAAGATTGACTTGTTACCGGAACAGAGTGTGGGATATTATCAAGAGCTTCGATGCTTTCAACATTCACTCTATGAACCGATCAAGCAATCAAGTAGCAAATTCCTTGGCACGGGCAACTAGTTCACTGGAATAGCTAGCCATGGATAGTATAAGTCAGTTCACAGTGGAACTATCGTCAATCCTGATAATATAACGAATTTCCAAGTTTTTAAAGACAACGACCACATTCTTGAGTTTTTAACAAGCTCAAATGTTTTTGCAACACAAGTCATTGATGAAGAGGAGACACAAAGAGAAGCTGAATTTGATGATGATGGCATCATGAACCTAAAGACAAACATCATTCCAAGAGGAATGATACAATTGGAAAGAATATTCGACCAAGATCAAATTGATCAAATGAAGAGTCAAAGAATCGAAGGGGATCAGTATGAAAAGGTGAATTTGGGATCCGAAGAAGTGATCAAAAATGTATGCATAGGAAAAGCTTGCACACTTGAAGAGAAGATTGGAATAATTCAGAGCCTGAGACAGTTTCCTGATGTCATAGCGTGGAGCTATGAAGATTTAAGGACCTACGATAGTTCCATCATCACGCATACGATTCCGCTCAGGCCAGGAAGTAAGCCTTTCAGACAGCATCAAAGACCAGTTAATCCATTACTAGAACCACTCATTCATCAGGAGGTCAAGAAATTGTTAACAGCTGGAATCATATTCCCAATGCGCCACTCAACGTGGTTCGCCAATCTCATCCCAGTTCGAAAGAAAAACGGAGAAATCAAACTGTGTTGATTTCCGAAACTTAAACAGAGCCTCGGAAAAAGACAATTATCCTTTGCCATCGCTCGATGAGGTTTTGCAAATTGTCAACAGTTCGCGGATGATGTCCTTTTTCGACGAATATTCCGGATACAACCAAGTCCTTGTGGAATATGAAGATAGATTGAAAACAGTGTTCACGACGAAATGGGGAACCTTTGCCTACAAGAGAATGCCCTTCGGGTTAATTAATGCAGAAGCCACATTTCAGAGGGCCATGGACATAGCCTTCAGGGATTTAATTGGGAAATGTACGATCATTTATATGGACGACTTGACAGTGTTTTCGAAAAAGAGAGAAGACCATGTAGAAGACCTAAGGAAGGTATTTCAAAGATGTCAAAGGTATGGGATTTCCTTAAATCCAAAGAAATGCATATTCGGGGTCACCAAAGGCAAGTTGTTAGGTCACTTGATCACTGAGAGAGAAATATTGATTGATCCTGAACGCATAGAGGCGATATCAAGAATTAACCTACCTACTAGCCAAAAGGAATTAAGATCTTTCTTCGGGAAGATCAATTTTGTCAGAAAATTTATCACCGGGTTTGCCGAGATAGTGAAGCCTTTAAATGAGATGTTAAAGAAGGATGCGAAAATGGAGTGGACACTACCAACGAAGAAAGCATTTGAAGAAATCAAGCAGGCAATCGTTGATGCTCCTATCTTGGTTAGCCCAGATTATACAAAGCCTTTCTACTTATATTCCTTCGCATCGGAACATTCTTGTGCAACAATGTGTAGAAACCCTAGTTTCCCCTATTCTCCGAATCTGACTGTCTTTCTGATCTTTTTGAAGGTTTTTGGTTTTTTGCTTGTTTTTGTGTTTTTGATGCAATAAATGAAAAGGTACGATTTTGCAAATAATTGAAATAAATTCAATAAAAATTAAATAACTCTGATATTGATGGAAATAGAGTGCCAGTATATTTATTCTGATCTTTTGAAAGGATTACAATAATACCCAGATGCATGCAAGCAAGAAAACAATGAAATAATATAGAGAACCTGGCAAAGCTGGCTGCAATAAATGACTGCTGTAACTGGTACGGCTGAGGTAATAGATGGCTTCCTCCCTCTGTCTGGTGCTCTGAATATGATCTCCAAATCTAGGCGCCTCCAGAGTTGCTAAGATATGACCTTAAGACAAGGCGTTTCCTCCAATACCAAGGACGGCTCCCTCTTTGATGGTACGGCCAAAAATCAGAATGGTACGGCCTGGTACAAGTACGACTCAGGCAGAAACAGCAATTCATAAATATACGCCTCTTTCACAATCCTCCAGATCTCCAGAATATGGATGCCTCAATAGATGAATGCCTTCTAAATGAATAAACTCTCTGTAACTCCGTAAAATGATAACCTCTGAAGCTCTGTGATTCCTCCTGTATGAAGAAACCTCTGCTGCAATAAATCAAGTGGTATTCCACACCCTCTGAATTGCTTCCAGTGGAGATGGCTCGTTCCCCAAGGAATTCGAACTTGAAACCCTAAAGTCTCTTGCTCAGATCAATTTGATCAGTTCTCAAAATTCAATAATCACATAATCGCACAAAACCCAAGGCAAATCCTCTAATATGCTGAAAAGTGCGATTTCCTCAATAATAGGGTTTTAATAAAAATTGACTTTTAATTCTTTTAATTTTCCATAGTCTCCAGCCAAAATATTAAATCATAATTTAATTGCCAAATAGACCCCTTCTGATGATGGCGCACCCCTCAAGAAGAATCACTTAAGTTATAATTTAATATTATAACTTTATATTATAATCATTAAATAATTAATATTTAATTAATATAATTAAATATTAATATCTTCCTCGTTACTCATCCGATGACTGATCCGTCTGAAGCTGACGAACTTTGAAGTGATTCCGAATACTGCCAAAGCCATACTGCTAAAAATAGCAGGGGTCCCACGCTGCCTGCCAGGAACTGCTAAAAATAGCAATTCTGCAAAAAGTCTCTGATCGATCCCAAACGAAAGACTACTGATCAAACTCTGCTAACTGAGCTGAGCCAAGCTCCCAAGTGACCCTCTATCCAGTCTATCAGCCTACGAGGGTCGTGTGATAGGCCAATCCTGTACTCCGAGAGATGTCACTGAGAAGGGGACATGACACAATGTTAACCCAGAGAACAGAAGAGAGGGACAAGCATCCCATAGCTTTCATGAGCTCACCTTTCAAGGATGCAGAATTGAGGTACCTGAGTATTGAAAAGCAGGCCTATGCATTGGTGAAGGCCATTAAAAAATTCAGACACTATATCTTGAGGAGTAAAGTCTTCGCCATCATTCCTGATGCAGCTGTCAAGACGCTCCTAATGCAAAATGAGCTAGGAGAAAGAAGAAGAAAGTGGATCGCCACTATTCAGGAATATGATAATGAGCTACAACCAATGAAGCTAGTCTGTGGGCAAGCTTTAGCTCAGACAATGGCCATTGAAGGACTTGGCTTAGTACAACAAACGTATGTAATGACTGATGCTTCCCTAGAAGAATGGTATTATGACATCATCGCATACTTGATAAATCACAAGTATCCTACACAGATGAACCCAGCACAGAAGCGAGCCTTCAGGCTCAAGTGTCAACGCTATATGCTCCAAGGGTCAGTACTCCATAGAAGGAATCACGAAGGAATTTACTTAAGATGTGTGGGAAATGAAGAGGCTAAAAGAATTATGGAACATTTCCATTCTAAGTTTGGGAGAGGACATGGAGGAAGTCAGGCCACAGCTTATCAGATTTTAAGAGCGGGGTACTATTAGCCCTCCGTTTTCAAAGATGCATATGAGCATGTCAAAACCTACCACACCTGCCAAATTACTGCAACTCGTGAAAAGAATCTTGCTATGCCACTACAACCAATCACAGAAGTGAAACCATTCGCAATGTAGGGACTTGATTTTATTGGCATGATAAATCCACCGTCTTCAGCACAGCACAGATATATTTTGACTACAATGGATTATTGCACAGGATGGTCCGAAGCACAGGCACTAAAGAATTGCATGACAGATGCAGTAATCAAGTTCTTGGAGGAGCATATCATCACTAGATTCAGTTGTCCTAAGGCTCTGGTTTGTGACAATGGTTCTACGTTCACTTCATTGAAGTTTTCCAACTGGGCATTCGATTATGGAATCACTTTGAAATTTTCTTCGAATTATTACCCCCAGGGTAATGAGCTGGTAGAGTCCACGAATAAGAATTTGCTCAATGTAATCAAGAAATTGTTGGATCAAAATCCAAGGGATTGGCATTCTCAACTTAGGTTTGCTCTATGGGCAGACAGAACAAGAGCCAAGAGGTCATTGGGAACCTCCCCATATCACTTAGTCTATGGGCAAGACCTCATCTTTCCCATCCAATTGAGGATTCCGACACTAAGATTCATGCAAGAATACCTAGACCTAGATGATAGAGTTCAGATTTGTCTCTCGCAATTGTTGTTACTAGAAGAATAGAGAGATCAAGCTCTCGAGAATTTTGCTAAACACCAAGGGGTTGTCAAATGATGGTTTGATAGACGCGCAACAACGAAGTCATTCTGAATCTCTGACCTGGTCCTTTATTGGGACAAAGCTCACGAACAAAGAGGGGATCACGATAAATTTGATAACTTATGGAAAGGACCATATCAAATTGCTGAGTTATTGGGGGCGAATGGATTCAGGTTAAAGACTTTGACAAGGGAGGACATCCCGCTGCCCGTCAATGGGCAGTTTTTGAAACATTATTTCCAGCCCTGAGTTCCTTGTTGGAACTTACATGTACATAGTTAGAGTAGCTATTGTTTAAGTTTTGTCTTGTTTTCCTTAGATTAATCATTTTGCTTTCTTTAGTTTAGTTGTCTTTGTTTTCTTAGTTTAGTTTGTTTTGTTTTCTTAGATTAGTTTGCCTTCTTTAGATTAGTTTGCTTTCATTTCGCTTTGCTTTGGTTAGTTTTTGAATAAGGAGGGTGTCCCATTCTGCGAGAAAGGTTATGTTTCATACACGCACACTTTGGACTGACCTCGCTAAGGTATGTTATGAATATTCCTTGGGTAAATATTTGTGGAAAGTCTTTGAATCCTAGATTAATTGTTTCTAAAGTATCTAAGGTAAAGGTTAGTACTTGACTGGAAAGGAAATCATCTATTGTGTCTTGACATCGAGTCTTACAGTTATTATATCTTACACACTTAAAGAATTCTCTAAGTCATTATGGTCTCCTAGGCGAAGTTGTTGGCTAGAAAGAAATCAAAAGTCTTGCTTCGGCGCCACTATAATGCTCAAACCCTAGTGAGCTTCATTGCTTACAGGCCAAAGTGTGGAAATATGTGAAAAGAAAAGAATATCAAAAAGAATGAAAAATCAAGAACACTTGGCTTTTGGGTGTGTGGACATCTTTACAGGTGTACGAAAGAATCAAAAACAAGAAAAACAATAAATCTTCGGAAGTAGAGCAATCTTCGTGAGATTATAGCAGAGAACCTCGCCGGGGCTATGGACGCTCGCCGGCAGCGAGGCTCTATCCAAGGATGCTTTTGGAGCAAAGACAAAAACAAACTGGAAAGCCATGATGGAACCAAAGAGTCCTATTGGTCTTAAGAGACGCGAATAAACGCATTTGCACACACTTATAACTACAGGATAAAATGTCTTGATACAGTTTAGGATTTCTCTTCCCTTTTGAGTATTCTTCTTAGTCAAGGGGTAAATTAGTTAGAACTAATTTAAGATTCTGGATTTGAAGTGGGTATTATCTTTGGAACGTCCAAGAACATTCCCCACGTGGAGTCACTAATGTTGTGACCTTTTCACACATCGCCCCATTGCAAATGGGGACCCCCAGTAGTTCGCTAGTTTTTAGGGTTTTGCTTTGCACAACGGTTTCTTGTGGTCACTACTTTGAGAGTCATCCGAGCCAAGTTGAGAATCCATGCCTGAATCAGTGCATAAACATCATGGAAGGGCTCAGAAGGTCAAAGAGATGACGATCGCCTGTGCTTTGGGCCAATTCTGACACTTCCTACTTTTTAGGGAATCTATTTTTTTGCTTTTTCGCTTTTTCATTTTTGGCATTTTTGGACCAAACGGGGTTCCCTATTTTATAGGGATTTTGCTTTTCCTATTTTTAGAAAATCAACCCTAGTCAACAAGTCAACGTTTCAATCTTTAGAACCAAAAATTAACCAAAAAAATAAAAAAATCACTGAAAAATAAAGTAAAAATTGAAAAATCACGCATGGAAAAGCAAGATAAAAATCTAGAAAATCATGAGAAAATCACCCTAAAAGCATGAAGTCCATGGAGAAACTCGCCCATGGAGGAGAAAATGGCAATGAAAATGGCTATGGCATTGAAAATACTTTACTGAACGAGGAAACACAAAACAACATAACGTTAAAGCGAGTAAAAGTATTTACAATATATACTCACCCCATCCCTGAAGGGATGAAATGCTTCAAGTACTGCCCGCTCTAGGGCAGTGGAAAGAGCCTCCCATCTAAATGTGAGAGAATGTAAGAATTCTCTCCTACAATATCATGAATCAGGAACAGCCCTAGCCAAAGGGAGTCAAATTTACCATGCATTCCCTTTGGTTCTTATCTCTTGTCCCATAACAAAACTCTATCTCCAATCTCAAAGTCTTGTTGTCGAGCCTTCTTGTCGAAGATCTTCACTCGCTCTTGATGCTGAGTGATCTTATCAACTATCTCCACCCTCTCTTCTTGAAATTTCATCAGGCACAAGATACGTTTCTCGATGGGATCTCTAAATTCCTCATCTTCTATTGCGGATGCCAACTGTAAAGCGGACAACTCTAGAGTTATGGGTAACACAACTTTCGTGCCATATAGGATTGTGAAGGGTGAAGTGTCAATAGCTCTCTTAGGCGTGATCCTATCAGCCCAAAAAGCGTCATACAACTTTGTGTGCCAAGCCTGTTGATTGGAATCAACCATCTTGCGCACTATCATGACTATGTTCTTATTTGACGACTCGGCTTGTTCGTTGCCTTGTGGATAGTAATCTGAACAGTGGGACAATGTGATGCCATAGTCGAAACAGAATTCTACTAACTCCTATGACAAGAAGCTTGTAGCATTATCAGTCACGATCTTTCTTGGTACTCCGAAGCGTGTAATGATGTTTTCCTTGAGGAAGTTACACACTACTTCGGAAGTAGCTTGCTTTGTAGGGATTGCCTCAACCCACTTAGTGAAATAGTCTGTCGTTGTAAGGACGTAGACATGTCCCTTGCTGGAATGAGGATTGATGGGTCCCAAAAAGTCTATGCCCCATTGTTGGAATGGAGCATCTATCACCACCAGCCTTAGTGGAAGGGCTGACAGCTTAAGTTTACCAACAAATTGTTGGCACAACGTCTATCTGTGCGCCCAGTCATATGCGTCACGGAACAAGGTTGGCCAAAAGAACAATGCCCGTAGGATTTTGAATGCAGTAACCCTTGATGAGAAGTGGCCACCGCATGCTTGGTTATGAAATGCTTCTAACAATCATTGTTGTTGGTCTTGACTGACACATAATAGGAACGTTCCATCAAGCCCACGCTTGTATAGAACATTTCCTCTAAGCACATAGCTTTGTGCTTGTAGTTTCAAAGTTCTTCTCTGCTGCTTACCCAAGTGTGTTGCGCATTCCTCGTAGGTCAGAAGTACCACAATTTTGTGTACCATTCTTGAGCAAATTCAACTAATAAGACCATTAGGAGGTCTTCTTCCATTTCCATTCCTGGGACGCCATCAACAGTTTGGTGCTTTAGATCACCATCTTCTGCCATGAGTTGACATAGACCTCTCCTACGGATGAGCTTGGTAGGCTTGATATCCAAGTCGTATTCCTGGACTCTTGCGATCCAGTTGCCTCTTTCGGTGCCCATCTCCTGTTGAGTAAGGACACTTTTGACCACGAGGTCTGTAACATATACTGTTGTGTGAGAGTTTAGGATGTAGAATCTGAAATTCTTGACAGCCCTCATAACAACATATGCGTTTTTCTCTATCTGGGAGTACCTAGACTCGCTATCCTTGAAGCTGCTGCTCATGAAAGCGATTGGTGACTCAGTCTCTTCATTCAACTTCTGAGTCAGTATGGCGGAAAGAGTATGTTCTGACGCGTAACAATAAAGAATGAACTCTTTATCGAAATCGGGTCGAACCAACACTGGCGCTTTACTGATGGCCACCTTTATTTTCTCAAACGCCTTCCTTCTTCGGTCCATTTGAAGGCGGTCTTCTTCATCATCGCTGAGATGTCTTTGGTCAGCTCCGAGAAGTCGGGTACAAATCTCCGTATAAAGTTAACTTTGTCGAAGGAGTGTACCCCAATCTTATTGGGAGGGAGAGTCAGGTTCTTGATTGCATCAACCCGATTAGGGTCTATCTGAGTCCCTTCCTTAGAGATGATGCGACCCAGCAATTTGCCTTCTGTCACCGCAAAGATAGACTTCTTTGGATTCAATGATATGTGGTGGTACCTGCACCTCTCAAACACTTTCACTAAGTGCTGAAAATGATCTTGCCGCTTCTTTGAGAATGCGGTAAGGTCATCAAGATAGACGACTATCAGTTTGTCCTTTAAGCCGTCGAACACCAAGTCCATGGCTTGTTGAAAAGTAGCACCGGCGTTGATGAGGCCGAAAGGCATCCTCTCGTAGGCGAACGTTCCCCAAGGAGTGGTGAACACCGTCTTGAGTTGATCCTCTTTAGCCACTGCAATCTGGTTGTATCCGGAAAAATTGTCAAGTAATGACAGCATTTCCGAACCGGTTACTGTTTGCAATGTATGCTCTATGATAGGCAAAGGATAATTATCCTTCAACGACAACTGGTTCAGGTTCCTGAAATCCACGCAAATCTGGATTTCTCCACTCTTCTTGCACACAGGAACGATATTCGACACCCAGGTAGAATAGTGGATTGGAAATATGATTTTGGCATCCACCATCTTTTTCACCTCCACGTAGATTGTGTCTTGGACACGCAGGTTATAGTGTCTTTGCTTCTACTTGAAAGGCTTGACATCAGACTTGAGTGGAATTGTATGGGACAATTCCTTTGGCTTGAATGCTTTCAGATCTTCATAGGACCTATTGATGTGATTATTGTGACCGCACCAATCAGCAGAACAAAGTAATCCAAAGGCTACTACATTCTCTCTTGATTAAAGAATTTCATGCACTAAGATTACCAGAAAGTTCGTATGTTCAACTCCAAGGTTCCGGAATGCTATGGAATACCCTCAGTAGGTTCATTGTGATTTGTTGTTTACACGAGGGGACTTACACAATTGTTCAGGATGTTTGCAGTTGACAGCAGGTTAATGACTGGAAGGGAATTTTGTGCGAATGATTTGGCGTTGAGGTATGAATTTTCCTAAAACTAACCAGAAATGTACTGAATTGAATGGTTGCAGGGATTAGAAAGTCTAAATTCTATTCTAAATGCAAGAGGTATTGAGCTTGACTTCAATGAACTTCAACCGAACTTTGTCTTGCCTCGCATTGGACAGCTTCAACAAGGTTGCTGCAATCTTCAAAGGAGCAACGGAAGGTGTTCAGATCATGACTCAACAATGCAAATACCATCAAAACGATGCATACATACACGTGAATCTCAATCGAAGTTAAGTCTAAAAAGTATTCCAATTGACCACGCAGGGAAAACTTACCATCAGTAAGTTTGCTAGTGGTATGGATTTAAATGAAGCTCACTTAAATCAAACACAACCACCCACAATTAACTACTTGTATGAAAATAAAAAAAATTACTCTAACTTATGTTCTACTTGAAGTTGAAGGGCGAAGAAACCTCACTAACTGCTCATAACAAAAGACAAATTCACCATCAATGAAACTCTTTTATTATGATAGTCTTCGTAACAATTCCTTACAAAATTCTCAAAGGGAGAATTTTCCTTCTCCTTCAAACTATGCTATGCAATGAAACTATTCTAACTCGAAACTGTCTCTCTATGCTCTATCAAAATGTCTATTCTCTAGTCTAATGAATTACAAATGAGGGGGGATGCCCCTTTTATAGATAGCCCAGTCCAATGGACGGCTCATATTACAATCAAATGAATGGCTTAGATTAAGCCACCTCAACCCTAACCCTAAAAACTGCTAGAATGGGGAGTGGTACAATAAATGAATCACAAGATTCCCACTCACTCCCAAAATAGTAAAGGCAATTAATGCCCACAATCAGTCTTCCAGAAGGTCATCATCCAGAAGTGCATTTCCGTTCTCCTTCTCCTTGGCCGCAAAATCAATGAACCTGGCGAGCACAACCTCAACCTCCTGAACTGAGATCGGCGGAATATGATCAAGCTGAAACTCTAACACCGTAACTGACTGCCCATGCCGTGTGCAAGACTTTCTCCAAGTGGTCAAGGAATCCTGGGTATTCTGAATTAAGCTAGAGAAAGTCAAAATGTTTTCAGAGTCATCCTGCACAAAAGTCTTCACCTTCGAAAAGAAAGGTGGCAGCCTACTCCTCAAGCCATCAATAGTCACCTCATCAGAATTCAACCGACTAGCAAAGATCGCCTCCAAGGTGTTCAGGACTCCATCAATGATGTTTTTCATAGCCTTCCTAACTCTAATTGAATCCGCCTATGCTGCATCAAAGAACCCACGTCCTGTGACTACTGAAGAGTACCAGCTGGTAAAATTGTACCTATCACCCTCCTGAATCACTCCTCCATCAATCAACATCTGCAAGGGAGTATCAAGGCCTCCAGATGCTGAATAACCTTACTCTGATAGACATGAGCATCACCCCAGGCCTGATCAACTGCCTCCATCCATGCCATAATGTCGGAAGCTTGCTGATAAGCATGAGCAAGATCTTCCATGAACTTTTTTGTCTCGGCAAGAACACATGCAACCCATTTATCTGCCTCCTGTGCCATCTTCCTCAAATCTTCCAAGCCACTAACTGATTCTCTAGATAACTCGGCTGGAAGCTCAAGTGTCGGAATCTCTTGCCCACAAGGACGAGGCAAATGTTGCATGTAGCCAATCAAAGTCTTGTGCTCTTTCTTCAGTTTCTTGTACTTTCCTTCAGTCTTGAGCAATCTGTCCTTGAGCGCCTGATAGGAGTTGTCACACTCCTCAATAATCTGTGCTCCTGTGGGGCGACCTAACTCCATGGTTGTGATCATATAATTCTTTGGTACAGCCTCATCTCGATCACAATCAACCCTTGGCATAGCCATGTGAACGGTGCAAGAGCCATCCTCATCTGTTGAGATCTTCGAAAATTTCCTAGCTCTCTTCTTAGTTGGAGGCGCGCTGATCCTACTCAAAAATTCCTCCATCTCTACCGCTGGATCAGCCTCTTCACTGGGGCTCCTCCTCATTCTATCTCTAAGCCAATCAGGTACTACCTGTTGTATAACAAACGGCTGCTCATCTCTTGCTTCTTCCTCACGGACTTCTTCTCTAACTTCATTTTGGCGAGGCTCATTGGCCTCTAATGGCTAAGTATCTCCTGAAACTGCATCATCCTCTAGAGCCGCCTCAAGCTCATGCTGGAAGTGTGTGTCAGTAGCAGTTTCCTCATCTTCCTCCTGCTGATCATCTCTAGTAGGTGCATTAACACTTTGGCCAACCGATTCTCTTCGTGGTGGTTGATTTTCCTCATGTAATTCTTGTTCCTGATTCAACACATTTCTCTGATCAGCAAATAGCGAAACCTCATGTATACTTGGAGAACGTGTCTCCAAGGGCCTAGGTGACTCAACCACAATTCTCGGAGGCTCCGACTGAACTGGCTCCTTCCTTCGAGATTCTGGACCTCGGGTTATTTGTTTCCTCCTGCTAGTAGTTGGCGTCCTATGATCTCCCATCAAGTTGCAAGTCAAAGGAATTGACCTACTCTTCAATCTGCTCACATGCTTTTCAACCCATGCTCTGGTGAAAGTTAGGACTGGTATACAAAGTGTGTCCAAATCAGCAATCTCTGGCTCTGACCAATCTGGGAGTGGAAGTGGTGTGTCTCTCACTGCCTCATAATCTAGATGGAGAACGTTCATGTCCTCGTCCACCTAGTTTGGTACTGGAATAATTTCACACTCCCTAATCATGCTTATTGGTAGCCTCGAGAACATCCTCTTTCTAACTTCAGCCTCATCTGATGTATCAGCCCAGTAATCCCCAATATTTGCCTTATGAATAAACTCCTCTGACAGTATCCATCTATATTCCTGTGAGGATCGTAATACTGCCTACTGGTGTGATAGGAAAGATGGAAGAATTGAAGCTCATTTTCAGCTTCCCTGGCTGCCTGAAGTGAAGGACACACTTCATCTGAATTCCCCATGATGATTGGGAAGTCAATCCCTCCCTTTTTCTTTCTCTTGTGAATCTTATCATAGGCAACAAGTTGCCTAGATATCTCTAACATCAAAATTCTATTCGTTGGGTACTTAGGCAATCTATATGGTTATGAAGAAAAACCTTGCAGCCTGATATAAGAAAATTTCAGAAACTGAATAAACCAGCACCCATACCTTTCTATTAATTCCTGAGCTTCCCTCGAGATCCTGTGATGAGTCCTCTAGTGAAGTGATCTCGTTATATGCATGGTGAAGGCATCATTGACTCACTTGTAATTGGACGTGCTTGTCAGGTGCAGCTGTGGACAAGCCTCATGAATTCTGAACTGATGAGAGCCACAACCAATTGGCTCCTTGTATGAAATTCCCCTGTACTTCGTCATACAAGCCAACATGTATACAATGTATGAGCCCATGTAAAATGTTGTTGTCCTCTTCAAGCTCCAGAGTTGCTCGTGCAAATTGTCACTAATTATCACTGCCCAATTGATGTGCTCTTTCCCTTCCAACACGAGATTGATATAATAGAACATCCAAGGTTCAAAGATAAACACCTGGGGGCAGCCTCCAACTCTACTGAGTATCATGATCAGGTCACAGTACTCTTGCTTCAAATCATCTGATATTATTTGCTTCGGCAATTTCGTGTGAGAGGGCTTGGGCTTGTTCATCCAGCGAGCGTTGATCATCTTCGCACATCTCTCAAACGTTGAAGCATACATTCGCTCAGCACGTTCCTTTGTCTTATAAATCATCTTCTCATGCGATGGGATTCCAAATGCTTCGCTGATAGCTGCAGGAGTGAGGTTGGGGAACAATCTACCATCAGGTGAAACTATAGACCTGTGATCTGAGTCGTAGCAGTTAGCACATTCCATCATTAGCTCTAGACATTGAATTGCTGGCGGAAAACCAGCAGCTACATACAGCCCACTTCGAACAATATTGTGCGAAGTGACTGAAGGACGATGACTGCCAACTCCCATCATTCAACTTTTAAAAGCCTCCATGTTGAAAGAACCCAAATTTGTGTCAGCCAGCTTGCCCAACTTTGAAGTGAATTTCGACTCTAGCAGGAAAGGCTTGCTCAGCTTCTTGATAACAGCCTGCCTGGATGCAGCATTATTGTCTCTGCCAGTTGCTCTTACTTCAACCATCCTGCAAAATAACAAACAGCCATCAGCAATTTAACTTAGAGAAATAAAATAACATGTAGGGGCTGCCAGTCAACTTTTAGAACTGAGAAGCTGCAACATTATATTTCATCTGCAAACCTCAACTTCTCCTTTAGAACCTTCTAACTTTCAACACTTTGAAAGTTTTCAAGCAACTTCAACTCTTTGAGAAATCGGCCAACTTTACTTTCAGCAACTTCAGACTTCAAATTTACTCCACAATGCGAATTAACTTGAGCTTCAGCATACAATAATTATCCTTCTTCTTCAAGTCGAACTCCCTCAATGCTTGCACTGCAATCTCAACTTCAGAGCTAGAATCGAACTTCTTCAACACATGGAGAAAAAATGAAACAAAGTTCATCTCATATAGCTAAGTCGAACTCTAAGTTTAGCCAGTTCATTAAATCTCCACTACTTCACAGCAAGAATTCGAATTTCCCTCCTCTGGCAATTGCAACACTTGTCATTTGGCATCTGGAATCTCTTGACCTTCAAGAATTTCCAAAAGACTCACTTCAAGGCGTACTTAGGATTTTTAATTCATTTTTGAAAATATTCACTTCAATTGCATCTTCTTAAGAAATTTACTTCACCAGCTGAAGCTCTAACACTCAATTTTATTCATCTCTGACTCTAGAAGACTAGTCTCACGAAGAATTTGATCAAATTCACCTAGGCAATCCACTTCAGATTCATCATCTAAGGCATTTTACCTTCGACAACACATTTTATTCATTTTGCCTTAGAAAAATTTTTAATTTTCCCTACGAAAATTCATTATTCAAGTGCCAATCAAAATTTTTATCATGAAAGCCTTGGCGAACTATGGAAGACTTTAAAATCCATTCCTCATCGCAGATGCTCGATACCTAGAAGAAAATTCCCTTCAGACGTGTTGAATTCATGGGTCTACAAACGAAGGGGTACATTTAATTTTTGAATTTTAAACCTTAGAAAAATATTTTTTATCAAATTTATTCCAATTCTTCATCCTTAGGCGCATTTCCTTGCTCTGACTTGAAAATTTTTATCATCTTTGTGAAGCTGGCACCCTCTGACTTTTCCTCGCCAATTTTATTCATGTCTCTGAAAATTTCCTCACCCCTTAAAGTCTAGGCGTATTTTCTTCTAGGAATGTGGAATTAAATATCAACACTTAGAAAAATATTCAATCAATATCATTAGTATTAGGCATCAAGGAGGAATTTTCCTTAGAAAATTTTCTTTCCATTCATCTTCAGTCATGGCGCATTTTTCCTATGGTGAGGAATTAACTTCCATGCCTTAGAATATTTCCTCATTTTAAATTTTATCCCTAGCATGTGCTTTGGGTGCATACAGCACATCATGGAGGATATTTTTATTTCAATGCCTTCCTTAGTCACCTTTTATTCACCTCACCTTGGGCGCATTTCATATGTTGAGGACTTAAGTCTTGTCTTATTCATCTCCTCTTACACCTTGGCGCATTTAGCACATGGAGGAGGACATAAGCCACACCTTGGCAATTTTCACCCACCAATTTCACCTTCACCTAACAACTTTTCACCTCAATCTCATCCTAGACTTGGCGCATTCAAAGGGGGAAGAAGAAAGTCAACACTAGGAATATTCTTCTCTTGCACAACGCCTTAGTAACCTTTTCACTTGTCTTCACCTTCTCTTGGGCGCATTTCACACATGTAGAAGGATGGGCGCATTTAGAGGGTGGAGAAGGATAAACTTTCAACACCTTTGACTCCTTTGACTTCTTCAAGCTTGGGCGCATTTAGCATGTGCAGGAGGATGAACTTCAATACTTAGAATTTTCTTAACACCTTGATCTTGAAGTGGGCGCATTTGGAGACATGAGGTGGATAAACTTCAACACTTAGCCATTTTTCTATCACCTTCTTAGCATGAGGGCGCATATGGAGGGGGGAGGTGGATTTAAATCTTCATGCCTTAGGAAATTCTTCTAGCTTCTTCCTGTGAAGTGGGTGCATTTCACATGTGGTGAAGGATGAACGCCTTGACTTAGAATTTTCTAACACCTTGACATTGCATCAGGGCGCATTTAGAGGGGGGAGGTGGATTTATCTCCAACACTTAGAATTTTTCAACACCTTCATCTTTCCTTGGACGCATTTCAAGGGTCCTGTAGGACGAAATCTAGGCTTAGACAATTTTATCTCCATCAAACTTCATTTCTCTTTGAGAGCACATTTAGGGGGTGGAGAAGGATTAAACTTCATCACTTAGCCATTTTCCTTCCTTCTGCCAGCTTCTTCACGCCTTACTATATATAGTAAGTCCTTTGATTTTCACATCTCTGAAGCTCGGATTGATTTGAAATTTTAACCACTGGATCTTCATGACCTTGTTAGTCTGTTCACACTGCCATCTCGGGCCGATCTGCTATTTATAGTATGCTTCTGAAGGTGGTTTACTATTTATAGCAACTGCTTGATTCTAACACTTCCACACCTCCGTTTGACTTGAAATTTGAATGTCGTGACCCTCATCAGTAGACTTGCCCGTTCACACTGGCGCCTGCTGCTGGTTTACTATTTTTAGCCAGTTTCTGGAACGCCTTACTATAAATAGTAAGTGCTCTGATTGCCTTCAAATTTTACCAGTGGATAGCTTGAAAGATATTGATCGCAATGGGATATACCGGTTTTCGAAAATTCTGGCATTTTACCCCTCATTTTGGGTCCTGAAGCTGGAAACCCTAATTTGACTTGCATGTATATCAAATGACCTCTATTTGACCTCGTTTTTGTTGCACTTCGCCCTGTTTGTGGTTCTGATGCGTTGGGTAGCTGCTGGAATAGACCTACTAAAAATAGTAAGTCTTTGAAAACTGGTCATCTCGCTTCACATGTCACACTTCTACGTAGCTTTTGAAAAACCCATAAGGAATCACTCAACAGGCGCTTAAAACTCCGACATGCAAACCCTAAAAATAGCCTCCGAAGACGACTCCTGAAAAAGTTATGATCCTGGTTTGCATGTTACACTGTTGTGAAGCCCCCGAAAAACCCACAAGGAATGTCCAGACATGCAAAGAAAATCTCAATATGCAAACCCTAAAAATAGCCTATGAAGGCTGAATTCTGAAAATCATCATCTCATTTTGCATGTTATATCACCGCGAAGGTTTCTGAAAACCCAGAAAGAATCTCCAAACATGCATTGAAGAACTCTGCATATAAACCCTAAAATTTGCTCCGAAGCCAAACTTGCTAAAAATAGATAGTTGTTCATTCTGGCTCAAAACTTGCAGATGAGCAGCCTGACATGTTCTGAATGCAGTGTGACTGAGAGAACTTCAGTAGTGCTTTGAAAACGCCCCAAATTAGGTTCTTACTAAAAATAGTAAGTTGTCGGAAGTCACTGAAATTTAGATGAGGGCCTGCTGGAAGCATACTAACTGCAATATGAAGCTCAGATTCCAACTTATTTGCCCCATTTGACCTCAAATTGACCAGAAAAATACAAACCCTAATTCTATAGACTTGGCCAAAATTTCACGTTTAAGCCCACAGACGAGCACATCCCCAGAAAGCGGACAGCAGAAAGAGAGAGAGAGAGAGAGAGAGAGAGAGAGAGAGAGAGAGAGAAAACCAAAGCCAAAAGACTAGAATGGAGCAAAAATTAGGGGGTCCCCATTTTGAATGGGGCAATGTGTGAAACAGTCACAACAGGAGGGCAGGCTGTAATGTCCCCATTTTCATGAGCGTCACTATTCAGAGGATTTAGCCTATTCCTAACCCTCATAGGCTAATAAGCATGGTTAGGGGGTCTCCTTGAGGCAGTTACCTAGTCAGTTGATGGTTTTCCTGGATTCAATTGGATTGGAGAAATAAGGGAGATAATAATTAAATTAATTATTTGTAAGGTTACTAATTAAATAAATATTATAAAGTGACCTTATATTTAATTAATTTAATAAAGTGACTTAAATAAAATATTATATCATAAAGTCACTAAAATAAAATAAAATAATATTATTTTAATATTATTTTCTAGAAGCTTGTTGAAGATGGATTGAAAAAAGTATAAAGGAAGTTCAAGCCAAGCTTCTAGCATCCAAGAATTGACATTTGAATTGAAGACTTGTTTGGTGAAGGAGCCATCTAGGGTTTCTGCCATTTCCAACCATTGGGAACGAAAACTCTCATTGGTTATGTGTTGGCGTAAAAACTAACACCTCTGGAGTGCAGGTTTGTACGAACAGCTATGCACACTATGTAATGAGTGCTCTTCAAATTAGGAGGGGAAGCTCCCTCGTAGTGCTGGAATGCGTGGAAAAGAAAAGTAATCTAAGTCCTATCTTTTTGTTCTCAGCTGGAAGAGGCAAAAGGTTAAGAAAACAAAGAACGTTGCAGCTAAGGATTTTCTGGTTTCGCAGATCATTAACTACAACTAAGCTAACTACTTTAAATCTATCCAGTTTCCTCAAGAAAACAGAGCATGAGGAAATGGAGCAGGAATGATTATCTGACGATAAGCCGAGTACGGACTCACAACGTGAAGGCAGGGTGGCACAACTATTTGTTTGTCTAAATAGGCTTATTGGAAACAACAATACACGATAAACTAAGTACAGATTCTCAACTTGAAGGCAAGGTGGCACAACTATCAGCTTAATCTAAATAAGTTTATTATTCACACACATCACATGATAACCAAGAATAGATTCTCAACTTGAAGGCAAGGTGGCACATCTATCAGCTCAATCTGAACAAGTTTATTGAAAACATAACATAAAGGATAGCCAACTAGGATAGTAAATTGCATAGGCGAGACACACATACAATCTACAATCAAACTAGCCACTATATCTAACTAAAGCAAGAATTCACCATCATAATTGCATGAAACCCAAGTGGCATAACAATTCATCACAATAGCAAATACTCATGAACAGATACAGAACAAGCAATATTACAGGCAAGGTAGGCATAGCATATATTTCTCTCTCGTGCAAAATTTATTTACAAATGAGCAAAAGCTCTTATTTATAGACATCAAAAGGTGTAGGGAACCCTAAAATCACCTTGAGTCAACTACAGTCTTGCAATGCATGCAAGATTTATTACTAAACCCTAATAAAGTAAACTATACAGTTAACAGGAAAACTACCATCAGTTAACCGATACATCTAACCTAAATGGACAATGTGCAAGGATGCACATCCTTATTAAAAGCAAAGTTAACTGGACACTACCCTCAGTTAACTAAAAACCCTAACCCTAACTCCTGTGAAGATAATCCCGAGGAAGAGATAAGCATGTATGAAATCAGCAAGTGAACTCAAGACTGAAAGTCGAGTTAACTGCTGCTCTTGACTCTATCCTCGAAACTAACTATAGGTCCCAACTGGCAAATCACTCCAAGTCATCTCGGTCCAACACCTTGACCAAGAATTCATCAATCACTCTGTCTTCTGACATTCTGATGCTGTAGAAACCCCTGTTCTCACTCCTTTTCTGAAACTGTCTGTTTTGCTTATTTTTGAACGTTTTTGGTTTTTTTGTGTTCTTTTGCATAAACCATTGAAGTGCAATTTTGAAAGAAATTGCATATAAAATTTAAATAAAATACACACGTCTACAAATGATGGAAACTGATTGATCTATTGATGCCAATAGGTGTATTGATCTACTATGCTGATTACAAGCAAGATCTGATGACATGCAACTTAAAAAGCAACAATATTATTGATGTAAAAACCTGGTATTTGCAGCAGATTGTAAAACCCTTGAAAGATGTGTCCAGATCTCAGGAAATAGGCGCATTAACTGAAGAATCTCTGCTGGATGAATCCCACACTGAAAACCCTGAATATATTTTTAACTATGAAGCTCTGTGATAACTTCTGGATGAAGATATCTCTCTGAAAGCAATAGATCAGCTGGTATTTCATAGCCTCTGAACTGCAACACTGAAGATGGCTCGTTCTCCAATGCCTATAGACAACTGAAACCCTTGGCTTCGTTCTCCGAAAGAAGACTTGATCAAAAATCAATTTCATAACATAATGAACTTTCTTCACAATGAAAAATACTTATATTTTCAAGAGGGTCGACTTTTCTCAAAAAGGCATCATTTAAATAAAATTGAATTTTATCTTTTAATATTTCCAAAGTCTCGAACGCACTTTTAATTATAAATTATAATTAAAAAGTGGCCCCCTTCAATGTTGGTCGAACCCTTCAAGAAATCACTTAAGTTATAATATTAAATAATATTATAACTTTATATTATAAGCTTCAATAATTAATATTTAATTTGACAATTAAAATATTAATAACTTTCTCAATTTACATCCGATTAACGAACCGTCTGAAGCTGGAGAATAAGTGATTGACTTTGCACATGACCAAACCATACTACTAAAAATAGCAGGGGTGCTCCGCTGAATGACCTAACTTACTAAAAATAGCAAGTCAAGCAAATGATGTCCGAATGACCCCGAACGAAAGCCAACTGGTAAGTTCTGACAATCCGAAGCCAAGCCAAGCTCCAAAAGAGACCCTCTAACCATACATATTAGCCTACGAGGGCTAAGAATAGGCTAAATCCACCGAACTCTGATGCTCGCAAAATTGGGGACATTACAGACGCTGTCCAAAATAATAATCTGCCTCTTCAATTCCTTGTCACCATCCTTGATCATATGCATGCATTCTTTGACATCCTCAGCCGTCTTTTTGAAACTAGCCGAAATCACTGAAATGTGATCCAACATAGACACCACAGGATCTCCATCAAGATATCACGAACAAGCTTCTGAAACTTAGTTTGTACAGACTCAAAATCAGCGTAGGTACCCTCTTCACGAAGATAATGGCACAGTATCTGAGTGAATTTGGCAGCTCCATAAATGGAGTAATCTCTGTTCCTTCTGCAGCTCCATAAATGGAGTAATCTCTGTTCCTTCTACAGCTTAATGCTTATGATGCTTTTCTTGATTTTTCTCAACGAAAAAGTGTTGCATGTTGAAACCACGAAGCTTGACCACGAACACTCTGGTTGCGAGAAATACACAAGAATGCGGAATTCCAACGGTGTCCAACCCGCGTCTATGCTTGTCAAATTGTTTGAATCAACCCTCGGATGCACTTGATCTTCATTGTCGGCTGCTCTGATGAAAACATAAATTAAGACCGATTTGGTCTTGAGTTCAGTCTAGTTGAACCGCCTTCTGAAAAACTTGCCCGTTGACTGTGAACACGGCTATGTTCTAACAACTTTCTCCGGAAAGCTAAAATGGCTCCTGGTGAGGCTAAAAATAACCTGTCGGAGGATAATTTTCACCAAAAATTATGAGACATGGGTTTTGTCCGGAAAATGATTCTAAGACAACCCACAACATCAGAATTGTGAAAACACCTCGTTTAGCTTGACATGCAAAGATTCTTCAATCGAGAATTGCAGGGGTTTTTAGAGCTTCCTGGGGCAATTTTTCTCGAGAAAATCTGGAACACGGGTTTTGTGCACAACGGAATTCTGAACAAACCCAGATGATGCGATTTACAAAAAGATGTGATTTTGGCCCACATGCAAAGAAATCTTCGGAAAAAAGCACATAGCTTTAGAATGAAGGCTGCGGGGCAATTTTCTCGAAAAAGTCTAAGACATGGGTTTTGCTGTTGATGCTGAAATATGTGAACCCAGATGGTCAGATTCTGAATATTTTGCCGTTTTCTTTGACATGCGAAGAAAGTACCTAAGATGAGAAATAGAAGAAATAAGACAGAAGAAAGAAGGTTTTATTTGTTCTACTTCTGTAGAATTCGCCTATCTCTGACTTGAATTTGATGTAACCTGCATGCAAATTGAAAACAAAGTTTGGAATCGCCTTCTCCTCAGCAATCTGAATCCGATGCCACGAAAAACACTGAAATCTGACACTTGTAGCACCTCGAATCCTCAAATGCATGAAGAAATCACCATGTTTTGAGCTCTGAATGGTATGACTTGCTCAAGAATGAAGAAATAAAGACGACTTTTGTCTTTAAATAAATAAAATTCGTCCATCTTCTCAAACTCAAAGCGCACCTCTTTATTTGGTAGTTAACTGAACCTCAAATTAGGGCGTATGCTTAACTAAGCCTTCAAAATGGATGCCTACAATGTGATTGGCTATGAACTGACCCTTAAAATGCATGAAAATGATGCTTTAATGGAGCGCCACCTTTAACTTTAGTTGAACTACCCATGCAAATCAATTAAGACTAGTGCATGTACTCTAGTTAGCTTTGCATGCAAATGCATGCAAATCAGTTAACTTAACATACAAATTAGAACTCAACATCCTCTTCAGTTAACTGAACATGCAAATGCATGCACACTGCAAATGAACTGAACTTCTAAAAATAGTAACTCAAAATGAACTTCAGTATCTTCTGCATGCAACCCAGAAATCGTTCAGTTGAACTGAAGTGAAAAACCCTAATTAGGGCGCACCAGTCAACTAGTTTTGAAAAGTCAACTTTGACCCTTAAGGTGTTTTTCCAGACAGCCAATTTTGATGAAAATTTGGATTGTAACCTTCATTGTCACGTCTCATACATTGACTCATTTTGACCATTGACCTATTTTGATCATGACTCATTATGACCATTGACTTATTTTGATCGTGACTTATTTTGACTATTTGACTTAGTTTGACCCTGACTTATTTAGATAATGTTTAATCATGATCTTATGAGATTCAATATATGAAGTATGATATGTGTTAAGAGCAATGCTTTAATATAATTGTTTCTTTCAAGAATTATAAATGCATTTATATAAATGTTGAGTTGATTATTTTTCCTACGATGGTTACTAATACTCTTTTGTTTTGCATGCCTGAGTGCATCTGAATGGCAGGTGATCGAAGGCCAAGGAGATCAAAGGCCAAGAATGTGATTCAACTCTAGGACCTATGCCTAACTACGTATGACGTTGTGTCTTAATCAGGGTAACCTAAAATGGAAAATAGAGTGTACCAACGAATTGGTAGATCTCGTGAGGGTCCCAATGATAAATTAGATCAGATTTTAGCCTTGCTGCAGAGCCAGGGGGCTAGAATTGAGGAATTAGAGCAAGGAAGGAAAGATGGCCATCAAGGATTAAACGCAAAAGAAACTGAAGGGGAAGCTAATATTGAACCACCTGGAAAGGAGGAAAAACTAAATAGGGTGGCTGAGGAGTTGGGAAAAGACCTAAAGAAGGTCGCTCCTCCGAAGTTTGATGGAAGAACCTTTGGAGATGGGGCAGAAGCCTGGGTTATAGAAATGGAAAGATATTTCGCCCTACGAAATCTATCAGATGAAACAAAAGCTGAATGGGGTTCATATCAGCTCACCGGTGAGGCTGCTACTTGGTGGGAAAATGAAAGGGCGGATAAGCAGTTTATGCATGGAAAGGTAACGTGGGACAAGTTCCTACAACTATTTAGGAAGAGGTGGTTACCCCAATCTCATTTTGATAAGAAGATGACAGAATTCCAGATGCTTGTACAAGGAGGCATGACAGTGACTCAATATTGGGAGAAATTCTCTCACTTGCTTAAGTACGCACCCCAATACCAGCATGATGAGAGATTTCGAGTCCGAAAATTTATTTTGGGGCTTAGACCTCAAATTGGAAATGAAATAGATCTGCACAATCCAGCCACCATGGATGAAGTTTTTGATTTAGCAATCAAACAGGAACACAAATTGCAACAAGCTGCTAACTATAGGAAGAGCAGGGAAGCCAAGTATGGCAACAAGAAATTCCAAGGAAATCGCAATCAGGGTGGTCCGAGTAAACAGGACAGTCAAGGGAACGAAAATAGACAAATCAGAAATTTGAAGAGAGAGGGTAGTCCTCAGGACCGCAATGAAGGAAGCAGGAACAATAACAACAAGAAGGGCAACTACAATAAGAGGAATGATAATAATAGGAGAGATTTTTCTGACAAACCTAAGGCACCTCGTGGAGGATGTTATACTTGTGGTGGCGAGCATTACGCCAGTGTGTGCCCTCAGAGAAATAACAAGCAAAATAACAGAAACCAGCATCATATTCATGCAGCGGTTGACAATCGCCAGGCAGATTATCAAGCAACTCCCATCTAGTTATCGGGTAAATTATTTGGATGCCTTGTTTCTGTTCTGATTGATACAGGTGCTACTGATAGTTTCATAGACCCTCATGTTTTGACTAAAATATCAGTTAGACCAAGTTTTATGGCAAATTCTTGGAAAGTTCAGTATGGAAACCGGGTAGAGAGGAAGGTAGAGCAATGCATGTATTTCAGTAAACTTGAACTCCCTAACCTTCAAACGCAAGTGAACTTGTATGTTGCACCGTTGGGGTCTTACGATGTGATATTAGGGATAAATTGGCTCTCTGAACATAAGGCTCTTGTGGATTGTGAAGAGAAGTCAATTAAGTGTCTTGATGATCGAGGAAACCATGTGGAGCTTTGTGGCGTTAAAAAGCCTTTGGAGCTTAGGCAAGTTTCCGCCATGCAGTTGAAAAAGGCAAGTCGGAAGGGATGCACTATCTTTGCAATAAAAGTCAAGGACCTTGATGAGAAAGAATCCTCAATTAATGATCATTCCATTCTGAAAGAATTTGAGGATGTTTTTCCTACAGAATTGATTGAGCTCCCGCCTAAGCGTGTGTTTGATTTTTCTATTGATCTGATTCCAGGAGCAGAACCTCAGTCTAAGGCTCCTTACAAGATGAATACAACAGAATTATTTGAGCTCAAGGCCCAACTAGAAGAATTACTGAAGCAAGGTCTTATTAGGCCAAGCGTGTCACCTTGGGGAGCACCCGTCATCTTCGTGAAAAAGAAGGATGGTACCTTGAGGTTGTGCATTGATTATAGAATGCTTAACAAGGTCACTATCAAAAATAAATATATGCTTCCTCACATCGATGATTTATTTGATCAGTTGAAAGATGCCAAGGTATTCTCAAAAATTGATTTAAGATCGTGATAAGTACGTAACACTCGGAAAATTAAGATTTCCAAAGCCTTTTAACACATCATTAAGGGAAATTAAAAGTGTTCTAAATTTTTTCAAACCATTATAAATAAGTTTCCAAAAAAGTCAACATTTCTCATAATTCTTCCAAATGAAATAAAGAGAATTTGAATTGCATTTCGTAAAATAATATCATCATTACAAATTAAACAAAGCATGAGTATTTCAAATATTTTCTCATATACACATATTCCTCTTCACTTGGAGGAATCAATCAATGATACATTAATACATTCAAATACACTTCCATTTCAAGTTTCAACAAGAATTTCAAAATGTATATACATAAATATCGGCTTCACAAGCCAAGTCTGAAAGATACATAAGTACATTAATAGCAAATAATCTTGGATCCACCAACCGCCGTGACACCTTGGTCTTCTTGCGAGCTAGGGCCAAGAATGTGATTCAGGCTTTTCCTACCAACCATTTAAGTTCATGACTTCCCTGTCCCTTCCTCCTAACTCAAGGAATCCCCTGCCTCGTGAGCAAGGGAGAGCCTAGCAACCCGAAACGGTAAAACAAGAGGGCACTCTCGGTGCGTGCCTGATGCCTATATGCATTTCTAACATGAAATAAACACATTTCTTGCAACAGGAGGTGGCAGAGACTCAAGTAAATTTCTAGGCTTTTAAAATAAACAATCCATCTATTTCAATGGTACAGTGCTTGGCCAAGCAAAATAATAAATGGTAGAATTAGAAAAGGTAATACTACCGTCTCTATTCGCCCACCTTCGGCACCCTATCCCGGAAGTTACCATAGTGCAGTAAAAATAATACTTAACAGAAACTTAATACATTTTCAAAATAGGCTTTCATCTTTTCATCAATTAAAAGAAGTGAATTTTGAGTACATTCCTTATATTTCAGTTGTAAGATGCTATTTATCCTTTGGTAAGTGTTCTCTTTTTAATTTGGATAAAAGAAATATATATATTGATAATTTTCAGTGCACTATTTGATAGTAAGAACAGTGCTTTTAGTTTTCCATATGCATTTCAATGACTGACATTTTTGATTCCCTATTTCATTACAGGGTACAGAGTAAAATAATATACTGATACAATACAGTTTTTGTTCAAAAATTCTGAGGTTTGGAAGACAGTATTTCATTCATATTTCATGTTGTATTCTTTTTGACGTATTCAAGGTAATTTCCAGTCTATATGGTGTCTCAAACACTTCTGTTATTGTTTTCAGGTTATAGTAATTCAAAGAACAGAATTCATATACTTTCTGTTACATGGCTTTTCAAGATTTTCCTGTCCTTGCTTCAGATCTGGTGATAATTACAAAACAGAATTCATATACTTTCTCATATATGGCTTTGCTAAGATTTTCCCTCGGCCCTGCTTCAAAGCCTCCAAGATATTTATAAAATAATTTATACTTATATTTCCGAAAAGAGTTTTCTCTGCTTCAATTTGTATCAGTAATACTATGCATGGTATCTATTTATATATATATATATATATATAGTATACATATTATATATATATATATATGTATGTATGTATGTGCAGTCATATTGTATATGCATACATATATATATATATATATATATATGTAGAAATTCATGTTCAGCTGTATCAAATTCGAAGTAAGAAATTCTATATGTATATATGTGTAGAAATTCATGTTCAGCTGTATTAAATTCGAAGTAAGAAATTCTATATGTATATATGTGTAAAAATTCATGTTCAGCTGTATCAAATTCGAAGTAAGAGATTCTGATTTTCAAATTTGTGAATTTACTGGCCGTGCATAATTAGCAGGTATTTTACATGGTCCCGTGATGGTATTGAGCGACCAAAAGGGCTCAGGTAAAATCCCTTGCCCCTCCCATGGGGAGGGGGGGTGGGCTGTGAGGGCTCGTGCCCTCCACAGGCCGCGGCCTGTGGAGGACGCGAGCCTCCACAGACCACGCCCTTCCTATGGGGAGGGCAAGGGGAATTCCTTAAATTCCCAGCAATTTCTGCATCAAAAGCGACATTTGTCCACAAGATAAGCTACATCTGGTTTTGTCTCAAGATAGATATGCAGACATTGTATATATAAAATTGCAAATACACTTGAAATTCCTTCATTAAAATGCAGATTTGCAACAGGACGAAAATCCCTAATGGAGAAGAAGGAATGTGTTCCATAATTTCAACACAAAATAGAAATCTGTTACCCAGTTTTCAAAAAAATCTTGGAAAATTGTATTCTAAACAGAGAACAAAGTATTTCTTTACTACAGTTTTGATATTAAAATTCAAAGAAGGCATAGCAAAAAGAACCTGGCACAGTTGTCTTCCAATGCAGATG